>CM062807.1:17454981-17859019 GCA_031772625.1 Pinus tabuliformis | reverse complement strand
AGCTAGCTCCCAAGCCTAAGCATACACTGAGACTCATCTAGTGCTTTCACACAGTGTTACTTCACAATTCCTCTCACTGCAATGCAATCATTGTACCTGGGTATTACCATGCATTTCTTCACTGATATACAATTTATTTTCTCGTCTATCAGATAATTGACTGAATTGCTGAATGCCATTTTGTGATAGTGTCCCCTCTCTTCTCCTCAATTCCTTCCCTGATTTCCTTTGTGTGTTGACCAATGTTCATCGTCTTGTAGGACTAACTCGTCATTTTTCTCTCTCAAGAACCCATATGCCAAAGTAAAATCTTGTACGATGCAATAGGGATGTGGGTAAATTTTAATTTCAACATTTAAAGCTTGGCTACTTCCCAAATCCATTCGCAAGTAGCTTCTCCTCCTAGATTTGAATCCATGTCCTGGTCCATTCATTTTCATATTATCACAATTATCTACAATCACATGAAAATATTTACATGAATGGAGCAACCAAAAAGGTTTGTCACAGGAGAGAATAAGATGGTTTATACTATTCGATGTGTGTCGATAAGGTTGGGAGATCGACAGGGAAATATGAGTCTCATTGTTGTTCCTTTAGATGACTATGAGGTGGTTTTGGCTCAGAAGTTTTTAGGAGCGACCTATGGTTGTCTCGATCTAACATTTGGATATAGTTTTTTATCCCTAACCATTGGTTGTGACTATTTATAGTATTAATGCATGATTGCGAAATTTAGTGACTTCCATGCACATTGGTGATGGATTTAATTTGGGGATGGGATATGTTGAGGTCATTATAAACATCCTTCTAGTGGATGGCAAGATGATTGAGAGTTAGAGGATAAAATTTTGGTGGGTGAAGAATGTATTGGTACAATACTCAAACATATTAGTGACTCTACTAGAGAGGACTCAGTAAAGTACTATAAATCAAAAGGTTCTAGGAGATGTGGAGATGAGATTATGGGGTCATGTCACTTGGGTGACTCACCCATGATTCATACTTGTGATGAGGTGGTTTAATACCCTTTCCTTGTTACATATGTGTTAGAGAGGATATTGGTCCTATCACAAAGAGACTTGGAGGGGGGGACTGTCCCTATGATCTAAAGTTGGAGTGACTCACGATAGAGCCTGGAGACATGAATAGTTCCTATGTTCCATTACTAATGTACATGATGCAAAAGTATGGAGGGAATTTACTAAGTTTAGTAGAGTCAAGTTTGATTGGAGACAAGGAAATGTTTGACGAGGATAATCCACTCTTCTTCTCATTGAGCCATTATGGTGTGACTCATTTTCATGAGGAGAGATGGAGAGTTATTTTTATTAGGTGCCAAAAGGGGTACCTAGTATTATTGATGGAGATTAGAGGTTGCATGGAAAGGCCACTAAGATTGAAATAAATTCACTTTTATGGGGAAGTGAGTTATTGTGGACTTGGGCATGTTAGTTGGATTAACTACTTGATTAGCTAGGGACATAGGGGGATCCATCAAATGGATGCATGCAAGGTTTATTTAGAGTAGATGCATAATGACAAATCATGAGGTGAAACTTTGATTGCACATGTGACTTTAATTGGTGAATTGGAGGCTAGGTTGTCGATTAGAGGATTGTCAAGAAAAATAATGATTATGAGTGGGGGAGGATGCAACTTCATCATGCTCATGGGAACATTGGGTGCATGAGCATGCTTAGGCATATTGGGGATGATTGTTTTGGTTCAATTAACCATGCACATATTAGGGTTTCTTTACCTTGGTGCCACATGGGTGACATACCATGTCACAACATGCCATTGCACATTAGCAGACACATGACTTGAACAAACCCATGGTTGGGAAAGCAAGTGAGTCGCACACGATAATCAAAACTTGGTGAGATGAGTTGGGAAAGATGAGGACATTGTTCAATTCATCATATGAGAGCATGTGGGGTTGAAATGCCCAAATTTGGGGTTCAAACTATCATGTGGGAATGGGAAGAGACGTGCGATGAGGGGCATGACTAGCATGAAATTCAGTTGGTTGGTGATGTGCAATGAGTTTTTTTTCAAGATGGGGGTTAGCATGGTGTGATGAATATGTCATTCTAAATGACACGATACAAGCACAAGGTGGATCGTAAGAGTTGGCATGTTGGCCAAAATGACATGAGAAGAGCAAGTTGAACAGGTCACAACTTTGATGCATTAACTGGAATGATTATAAGGATATTTTCATGTTAGATGGAAAATGAAATGACATGGGAAGGTGAGGGAATGCACCTCCCAATTGTTATGTCATTTGGGGAGGTCATGTGTCAGTGTACCCCATATATATAAATGAAAGATTTCAGTGGAAGAGACAAGAAATTCAATATGGATAGTCAAATGATGAGTTGAATTGAGATCAAAAGAGTAAGGGGAACCAAAATTAAGAGTTATGAGGAGATGAGTGTGGCATAGGATGGGTATTGCGAGTGCCCTGCTAGTGAGGCAAGGGCATGTGGGCTGAGGTTTCTTGGGGACATAAAAATATATGTGTTAAGCATTTACCAAATTAATTGAAGGTGAAAATGTTCGTTGAATGAACTAAAGGTGCCAAAGTGTTGCACAAAATAAAGGTGTTGAATTTTGCATTGGATGTAGGCCAAATTTGGGGATGTATTTTGGAGTTTTTTAACACCAAAAATTTAGGGTTGGCTTAGAGACGCCATATCATGATGTTGGTTGGTTTTGTCTTGATGTTACGATCTAGGAGGGTTGTTTATTATAAAACTTTTCATCTTTAGAATGTTTTGGGTACTAGGTCAGTGAGCCATCCATTCTATAATGGTCCCTTGCATATGTGTTTGATTGTAAGTGTCCATGCTTACAGAGATCATTGCAGTTGTATAATTGAAATTGGATAAGTAACATATTATTCCACGATACACCTAACTAAGGACCATTGTGAGGTATAGTCTAAGTATAGTACTAACAATTTGGGTCACCCATATGGCAGAATGATATTGGTGCCACACACCTTGGGAGTCCACAGTGCGACTTGATCCGTGCTAGTCCCCTTGGGGTTATAACAATGGGGTGCTTAGTTAATGTTTTCTTTTATAAACAATATGACATATTCACTTATTAAAATATAACATTTTCTTTCGTGAATAATAAATTTTTAATCTTTAATTATTACACCTTTGTGATGAGTGCTATAATTTAAGTTTAATATATATATATATATATATATATATATATATATATATATATATATATATAGATATATATATATTGTGAGAATATTGAAATCTTGTCAACTCATTTTTCCTTTTTTTAAAAACCAACAATTATTAATAAAATAATAAGTTTATATAATCTAAATGAACCAATGCCAGTCGAGGTTATCCCAGGTGATTGGGTGGAAGGAATGAAAACCTCCCCACCCAAGTTCAATTCCCGCAAGTGACATGATGGATGTTGACAATATTAACAGTAATATATGTATATTCCATATTTTTGTACCTGTGGAGAAGGAAAAAGAAAAGAAAAGAAAAGAAAGGAACCTAATGGTTAAGAACATGTGCTTCCTCTTAAAATATTATAAATTCAAATCTAAAGAGGGGTGGAATATATACACCTTCATAAACTTTAACAATCAAATTATAGAAAAATAACATTTAGTAAATAATAAACAATTATCTTTGATTATTGTACTTTTCAATATTTATTAATTGATAATATTCACAATAACATCCAATTACACCTATAAAAATAACTTTTTTGTTTTTTGTTTTGCTAAGTAATGTGAGTCTTGATATGATTGGCACACCTAACCTATGGATTGAGTAACCATGACCTAGGGGCATTTATACTGTCAAAATCACCTAAGAATCACAAACGACCTGGGCCACACCAACCCTTAGCATGGCTTGATTTTTTAGAACTGGTGACCTTTACACCACAGAGTGTCTTAACATAACACCCTACCAATGTTTGTTCTATGCCGAGTCAACTCTATGTAAATAACTTTAAAATGACCTTACTTTCATTATAATAAAGTATGTTATTTGTTTATAGTAAACTAGTGCAACCATATAAATTAAATCTTGATAGGCATTAATTCATAATAAGCATCAAAACATGTACTTCATGATACATCTCACATTGCTAAAATTAAAAAAATCATAAAAAAAAAAACTAAATTATAACTTTATTTTAAATAGTTATAAAAATAATTAATATATAAATTGAACATATTACTTCTTAACCATGAAGAATCACCCCCACTTTACCATGGATATTCTTAATTTGTAAATAGACCTTGTCATAGTACCATGGGCCTATACCATGGCTTATTAATACCAAATGCCCAAAAAACCATAACTCACAATTTTTTTTAATTAACCAATTTAATTAAAATAGTTTAAAGGGCATAACTACTTTGGAGATAAATATTAACCATTGACTTTGTATATACTACTATGAATATTATACAATATTCCATGGAAGTTGAATTCCTACCATCCACCTAATAATTATTAATAATTAAATTAAAATTTTAGAAGCCATTTTCCAAAATAGACATGCATATCAACATAGTTATAATATTTAATGATTTTATTAAAAAAAATAATTCATTACGAAGATTTATAATATTTAATGATTTTATTAAAAAAAAGTAATTCATTACAAATATTATAACGTAGTTGTATTCTTAAATTCTTATTATACAACTGCGTCTTTTAATTCTACAAATATTGATCTTTTGGGTTAGTAAATGTTATGAAACCAACTCACAAAAAGATAGAAAAGATAGATAAATGCCTTCAACATAAGCCTCTTCGAGGGGGCAACCTCCTTTACATTACACAAATGAACAACTCTTGGATGATACAAATGACAAGACCTCCTTCCTATATATAGGAGTCTAAGGGGTCATAATGTAATCAGAGCAGACATAACAATAATAATGTAAGGGCACAACAATAACAATAGTGGGCTTCTATGGGGCACAATAATAACAATATTGGGATTACATGGGAACAAAAATATAATAAGTGGGTTGCACTAATAACAATAAGGGGTTACACTAGTAGTATAGGGACCTAACATTCCCCTCTCCTTCAAAAAGTGTTGTCCTCAATGCTTGAGTAGGTCTGAATGCTTCTGTATAAAACTTTTGTCCTCCCATGTGGAATTATTAGTGGGTAAGTTCTTCCACTTGATGAGATACTCTGAAATTGATCAATTTCGTAGTAGTCGGGTTCTTGTTTCCATGACTACTTCAGGTTCCAATATGATTTTTCCTTCCTCGTCCAGTTCCGACAATATTGTTTGAACTGGTATCTTCTGCAACTTTTGAATGAGTGGCCACACTTCTTCTTCATTCTTCCATTCATCCCTTGCTTCATTTATACAATCTGGTTGGATAATAGAAATAGCACAAAAAAATGCTTCCACATCCTCATCCATTATTGAGAGTGCATCTGCAGCAACATTTTGCTTCCCTTTTTTGTAGATGATTTCAAAGTCATAAACCAACATATTTGTGACCCATTTTTTCTGTTCTTTGAAGATAATATTTGTTCTAAAAATTATTTAAGACTATCATGATCTGTTTTTACCTTGAAGTGTCCTCCCATTAGGTAGGGTCGCCATTTCTTAAGTGCATGTAGTATTGCCAGCATTTCCTTCTCATAAATAGCTTGTTTGAGGGGCATTTGTTTGTATGGATGTAGCCATAAAAATACCCAATCGGCTACATCAAAACTTCTTTCACTGCGATGTTGATCTGTCTGTTGTTTCATTCAATTTTGCACCAAAGTGGAGTTATCCTTTAAAAGTTGGAGAACTTGTTGTTGATGCTCGATGTGGTCTTTCACTGCTTGAACTTTTTTCTTCTTGATATGTCCTTCTATCTTGAGAGTTTGAGGAGTGGTAATTTCTTCCAATGCATTACAAGATATGGTCAGATTCATTTCTTGATGCTCGATGTGATCTTTCACTTCTTAAACATTTTTCTTCTTGATATGTTCTTCTATCTTGAGAGTTTGAGGAGTGGTAATTTCTTCCAATGCATTACAAGATATGGTCAAATTTATTTCTTGATGCTCGATGTGATCTTTCACATCTTAAACATTTTTCTTCTTGATATGCCCTTCTATCTTGAGAGTTTGAGGAGTGGTAATTTTTGCCAATGATTTACAAGATATGGTCAGATTCATTTCTTCTTTCTCTGAGGTTGGTTCCTGGTGTATATCCTCTTCTTTTGACATTTCTTGATCCTTTTCTTCCTCCTCTTCACAATCTATGTAAGATAATTTCTTCTCAGCACACTTATGACCTTTAGTGTATTTGCTATCACAATTGTAACAAAGCCCCTTTTCTATTTTTTCTTCCAATTTTTGTGGTGTAAACCTTGTAGGTTGTGGAAGGCTAGGAGAAAAAACACTTTCATATTTATAGATGTGAGTGGTAAGATTCTTTGTTTCCATAATTCCACTTTCAATTTTTCTTACCAACCTAAATGCATTCTCCAATGAATTAGGTTCCCAAAGACGAACCTCATGTTGAATGTTATCCTTTAAATTCCCTATGAAGACATCAATCCTTTGCTTCTCTAGAATATAATTTACTCTTATATTCAATTTTTGGAAGTCCTCAATGTGCTCTGCCATTGAACCCTTTTGTTTGAGATTTATTAATTGGCTAAAGAATGTGTTGCTCTTTGTATCCTCATACTGTGTTATCATTTCCTCCGTGAAAATTGACCAAGTGACAAGTGGTTTACGAGAACAAAGTCCTTTATACCATAAAAATTGATTTGGTTCTAAATATAAAGATGCAATATGTACCTTTTGTAATAGTTGTACGCCATGTAGATCAAAATATTGCTCTATATGTAGTATCCAATTTACTGGATCCTTGCCATCAAACTTCATCATATCTCTTTTTCTTGATTTTAGGAGCTCTCTCTTGAATATGTTGTAACTCTAAAATTTTGTATCTCCAAGGTCTGAAGTTGTGACCTACGGTATCCCTCTACGTTCTCTTTCCAATTCCATCAGTCTGATCGAAATTGGATTCTCCAAGAAAGATTTATGCCCAACCTCCTAAGATGACCTAATTATATACTTTTTCAGTAGAGCAAACTTGTACAAAGTGACACATATCATTGTTTCAACCTTCGGACCTGAAATTGATATAAAGAAAATTACAAGTCATCCTCGTTCTATAACTTCTTACAGAATTGCAATATGATGCTCACAGAGAAAGTTATGATGATTTTCCCAAGGTCACCTATTTGGAATGTAATTCAAGAGTCTGCACAAACCCTAACTTCCTCAGATCCTATCTCCAAAATAATAGCAAGACAAGATCTGAAATTTGGACCCAAGGTTCAGAATGATTTAGGCACAAACGGGTTTTAATTTTAGAGTCTGAACTGTCGTAGAAAAAATGTTATAACGAAAATTCCATAATGACCTATTTGAGATGGAATTCTGGAGCTTGCAAAAACTCTAAGTTCCTCAGATCATATATCTGAAACTATAGTGAGAAAAGATCTGAAATTTGGACTTGAGGTTCAGAACGATCTCGGATCAAATGAGTTTTTTTGTTAGCTTCTGAAACTTCGCAACGAAAACTTTATAGTGAAAAATCCACAATGACCTGTTTGGAGCAGCGAAACCCTAGAATCCAAAGCTCTAATACCAAATTTGATGAAACCAGCTCACAAAAAGATAGAAAAGATAGATAAATGCCTTCAACATAAGCCTCTTTGAAGGGGCAACCTCCTTTACATTACACAAATGAACAATTCTTGGATGATACAAATGAAAGACCTCCTTTCCTTATATAGGAGTCTAAGGGGTCATAATGTAATCAGAGCTGACATAACAATAATAATGTAAGGGCACAACAATAACAATAGTGGGCTTCTATGGGGCACAATAATAACAATATGGGGACTACATGGGCACAACAATATAATAAAGGGGTTGCACTAATAACAATAAGGGGTTACACTAGTAGTATAGGGACCTAATAGTAAACCATTATGCTTAGTCTATAAATCATTTTGCAGTTATAAAGGTAAACATTTAAACCCCTTTTCATTAAATAAGGTATGAAATTTCTTTAGCTCTTACTTCTTCAAGAAGATGTCACACTTGTAATATTCTTATTAAATGATTTCTAATTTCTAATTTTTTAGATTTTTTTTTGGGTGTGGTGAAATTTATTATCATCAAAATTGGAAATTACATAAAATTTCTATGATTTTTAGGTCAGCCTCTCACAGGGGATACATGACCAAATCCAAAAATGTACTCTCCATAGAGAGGTGCAAGATACTTGAGTAGAGGAGTACTCCAAAATCATATAACAAAGAGTATTAGGACTGATTGGTCAACAATAAATAGCTGGAACAAAATACCAATAGAAGAAGACCATGGCACAATCAAGGAGATGGGCTCGAGTATGTGGCAACAACCTAGATGGGGCCTTTATTGTATCCGACTATGCCCCCTGTTGAGGGAGGAATCCCAAGTTGTTGCTCAATGTGCTCCATTTGACTATCTAGGTCCTTCATGTGCTAGTGCAAGTGCTTAAGGGAGTGAAGTATGTCTTTCCGGTGCTCATGTTGGTCCAGGAGGACTCTTCCCAACAAGAACTTCATATGCGAATAGAGGTTTATTATCTACATGTATAGATTACATCTAACTTGACTGTGATTTGTCTGAGGAACCCAATTTGTCAATTCAGCTAGAACCTCCATGTTAGAGAGATGAAGGTGATGATAGGAACCTTCTCCCTTGGCACAAGTGAGGTCTTCCCAGATGGTCCCTACAGTGAAGTCACAATAATGGGTGGCTACTTCCTCTAAGAAGTGGTACAAACACGTGCTACCTTTGTGGGCCCTCCCTTGATATTAAGTCACCCCCTTGTACACCCCAGCTCACTGCCAAGGCATGGGTAAAGGAGTAGAAAAGTGTAAAGGGACTAGCATTATAGGTTGGGAGGATAAGGTTGAACTGGAACCTAAGAGATGCCATGTCACAAGGACATAAGGAAGGGTGATACCATCATTGGAATGTTCGTTGTGGGTAGCTTCAAAATGAGAATTTCAGTGGTAGGGAGATTGACTACAGAGACAAGTGAATGGCCAACTGTGAGGTGCATAGAATGTATTCACCAGCAATGCCCAAAGGAGTGTATGGGATGCAAGAATAGGGAGAGATCCCAGGTCAAACAGAGCCTAGAAGACGAGAGAAAGAGTATAAATCCAAAGAAGGCCAATGCGACAAGAGAGGGAGAACACAACAATTCTCGAGGGGTGCTTACAAAGGAATGGAGGAGGCCACAAAGAGTGGATAAAACCTAGCACTAGAGTGAATCTAAACACAAAAAACCTATAATAGAGAGATAGCATAAATAAATAAAGATGATAGAAGGGATGAGAGATACCATCTGCAATGGGCCACAGTTGAATCTAGTGTTGCAAACCGTCTAGGCTAGAGTGATAATCTAACTGAAAAGGATGTTGTTTCCTAGTTTGGGGCATCATAGAACCAAATGGAAGCAAGCTTCTAGAAGTGGTACAACTCTTGGATTTTTCTAATATTAATTTGTCGTGTTTTTTTAGCGCAATGTAACTGAGGATAAACCAAACAACTATCACCAAGGCCATGTTTAAGTGTTGTCTCCATTGAATGGCACAGGTAGGTTGTTGAATGAACATTGAAGTGATTGGGGTGTTGTTGAGGGCTGAATCCATGTTAAGCTAAATGATGGATGGCATGCTCCTAGTACCACTACACCTCTCATTAAAACTATCATGAGAGTGTGTTTCCACATCCCCCAGTCTGTATGCCAAGTGGGATGGTGGTAGATTCACCCCTCCCCCAATGCCCATTTAGTGATTTTAAAAATCTTAGATTAGTTTAAAAAGATATATTCCTTTTATAAAAAAATTGAATTATATATATATATATATATTTAAAAAGATTATATTTTTTAATTTATTAAAAAATATTTAATAATTTCAATAATATCTATTAAGCCCTGAGGGTTAGCTTGATTGGTCAAGTTCTCATTGCTAAAGAACCTCACTAATATGAAGTCATGAGGTCAGTTCTCCTCAAGGTCCTTGGGGTTAGGCTTTGCTAATAATGTAGCGGGATGTGATCCCTTTGGGTGGATTTGTTCAGATATTTCTTCACAAAAAAAATAATATCTATTTTTTCCGAAGAAAAAATTGCAACTTTTTATTAAAAATAAAACATTACATCAGCACATGCACATAGTGCATTCAACAAAAATATGTATTTGGCCAAAATCCATGAGTAAAAACACAAAATATAACCTGGATGGAGTAAATACTAGTCATGTATCCAGCAACGCGACTGCTCTATCCATACATCCTGAGATCAATAGCGGATTCATATGTCAAGTTGGTCACAAGATATACATTTTGGTAGAGATAAATATCTATAGATGCAAGTTATAGATGGATATTAACAAATATAAGTCTAGTACATATAGTAAAAACTATTAAAAAAGAAACTATATAATCATGGACTGATATAGAAGAGTGTTCAAAAAAGAAAAAAAACCATTAGACATCAATGAAAAACTGGTGCTAGAAATTATGGATTTCCCCATCCAAATGTTCAATGACCTGCCAATTGCCCATAGTCTATGTAGAGCCTTCCTTAGATAGAATATCTGATCCAATGTTCCTTTCCTTGTAGATGTGACAACAGGAAATATGATTAAAATTTTATTTAATCTGGAGAATTTGTTCAAGAATAAGAAGTAGTGTGTGGTTGTGACATCTTTGAGCTTCATTAAACTAGTTTATAAAATTTAAAGAATCCTCAAAGACTTGAAGAGAGAAACAATCATATTCTAGAGCCTAGCACAAGAGAAGATTTAAGGACAAAATTTCTGCATAGTTGTTAGATCCCATGCCTAGACCAATTTTTTACTTTAGGAAATGCTAATAAATTTTGAAAAGAACAAGACCACCCCCACAAATGTTATCCTCATTTGAAGCACCAACAAAATAAGACCATGGAATTTGTCGATTGATCTTTTCTTAAGAGATGATGCGAGGCACATGAGTAGAATCCTTTTTATGTAAGAGAGCAAAAATCGCTCCAATTTCAGCTACAACGAGATTAGGATAAGATGAGGAGTCCTTGAATGTGGCTTTATTGATCGCAGGCCAAACCCCCAACAAATGAGGGGAGGAAATTTTTTGAGGATCTCATTACTTAACGAATCCCACCAAGTCTTCCATGCCTCAATGATATTGTTGCCACTCCAATCCATACTACTTCTCAACAATTATTTGGATTTGGCCTAACTATTCAATGAAAATGGGAAAAGAAAAATAGGTGTCAGATAGATTCCTCTTTGTTTTTGCATAATATGCACTAATTGGAGCCTTCTCTGAGCCTTTTTTGTAACTTGTCCAAAGTTGGAACTCTATTTTTAATTAAGCACCATAAAAATACTCTTGTATTTTTCGGACATGCAAACGTGCATAACAACTTCCACCACCACTTTGGATTTAACCTTAATCTATCCAATATCTGGTGATTATACCCCAACTTTTGAGTATATGCCTGAGAAGGGCAATGTACCCAGCACAAGATGTCCTCCCTATCTCTTATTCTGACATACAATATTTTGAGAGATGTAATATAATTCATCCATATATCAACAATCTCTCCTTGAAGACCCAGTTGTGTCACATTCCTCCATCCTTGCAACTAGAAAGTAGTTTGACCCTCGTCCACAATCTGGTTGAGGAAAATATTTTCCTGCTCATTCAAGATAGCCACAAGATCCTGAGGAAGCCAAGAATTTGCAAGGAAACTATCCCAAGGATCCAAAACAATTCTTACTTTTTCCCCATTACCCACCTTCTAGGTAAGGTCACTTCTGACAATATTGAATGAAGTAATGAAAATTTTCTACATAATTGAATAATTCAGTGTGTATTTATTTGGCCTTCTGATCCATTCATCAAGAGAGAGGGGAAAAATGTATCTCCTGAAAACCAGTTATGTCCAAAGAATCTTTATAGAGATAATTCTCCAGCTGGCCTTTTCCAAAATAGATTTCGCAAAAATAGAGAGGTCCGTAAACCCCAAACCTCCCCATGAATTAGGCAAAGCAATCTTTTCCCAAGCCATCCATATAAGGATAACTTCATCTTTAGACCCAACCCACGAAAACCTCCCACAAAGCTTCCTTACGGATGCTAAAATTCCTTTTGGAACCCATGTGAGAGCCATCCAATAAACATGGATGGCTTCAAGGAATGATTTGATCAAAACTAACCTTCTAGCTCTCAAGATCCATTTGAAACTCCAATTTTTAATATTTTTCTCTACTTTAGCCAATAACCACCTCCAGTTATGATTTTTCTATGAGTTTGGATTTAAATGGAAACCCAAATATTTGAGGCTATCCCATAGTTGATTAACTACAAAAGGTAAAAATGTTGGTTCTCTTCTCACCTCTAGATCGAAAAAACCGTCGAATTAAAGAGTGAATTTATGAACATTGATGTTCATTCCAGCCACTTTCTAAAATAAAGCAAGGGCATCATTGATAGATTCCAAATATTGTCTTGAACCATTACAAAAAATTAGGATATCCTCGACAATATGCAGATGAGCGATGAAGAGATTTACCACCACTTCAATTCCATAAAGATTGACCCAACATTTTGCTACCAATAGTAATATGCTCAGCCCTTCAGCTACAAACATAAATAGGCGTGGAGACAAAAGGCAACCTTGCCTAAGACCTCTTTGGACATGAAAGAAGGGGGATGATGAGACATTAACCAATACTGCAAAGGAAACATTAGCCATACAACCCGTAACCCAATTAATAAAAGGAACATTAAACCCTAAGTGTGTAAGAATCATGTGGATGTAAATCAAATTGACTCTACCATAAGCCTTTGACAAATCAATTTTTGCAACAATCCCTTTCAAATTCTAGATTTTTATGTTGTGCAAACCTGCTTGCACCACCCCAATAACTTCATGAATCTAGAAACCCTATAGAAAACCAAATTATTCTTTAGATACATTCCTGAATAACACAGGCCAGAGGCACATGGCTATGGTTTTGGCAATGATCTTATAAATACAATTGCATAGAGAAATAAGCTTGTAATCATCAAAGGATTGAGGATCATCTACCTTCAGAATGAGACCTTTGAAGGTCAAATTGAAAGGGTCGTAAATTCTCCCATTTTGATGAGAATCATTAATAACCTACATAAGTTTGTCCCTAATCAACTCAAAAAATACAGATAGAATTCCACAGTCTAGCAATCCAGACCAAGGATTTTATCCTTCTACGTTCCTTTGAGAACTGCCTCCAATTCACCCTTTGTTACAAACGCCATCAAATTATGATTATCCTCCTCATTTTCAAATCTTGGAAAGAACTAGGCTATCTGAACTATTCCAGTTATGGAAGCCTCCCGAAGGGTCTTGAACAAATTTTGGGAAAAATCGTTTCCCAAGGATGCCAGTTCCTCAAAGTATTTTCCCAACTTCCATCAAGTTTTGGCATTTCCCAAATCGTATTGACATTTTTTCAGCCTTTAGCATAGTTGTGGAATAATTTTGTGTTCACATCCCCACTTCTTAGCCAAACCATATGACTCTTAAACCTCCATTTCTCTTCCTTCTTAGCCAAAATCTTTCTCTTTGAGACTTCCAATTGCATGATCCTTTGTTTGGTATTTTCTGAATCATAACCTCCACCCTCAGGTGATAGAGTATTTCCAATTCATCTTTGACTAATTTAAGATTCACCTCTAGTCTTTTTTAGAACCACCCACAGGATGGAAGCTTGCTTAACCTTCTTTAAAGTATTCGCAAATTTCTAAGCAATAGAACCCCCTAAATTCAGGGTGAACAAAGACAAGGTATCCTTGACCAACTATGTATAGCTATAATCATTCAAAAAATATGGATTAATTTTGAAATGACTACCAAGTTTATGATTACCTCCTTTTAACCCAACAAAACAGAATGATGACCAGAATCGCCACCTATACCAATCCACCAACAAAACAGAGGAATATTCCCCACCAAATTTTTCTCCATAAGAAATATGTCCAAGCTCTTGGCCACCATCACATTTGCAGTTTGTGATTTCTCCAAGAGAGTTTAAGTTTGATGATATTGACATCAATAAGGTGACTGCCAACCAGTTTCCTTATAAATAAGTATGGAAATAGATTTGGAAGAGCTTGTGGACCCCAAACTTCTGACAAACCCAATGAAAAAATCATGTCCCCCCTCCTATCAGATTGTCTTCCTTCATAAAAGACAACCATTAAATAGTTCCAAAAAGGGACTATTTCATGACAAGGTTTGTAGATATTTACAACTATTAATTCCATACTTAATTCAGATGAGAAAATTCTTCACCAAGGACCATCTCAAAGCCCCATATACAGGAAACTTTGATTAATCTCATGTTGAAACCAATGATTGAACCCCTCGAGTTACCTCTCGTGCCCAAGGAGAAAAAAGATCACCCAGGGAAAATTTGGTTTAGCGCTTTAGTTATCATATCAACAGGACCTAGGGTTTCCTGAAGCAAGGTAATATTGAGACAAGGGAACATGATCAATCGTCTCAAAGCTATTTTTTTTTCTAGGGACTAATTAACCCCTTGCAATTGAATGAGATGGAAATCATGAGGGAACATTCATCGGAGCATGTGTTGCTCTAAGTTCCCCATCAAGGTATTGTTCCTTTCCTTCTGCAATATCTAAATGAGACTTCAACTATTCTTTAGAAATATGAGATTTTCTACCTCTAGTTTTACCAGAGTCAGGATTGGGAGGGAGAGGGCCTAGTCCACCCACCTCAATAGAGGATTCCCCCTAGGGGTTATAGGCTAAAGGTTATAGTGGGGGTCAACCTGAGGGAGGGAAACATGTTCATAAAAAGAAGGTAAAGGGGGAGATACATGGGAGGTGGTCATAATAGTATTGTCAAACATCATAGAAGGCTTTCCCAATGCTGATGTAATACTGGAAAAAGAAACAGGATGGAGGGACGAGGCTCTGATACCATAGTAGAAGCAACATTCAATTGAGATAAATAATAAGGAGAGGGAAAGGGGGAAGCACAAGTACCCACGAGAGGAGAATATTGGTCTTCCTTGATGCCTGCGTCTCACTCCTCATGTTTGTCCTCTTGTAGATCTTTCATCCCCAGACCTGCACCTGATTCTTCTTCCACCAGGATTTCTTGTTATGACAATTCTTGCTCCACCGCCTTCTGCCTAAAATTTTCCCCTCTAATCTCTGGGGGTACCCACCATCTGAAAACCTTCATACTTCTCCATCGGCTAAGACTTAGACTATTTTTTCCCCTTACCCCCAAGGGGTAGTCCTGCACCAAATCGCCCTTGTCAATTAACACAACAACAACAAAAGGGTAATTCCTCATAGTCAATTTGTTGAAGATGACTAAACCCTCTAAAATATATATTAATATCTTCAAACAAGCCCTCCTAGGGATCCAATTTAACTAGGATTCATGTAATCTTCCTTTTCTTAGTTGTTATAAAAGACATATCGACTTCTAGAAATTCTCCCAACTTGTTGTCAATTGCATGAAAGACATCCAATGTCCACAACTGAGGAGGGAGACTAGAGAGCTTCACCCATACTGACACGATCTCCAGACATTCATGCCATACATCGAACTAGAGATTTCACTACTTCAAAAGTATAAGAGATCAATCTATGCTCCAGTTCCTAGACAAAACCCAAGAAACCACTTCCAATGACTCGAATTTAAGCATAAACCAACAACAGAAAAGGATAAAAACTTTAACCATTTTTTCCAGGGAAACGTACCACGTCTCCTTAATCCATTCATAAATTTCATCGGCTTCAAAAGATTGACCTTTCACTCTACCGACCAAAATGAGCTTTGTCACTTCCATGGCTAAGTCGAATTATATGCCCTCACCAAGCACCAATTTTTTGTCTTCCACCTCTAGACATATACCTTTCCTCTCTTCCATTTTATTCCCACCTTGAGAGCCTCCCCATCACTAGTATCAATGGCCTTTTCAACCAATTGTCATATCATAGCATTTTCCAATTGCTTAGAGTCTGGACATACAATTCCCCTAAGATTTCCTTCCAGATATATGACCAAGCCCTTACTAATCGTGGAAATTCCTCCTGGATCAACTATATCACCATCCTGTACATGAACCCCTAAAGAGACACCACCTAAAACCACAACATTTTGTGCTTCTCCACCTAGGGTTTACAACATGACCAACTACAGAAGAATTCCCAACACACTACCATGGCAAGGTCCTTCCTTCCTTCATCTCTGAAGCACTTCAATATGTTTCAGGATAAGGGATCCATGCGCCTTGAAAAAATCATCTCTAAAACCTCTGAGACCCCTTCCTCAATGTTTCCTATTGAAAAAGTTAGCTCAAGCCCCTAAGATGGTGGCTTAGCCAAGGTATCTAAAGACAACGTCTCATTCAAGGACAAAAGATCAAAATAAATTGGCAGCAAGTTCCCAACCGATGAGGCCCATGGAGACATAAAAAGGGTTTATGTCATTGAAACTTACCGACCCACTGCATCAAATAATGTCTTCAAGGTCGGACAACTGAGATCGAGGGACATCCAACTTAAACTTTTCTGGGAATGTTAGTGGTGCTTGATCTACACTACCCAAAAATGATGCTCTATTCTTCATTGGTGCTTGAAACAAGCTATAGTTTCTTCCTTTCTAAGTCGTCACCATGCCCCAGGCATCCAAGACCATTTATTCCACTTGTCACCTATCTAGGAAACTAGAAACCCCATCCATCATCAACGACGTTGATGTGTCACCCATATTTACATGTGGATTGCCATATGGAAACTGCACTCTCCACAGATTTTTTTGAGCGGGTTCAAGACCCAAAACAACCAAAATATACTTCGGATCAGGGTTTAAATCAATGTATCCGCCAATTTTTATTGCAGCTAAAACCCTTCAAAACATCGATTAATCTGCTTAATTGTAAGCTCCTCCTCCCACATTTACCCGCTTTCACAATCCCTCTATGGTAGACATGAGATGAGTGCTACTATGACATGACACGATTTCCAAGGTCCAATTATAGAAGTAGGGCCTACAATATGACAACAAAGTGACATCCCTTAGAGACCACAAACCACTCAGGAGATTGCAAACCACCCTAGGTGCTCCATATCTAAGTTGGAACCTTTCTCATTGACCTAAATCCATAACCACACCCTTGACATTGCTTCCATGTGGTTATGAGGTTATAACTTCACTCACATGCTTGTCTCCATGCGGTTATGACCCAAAAACACCATTTTTTTGCCTGTGGTTCCAAGATTTGAGCCACTTTTCAGGCTAGCCTCTAGATCGCTGCCCAAAACAACCTATAACTTTCTAGAAGCATAAAAAATATGATAACTATGCTAATCATTCAAAACTTAAACAAGAACTTGACCTAACCATGCCTAATCCATGAAAAATATTTTGTCAAACATATGTAAACATATAAGCTACAGGTCATGAATGCATATATCATCATAAGAATCTAAACTTCATATGAGAATTACCAAGAAGGTCTAATGCCCTCTCAAGATAGCAGCAACAACACTTGTTAGCCCATGCATTCGTCGACCATTCTATAACTTATCAAATTATGATCAAGAGCCATAGCTTAAACACATCATAGAACCATGCATATAACCAAAATAGGAACCATGACAAATCTGTCATGAAATCAACATAATAACAAGTACATGTGCCCATTAATCACATTATGAAAATATCTCTTAATTACATATGCAAATCCAACCAAGTGAGGGACTTCCACGTACCATCGACCATAGTTTGGGTTGAACCAAATCTTTCTTTCATCTAATCACCCCTGTGCCATATTCCAAACATGAATGTGGGGTCTCATGGGATAAACTAAGACATAAACAAATAAGGAATCGAGTGGTTAAACCACCTACACCCTCAAGCCTCCATGATCTCATTTAAACCGATCCCGAGATCAGAAAGCCAAACCAAGCTTGGACACCTCATAATTTATTCACCATCCCTTGAGGAATATTACTATATCCACCCACTTGTCAAGGGCTTCCCAGAGAAAACCATCTCCACCCCCAACCCTTGGGATTTTCCTGATACCACTTCACCCAAATCCAAAAACCTTATGGCAATCCAAACCTTAACCAAGAATGGATCCCATCACACCATGGATATCCAGGAAACGGAAAGGCAAGGTTGAAACCACTGTCGAACTAGGAAAATCTCATGCCAAAGACAACAAATGAACCAAATAAACAAATGCATGTACCATGCACTCACAACCTAGCAAGAAAATCACACATGCAACTTGTTACCTACAAAATCTTCCTGCTAAAGTTGTTGATCCAACCTTCTCCTTGTGCTCCCTTGCCTTCCTTTTCTTTCCTTTGCTTTTCCTTTGCTTTTCTTTTTCTTTCCTTTGCTTTCTTGATTTCTTCTCCCTAAGCTCTCTCTCTCTCTCTCTCCCTGACACTGATCCAAGCCAAAACTGATAAAAGATGTGAACTATTTCTCTTAATCCTTTTTATTATTGATGCCTCCTTTTTCTTTCATTTTCCTTCAATTTCCCTTTAATTTCCCTTGCATGCAAATGTGTGACTCTTAGTCTCTCTTCTCTCCTATTTTATTTTATTTTCATAATTAAATATCAATTATTGCCTCTTTGCCTTTGTCAATGCCTTTGCCAATTTCCTTCGCCATTATTAAACCACAAATGATGTTCACTATATTGTTTTTCCCAACATTCATCTTGGAATACGTGTCCCGTGACCTTGGTATTATTTTTTTTTCTTTTATTATCCTTTATTACATAAAACTTTAACCCAACACTCTTACACTAATCCTCCATAAAAACCAATCCTCCATAAAAACTTTCCCGAGTTACCTATAATCATCTCCACTCATAAAATATTGAATAACTCAAAACAAGAGATTGATAACGCTATTTTGCAGCTTCGTGTTCCGTACATATAAGATACCCTGCACACACGTCTCTGACATTCTAACCACAAAACCATACCTCCATCACCCAACTAATTCATAGAAATAATATTTATTATTATCAAAGAGTAAATCATATTGGTAATACTTTGATTAATAAAACAAACTAATAATAAAAATGGTATTCATGATCACGAAGAAAGCTAAATGATTATTAGGAAATAACATGATGGGAAATTTAAAATCATAATATTAGAATCTCTAAATTTTAAATTAATATATATATATATATATAGGGACTACACTCAAATCATTAATTGTGTGTACTAGGGATGTTTCTCAAAGCGTAAAATCTTTTTATTACCATATATAATTAATTTTTAATTATTCATTAAATTTTTTTATGTTATTATATGATTTAAATTTATTTTGTTGAAGTGTGTATTTGTACATATTAATATATTGGATCTAGTTTAGATGGTTGAGATAAGTGTTATCTTTCTCACTTAAAAATATTTTTTTGCAAGTGATATACTAAATTTTTAATGAGTATATTGGTATATTAATCTTGAGCATTGAAGGATCGTGTTTACTCTAAATACCATTCTCAAAATGAGGGGAAGTGCTCAATAAATTACCTTATATATTATCTTCGAAAGGAGAAGAAATGCTTAATAAATTTATTTGATATATTATTTGATGGTATGCTTGCGTGTGTGTCATAAATTGTTCATTTCAATTAGTTGCATAAGAGTAATTTCAACTAGTTGCATAAGAGTAATTTGCTTCCAACCATAAAAATTTGACGTGGACATTACCCTTAATAAAATTATGAGGCAATAGGGATGAAAAACTACCTATAAATATCTAACTCTCTTCTTAACTCATTAAATAAGGTTGCATGTTACGATCATAATAAACATTTACTATAAACATCTTTACATTAATTCATCATATCTCTTTATGAACACTTATTAATTTTCCTGGAACATATTTTTGTTAACTACTCTTAACTCAAACTCATATATTCACTTATAGAGACTCCCTCAAAGAAACTCAAACTTCAGGAAACTCATTCTTTCCTCTTCTAAAGATAAACTTAAAACCCTTCATTTTTGTCAAATTAAATTTATGGAAAAAAAGGTGTTCATACTACTTGTTATCACTCAGAAATTACACTGGTTGTGGAGGAAAATCACTAAGGAAACCTTCAAACCATTTTGGGATTGAAAGTTGGCCCTTCAATCCGAAAAGAGATTTCTCCTTAACTCTACTACTCAAGGCCAGATTTATTTTGTAATTAATGAATTTGGTTTGGAAAGAAAAGAAAGGAACCATTGGGCATGGAGTCTCTTACAAAAATAAATACTTACTAATCACGGATTACATGAAAAACTTTAAACAAAGGCAAGATAGCTTATGATTCCTTTGACAGGTTATCATCTGATATGGTAGAAGACTATAGAAAATAAACATAAAATACAGAGCACTGTGATTCCTGCAATTGATATCTACGCTGAAAAACACATAAGTATGTTGAATAACATGAACTTGAGCATTCAATATGAATTCCAATTCATATAGCTTTATTCAAATTCTGAAGACTAATGTTCAAGAGTGTGGCTAATGAGAAGGTAAACATAATAGAAAACAGATAGGAAATCATTCACACATGAATCTCTAAAACTGCACATATAAGACTGCTTATAGCAAAATATATTAATCTCAAAGTCTTCAACAATTCACAAAGATTTTCCAAAAAATATGGACCCTTGTTTCTCTTTCACAATCAACTTTATAGAACATTTACAAATTGTAACGATGTTTTTAGAAAGTTTTAATTACAAAATTTCAAATATCTACGTAAATGTCTAACTAGAATCAAATACATTGCATACAAATTTCCTTGATGTACTTGTTTTGTTTATTCCAAAAACAAAATATAAGACATAGAATCTAGAAGCTGAGTTGTAACTAAAAATTTGGTTGAGACTGAGCACAAAATCACTTGTTGATATCTTGCAATGAAATCTGGAAATGCTTTGTTTTATCCCACAAAATATTCTATGCCTTCGTCAAAACAACAAAATCATCTCATATCTTAGCCTGAGACATCAAATTGCCACTTGGAGCGTGAATCCATATTTCATAAGTTTTATCTACACCAAACTCCTTATCGATGCCTCAAAAAAATTAGTTTTTCCCAATCGCTAACAGATTAATTGACACATATCTTATTAGGATAAAAACCGAAAAACATTTTCGTATTAACTGTCAACTCTTGCTCAAAATATGACACTATCAGTGCTCAGTCAAAACATTTCCAAAAACAACATTGATGGACTAATGATAAACACTGCGATAAAACCCTACTTGAGTATGTTTGCGGCCTCTAGCAAAAGGTCTATATTACTTGGTTTCCCTTTCTTAATAGTATTGGCCTTGGGGCCAGGTTCTCTCCTCTTTTGACCTTTATGCTTCTTAGAGCTAGAAGCCACTTCCCTATTTATCATTAGGTCCCTTAAAGGTGTTTCATCCACATCTATCACTTGTTTTTCCAGGTTAGGGTTCTATTTGAGTTTAAACTTAAGCCTCAACTATTTATTGTCCTAGTATGAGGCTTTCTAAAACCATAATTTTCAGTTATAGTGGGTTCATGTTTACCCTCCCTTGTTTCAGCAGGTTGATATTTTGCAACTTACACATGTTGTTCTAGCAACTTAGGAGATGGCATTCAAGGAGGAGATATGGCTTTTTTACTTGATAATCCTTTTACCCTTTCATGTATAAACCCTCTTTACCTCATGAACTAGAACAAGGTTTTCTATTAGCAAGGCTTTCTTTTTGCTTCTAGTTTGAATAGATGAGGTTCCTTGTTCTAGGATCTTAAGGGCCTAAACATGATTCTTTAGTTTCTTTTTCTTTCTACTAGTTTTGGACTTAGGAGAGATTGACTCTATGAATACCCCCCAAAATAGGAAATGCTTCCAGGTTCTGTTAACTTTTTTCAAATGATTTACAAACAAAGTTTAATTAGGCTTTTATGGAAAACATGTTGAAGGGATGCAACTAGTTTAGCCCAAACCATTGCTAACATTTTCTGAGACTCGTAAGCAAAAATAAAGGCACATTCATTCTAACCTGTCCAGAAACACGAGCAAGAAACCTAAAGTGATACATGTTGAGCCTATTGAAACATCCATCACAGGTAAAATAGGCTTGAGTTATCCTGAGGATTTAGTCTGACTCAATTTTGAGCTAGAATCTTTGCACTCTTAGACGTCATGGCTTGTTTTTGTGTTCATCCTTAAAAAATAAGGGGATATCAATGGCTGCCAACATTTGATTTTTAAACTAGCAATCCCCATCCACTGGGAGCCCGATAGCCTCTGTAATCATTTCCTTTGTAACTTGGAAGCAGATGCTAGTAATGTTGACCCCCTTTCCATCAAAACCCTCTACAAACGCTCGAGCCACTCCATCATGAAAGCCATCACACCTTAAAAAAAATCCTCCTACCTTAATCGTTGGAACTACTCTCAAATTTCTAAGATGGCTTCAAGAGCTTAAGGGCCCTCATGCTCTTCTATGTGCAGTCGACTGCTTTTCCCCATAACTTCAAATACTCAGAACAAAACAAATGGAAGAAAAAATGGGATTTGTTTCATGCCTACACAAGGAGATTTAACTGATATTTACCTCAAAAGGAAATAATGATATCACAAGATAATCTTGCGATGATTCTCTTTGCACGAAATCTTGGGCTTAGACAAGACTGGTGAAAAAAAAACTGATACAATCGCAATCATGCATTTGTGCCATCGATCATACCATCACTTTGATAATGATTATCACCCCTTGGTGGCGGAAATTTAAACAAATTTTCATTTTGAAAAAATTAAATAACATGCCATACCAATTAATTGATCAACGCCATCTGTCAAATGATGATAGGTTGCATGGAAAAATGATGTGTCAGCACTCTCCTGTCTAGAATTTCAAATATTTGTTGACATTTGATTTGACAGCTCCTTCGTTTCAATTTTTTTGAATTAGCAATGACAATTTAACTGCCAATGTGCCTGAATTTTTTAATGAAAACTTAAGACCATTGAACCCTCTACCCTGAAACAAAACTATGATAACAACTGGCTCCAATGGGGATGTTGTCACCTTAAGGGGCAACAAGAACCCTCATAGACCAGATGCCTAGTACAATGATCCAGGTGGATGTTGGTGGCCACCCACCTATCCCATTTGGACCCCCAAAACTATCTCTTTCAGTTTTTCAGTTTCCTTAATTATAGCGCAATTTACTATTTTTAGCAGTTTTTCGGGTCCTAAACTTCCGGAGCCGTTTTGAGGCCCTAAACGATGTTTTTTGGGAAATCTACCGCCAGTGATTTTTCTATCAAAAAATCTTCTTTTCCGTCGTAGTCCTCGGAGAGATCTTTCCAACGGGCTATCATGCGCGTCAAACGGAGATAATATGACCAATTCGCGACCCCGGGAAGTTGGCTGTCCAACTCACCCAAAAACAGGGCCCACAATTTGGCGTTTCATATTCTAGGGTTAGGTTTTGGGATGTGAAGGGTTTTCCATTGTTTCTCAATAATAAATAGGCCTTCGAGCCTCATTGTAACATAGTTCAGAACAGTTCAGAGGCATGTAGCCTCCACATCTCTTCTCAGAGATAAGCTACCATCACCCTAGCTGGTTTATTTCCATTTCTGTTTGTAATCATATTTCAGTATTTTACAGTAATGAAATGAAGTATTATTTCCACTGCATATCTGTCTTTATGGTTATCTTTGTATTTTATTGCGTTCCTGTTTAAGTCCGGATCATACAACGTGATAGGAACCTTGAAATGTAAACTGATTTAAAACTTAAGTACACATGTTTGACTTATTTGAAATACAAATTGACTCCAAGCTAATGGAAAGAATGCTCTTTAAAAAATTTATTTATTTATATATAGACTCTGAAAACTGAAATAAAATACTCTTTTCACACTCTAATAATCATTTATCAGAATCTTAGGGCCTTCTCTTCGAGCTTCAAATTCTTCAAAATGCTATCCAAACCTACAAAATTTCCAAAGTAAAATAGATACATACAATGAAATGATGAAATATCACTTTTCAAGAGAGATAATGTTTAAGAAGATTTCCTGTAAAATGAAGGTGTTCTTTCCATGAGATGAAACAATCTGATAAGGGCCCTTCCAGATATGGTCAAATTTACCATGTTTTCCTTTATCTTCAATTCTAGCATCCCATTTGAGAACTATATCATGAACCCGAAAATTATCCTCCTTGGTGTTTTGTCAAAATACTTTTTCATATTTTCCGAAAAAGGTTGAGCTTGATCATACACCTTCTCCCTCATTTCTTGAACTTCAATAAGTTGATTTATCCTTCTTTGAATATGATTAGGCTCTTCCTCTTGTTCCTGCAAATACTTCATGACTGGTATCCCAAGTGAAACCAGAAAGGTTTCTTTTGTTCCATATACCAATTGGAAAGGTGTAGTCCCAATTGATCTCTTAGTACTGATCATGTCTACCCATAATGCAAATTTCAGTTTTGCATGCCAAGCTTTCTTGTTATCCTCCAACAATTTCTTGATGATCCTAACCAAACTCTTATTTGAAGATTTTGCTAGTCCATTACCTTGAGGGTAATAGGTTGTGGAATGACTAAGGGATATATTATAATCATCACAAAATTTAATCATTCTCTTAGACTTGAAAGCTTTTTCATTATCAGTTATAATTCTTCTCGGGCTACCAAAACTTGAAAGGATGTTCTCTAGAAATTGAATAACAACAATTTTAGTACCTTGTCTGGTTGGTATACCTTCAATCCACTTTGTGAAATAATATGTCTATGTCAAAATCCATTTGTGTTGTCTTGAGTATGTTGGGTGAATTTATCCAATAAAATCAAGGCCCCACTACTAAAATGGTGCCTCTACAAAAATGGGTTTTAAAGGTAAAGATATCAATTTGGATTTTCCTTCAAAGATTTGACATTTATGACAGGATGAAACCTCTTTACGAACATATAAAAAAATTGTAGGCCAATAAAAGCCTGCTCTTATAATATTTTTGATAGTGACCTTTCAATAATGATGTCCCCAATGCACACCTTGATGGAACTCCTTCATATTTTGTTTTGCTTCATCTTCAAGTAAACAGTTCAAGAGTATACCTTTCAAGTCCTTCCAAAATAAATACCCATCCATAATACAAAATTTTATAGCTTTATGTTTTTAAATATGGGTCGGGTTTTACTAGTTCTAGGTGGGGCTTGTAAATTCTACAGTACATAAACAACATCATTATACCATGAAGAAGTTTTGAACTATTAACATACCAAAAAAATTGTTTTATCATCAACATCATTTGGGAGCTCTAAAACAAGGTTTATTCCAAGAGTGTCACAATTTGTTTCAGTCATCAATTAAGCCAGGTCTTGACCTTTGATTAGCTTGGTTGGCTTGATTTCCAAGTCATATTTCCAACAACTTTGTTATCCACTTTCCCCTTATGCCAACACTGTCTAGCTAACTTAAGATATCTTTGACCACGTAGGACATAAGCTCTGAAATATTTTAATGGCTTTAAAAATGCATAAGCATGTTTTTCTATGATGTCATACTTAAGCTCAGAGTCTCTCAATGCCTTGTTGAAAAAGGATATGGGTTGTTCATAACCATCTGCATTCTTTTGAAGCAAAATTCCTGAAATTGTATGATCAGAAGCAAAGGAGAAAACCAAAAACTCCTTTGAAAAGTCTAGGCTAACTAGGATAGGGGCCTGAGTTAGAGCATCTTTAATCCCTTCAAAATATTCTTTAGTTGAGGCTGTCCACTTAATTTCATTGTCTTTCTTCAACATATTAGTAATCATCTTTAAAATTTCAACGAAATTAGGAATGAATCTTCTCAAAAAGTTTACCTTACCAAGAAAGGATTGTATTTCTTTTTTACTCCTCGGAAACTCAATTTTTTGTATGGCTTCCACTCTGTTGGGATCAATTTGAATACCATATTTGGACACCATGTGCCCCAACAACTTTCCCTCTTTCATAGCAAAATTTGACTTTTTTGGATTCAAGGAGATACCGAATTTTCTGCATTTTGAAAAAACTTGTCTGAGATGTTTCAAATGATCAATTTCAGATTTAGAATAAATTGTTATGTCATCTAAATAAACCACAACAAACTTATCCTTTTCCTCTGCAAATGGTATGTCCATTTCCCTATGAAATGTAGCGCCAACATTCACTAGACTGAAATGCATCTTTGAGTACATAAAAGTGCCCCAGGGAGTTGTAAACGTAGGTTTATCATGGTCCTTTAGATGCACTAAAATATGATTGTACCCTGAAAAACCATCCAACATAGAAATTCTCTCAGCGCTAACTACACTCTGCAGTATATGCTCCATTTTAGGTATGGGGTAATTATCATTCAAAGAAACATTACTCATATTTCGAAAATATGTGCACAACTAGATTTCTCTGCTCTTATTTCTAACTAGAACAAGATTAGAACTCCATTGAGAAAACCTTAATGACACAATTATCTTGGAAGAAAGAAATATTTTCAGCTCTTTCTCTATTAATGGCAGCAACCTTGGAATAATCCTTCTAATATTTTGTTTGAAAGGTTTCTCATTCTCTTTAAGTGGGATAGTATGTTGAATGATATCTTTTTCATACACCTTTAAATCCTCATATCTCCAAGAAAAAACATCTGAAAATTCTCTCAATAATTCTGCATATTGTTGTTTTTTATCTTCATTCAAAGAATTAGAAACTTGACAAATTTAGGATCTTCTTCTATTCCCAAATTATAATCTTGCAACTCACTGTCAACAGGAAAAATCCTAGGCTTAACAACAACATCATTACTATCAAACAACCTTTCTAAGGGAACCAAACCTATAGGAATAAGATTATTGCTTAACTGAATAATTTATTGTCCAGCTATAGTATTCAGAAAATCATTTGAATCTACATCCAAGTATATCATAACATCTTCATCTTGATCAAGAGGTGTACTTGCAAATTCATCAGACATTCCTAAAAACCTTTTGATTTATTGGTTATCCTCAAAAACCTGCCAATGCTTGATATTGTTTGGAATAGAGGCATATGTCTAACATTTATTTCATACTTCCTATTTGATAAATAGGGATTTTATAGGCACTAGAAACAATAGCCATGGAGTCTGCTATACCATTTTCTTCTCTAGAAACAACATAAATTTTATGTTCTAAAAATAAATTATCAAACAGGTCCCATACCTCATTTCAATAAGCCCTCATCCTTAGATGTTTAGTTTGATATGTACCATTAACTTTCTTTACAACCAATTCAAAGTCTCTAAAGACATGAATTTTTTTTTCTTTATGTTCTCTAAGCAAATTCAATCCAATAATTAGAGCCTCATACTCTGCAATGTTGTTGGTGCATTCAAAATACAATTTGAAGGAGTGTAACTGACTGCTGCAATCTGGTGGAATAATCCAAATAGTTGTCCATGAACCATCCTTGAAAGTTGAGCTATCGAAATGCATGTTCCATATCCCATTATCCTAGGTTATCTATACCTTTTCCTCCTGAAATGTATCTTCGATTTGTTGTTGTTTCTCTTCTTCAAAGTGAAAATCATTATAGAAAATTGTAGAACCAAGGTCAGTGTCAACTGCATAAATAGGATGATTCTTAGGTTGGTTTTGACTGCTAACCATATATTCCATCTGAATCTCTCTGTACAACCTTCTTTGTTCACCAAAAACAGGGATAGAGGCATAATTCATGTCCATTTGAAGAGTACCCCCCAACTTGGTTGCCCATGACCGTGATAACAACATTCCAAACTGAGCAGGAATATCAGCTACTACCACATTGATCACCATACTCTTGGCAGGGATTTAGGTGAGTGTCACAACCAGGTCCTTGACTAATCCCAAACATTTAACCTTTCTTGAGTCAAAAGAAAATAAATCCTTATAAGGTTTGGTGATATCAAGCCCTAAATTTTCCATGACAGACTTAGGCATCAAATTGTGTGATGCTCCTGAGTCCAACATAGCATTATGAAGGATCATGTCATGAATGTTAAAAATGATGTAAAAAGGAGTAACATCATTGTTCACTTTAGTTACAATAGGACCGAACACAAATTCAGGAGCATCATCTTGTATATTTAGAGAATCTTGAGCATTAATATTCGATGACTGGCCTTCCTATGATCCCTTAATCATTTTAATGATTTTTTCTTTATATTTTGGATTCATTAGTAATTCAAAAAATCAAATTAGGGTTTTAATCTTATCGATTTCATTTTCCAAGCTAAAGGGAAGCTATACCTTCTCCAATTCCTTCCCATCTTTCTTGGCTTCATCAACTTTCTTAGGTAGACCTTTCTTTGGATCTGCTTGTGACTGTTCTGCTGGAGGCTTGGCTAGAGGAGGCTTGACTATGATATTTTTTCCTCTGATATTATACTGTCTTTGAAAATCAACAATTGTGTTGTTATAGCCCTACTGATATAACTTTGATTCAACCATTAATTGAAGGTTGTATTTTTATTGTGACAGTTGGGTTGATCAGTCATGTTCTTCTTTAGTTAGGTATACCTGGTTATCATCCTCATCAAGACAATTTACTTGTTCTTCAACTTCCTCTGCATTTTCCTCATCCACAAAATTATGTGGGAAAGGAGGTCTCACGGCCTATTGATCTTTAGGGCCTTTCTGATCTCTTTGACGAACTTGAGGGCCTTGAGGTCTTTTGAAGTTGGGATTTCTGATTTGGGGTTGAGGCTCACCCCTGGGAGGAGTTAACTTATCAACCAATTTTTCCATTGTTTTTAGCATGACATCAAACTTGGTATCTGTAGAAGAAGAGGGTTCATCCTTGACACCTTTCCTTTTAGTCCTCATTTTCATCTTCTTGGCTAGAAAATTAGTTTATACTCCTATGGAATTATTTTTCATGTCTGCCAATGTAGCATAATTCCTTTCTCTTAACTAAAAAGAAAACTCAACATCAAATGCATTAGGATAATGGAGCAGAGCTAATCCAAGAGGGGGTTTAATATCAATTGGAATTGCATTATATACCTTATTGAACCTAGCAGAAAAATCTTGCACTGTTTCACCTGGGTTTCTTTTCAAATTATCATATTCAACCAATATCTGTAAAGGACTTTCCTTATACTCCCATCTTCCAAGAAAAAACTGCTCAAACTGTTGGAAATTCTCAATACCTCCTATTGGTAGTTCTCTGAACCATGTTTTTACTTCTCCCGAGAAGATTTGTGCAAACAACCTCATCTTGACATCTTCATCATCCACCTCTTCTAGATCTATGAAGTCATTAAACTTATCCAAATGTTGTTGAGCTGTAAAACCTCCTTGTCCATCAAATTGGATTAAGCGTTGGCCATAATTCTAAGGAAGGTCATGCAATTGACCTGGAAGAGCGAGGGGATCGTATCTAGTAGCCATAGCTACTTGAAACAAAGTTGAAGTAACTACAATGCTAGGGATTTGAATAGTAGATGAAAATGGAACATAAATTGATGTAGTAGCAATCAAAGGAGCAGTAGTATGAAATATAACAGAAGTAGATGGGGCAGAAAAGGGTGGAGTAGGGAAAGGAAAAGTGACAGACTTGGACAAAGCCAATTGTAGCTCCTGAACAAGGTATTCCAATATCCTTTCTTTCAAAAATTTAATTGGATATGTATGAGTAAGAGTGCTTATGTATTCCAATTGCTATTTGAGCCTAGAGATCAAACTACCAAAAAAATATCTCGATCTTGTTGTGATAAACTGGGCTCTTGAGGAAAAATATCTGGAATATAAGGCTTAAATCTTCTTTCATCAAATACAATGTTTGAAAGATCAGACTCTAACTTTGATCTAAACAAGGTCTGCTCAAATTTAATATTAAATTAGATATCTTCTATGGACTTAACCTCTTAGGTAAATAAAAATATCTTCCTAAAGGAACAATACTTGGTTCTTCGAGTGATCTTTTCTTCCTGAAAAGCTTCTTTGGACTTGACAAGGGCTCTGGTGGACCAGGATCAAGATGTCTCCTTGTGTAAAATCCCTTATGAGCCATAACTTCCCAATGGAATCACCTTTCGAATAGTGGAGTTTCCAGGTGAAGCACAACTTGATTTTGTTTGATCCTTGTTCACCATCAATGATCAAACCTAGATATTTATCATTTTTTCCCAGAGATGATTTAACCTTCGTTCACCAACAATGACACCAAGATATTATCACTCAGAAATTACCCTGGATGTGGAGGGAAATCCCTGAGGAAACCTTCAAACCACTTTGGGATTGAAAGTTAGCCCTTAAATATGGAGAGGGATTTCTCCTTGCTCTACTACTCAAGGTCACTGTAGTAGTAGGTCACTAATACACTCATTGGCCAAATTTAGTTTGTAACAAATGAATTTGGTTTGGAAAGAAAATAAAGAGACCATTGGGCATGGAGTCTCTGACATAAATAAATGATTTTTAATCACATATTACATGAACAACTACAAACAAAAGCAAGATAACTTATGATTTCTTTTACATGTTATCATCAAGATATGGTAGAAGACTATAGAAAATAAACATAAAAACAAAGCACTATGATTTCTGCAAATGATATTTTGGTTGAAAAACATACAAGTATTTTGAATAACATGAACTTGAGCATGCAATACGAATTCCAATTCATATAGATTTATTCAAATACTGAGGACTAATGTTCAAAAGTGTGGCTAATGAGAAGGTAAACACAGTAGAAAACAAACAAGAAATCATTAAAAAATGAATCTATGAAACTACACATATAAGATTGCTTATAGAAAAATATATTAATATCAAAGTCTAGAAATACACAAAGCTTTTCCAAAAAATATCAACCCTTGGTTCTCTTTCACAATCAACTTTATAAAACATTTACAAACTGTAACTATGTTTTTGGAAAACTTTAATTACCAAGTCTCAAATATCTACGTAAATGTATAACTAGAATCAAATACATTGGATATAAATTTCCTTGATGTACTTGTTTTGTTTAGCCATAAAACAAAAGATAAGACGTTGAATCTAGAAGCTTAGAGCTAGAAGCCACTTCCTTGTTTATCATTAGGTCCCTTAAAGGTGTGTCATCCACATCAATCACTTGTTTTTCTAGGTTAGGGTTTTTTTTTAGTTTGAACTTAAGCCTCAACTTGTTTATTAGCCTGGTATGAGGCTTTCTGACCCCATAAATTTCAGCTATAGTGGGTTCACGTTGACCCTCCCCTATTTCAGCAAGTTGACCTTCTTAAACATTCACATGTTATTTTGGAAACTCAGGAGATGGCACTCGAGGAGGAGATAGGGCTTTTGCTCCATAATACTTTTACCCTTTCTTGTATAAACCCTCTTTACCTCAGGAACTGGAACAAGGGTTTCTGTCAGCAAGGCTTTCTTTTTGCTTATGGTTTGAATAGATGAAGTTTCTTGTTTTAGGACCTCAGGGGTCTGAACAGGTTTCTTTAGTTTCCTTTTCTTGTTACTCGTTTTGAACATAGGAGATATTGAATCTACAAACCCCCCCTCAAAAGAGGAAATGCTCCTAGGTTCTGTTAACTTTTTTCAAATGATTTACAATCATAATTTTAATTAGGCTTTTATGGAAAACATATTGAAGGGATGTATCTAATTTAGTCCGAACCCTTGTTGACAATTTTCTGAGACTCATAAGAAAAAAGAAAGGCACATTCATTCTAACTTGTCCAGAAACATGAGCGAGAAACTTGAAGTGATACATGTTGAGCCTGTTGAAACATCCCTCGCAGGTAAAATAGGCTTGAGTTATCCTAAGGATTTGGTCCCACTCAGTTTTGAGCCAGGATCTCTACACTCCTAGATGTCATGGCTTGTCTTTGTGTTCATCTTTCAAAAAGAAGGGGATATTAATGCCTGTCAAAATCTGATTTTTGAACCAGTGATCCCCATCCACCAGGAGGCTCGTAGCCTCTACAATTATTTCCTCTGTAACTAGGAAGGAGATGCCAACAATGTTAATCCCTTGGCCATCAAAACCCTCTGGAAATACTTGAGCCACTCCATCGTGAAAGCCATCACACCTAAAACAAAAATCTTCCCATCTTGCTTGTCAAAACTACTCTCAAATTTATGGGATGGGTTCAAGAGCTTTAGGACCCTTAGGCTCTCCTCTGTGCAATCGACCACTTTTCCCCATAACTATCAAGACTCCAAACAAAAACAACAGATGAAAAAATGAGATTTGTTTCACGCCTATGCAGGGGGCTTTCGCTGATATTTACCTCAAAAGGAAATAATGATATCACAAGATAATCCTGTGATGATTCTCTTTGCATGAAATCTCGGGCTTAGACAAGATAGGTAAAAAAAAATGGTATAATTGTAACCATGCATTCGTGACATCAATCATACCATCACTTTGATAATGATTATCACCCCTTGGCAGCGAAAATTTAAACAAATTTTCATTTTGAAAAAATTAAATAACATGTCATACCAATTAATTGATCACCGCCATCTGTCAAATAATTATAGGATGTGTGGAAAACTGATGTGCCAACATTCACTTGTCCAAAAATTTAAATCTTTGTTGATATTTGATTTGTCAACACCTTCATTTAAAACTTTTTGAATTAGCGTTGGCAATTTAATTGTGAGAGCGCCTGAAATTTTTAATGAAAACAAACCACTAAATCTTCTGCTCTAAAACTAAACTATAATAATACCACTAATATTTTGAGAAAATTTAGAATAAAAATATTTGCTTTTTTTTTCATTTCATCAAAAATACTTAAATAATTTACTACCTTAGGAAAATCAAAAATTGGGATCAATATTTAAAACACAAGAGGTTAATAAGCCCTGGGAATTAATCAACCCTAGAGTTTAATATATGACAATTTAAACCATAATGTGTATATATATGACAAAATAAAAGTTTTAACCATCATAACTTAATTTTTTCATGATATATACATTTTTTTTAAATGATATATAATTTATATGTAATTTACATTAAAATATTTTACATCACATATACATCTAGACATTTTATCAAGTAAATTAAAATACTTTATTATTATTAATATATATTTATAGTTTATGTCAATATTAACTTTTATTAAAATATTTAATTAATAACCTACATTGAATATTTTTTTATATACAACATTAAAATGTTTTATTTTAACACACACACACACACACACATATATATATATGAAGTCAATATTGACATAAGTTAGGTAACATAGATCCTCAAGTAGTTTATTTAGTTTTATTTTTATATTTTTGAAAAGTATAAGATTTTCATATATTTATTTTACTTATATTCATTTTTTTTTAATTATACCCGATATTATTTTTCTATTTAGAACATAATTTTTAATTTTATTTTAAAGGGTACATACCAAGGGTCAAATTTACACATCCCCTGAGAGTGGATTGTACTGGCTATAGAGTGAGCTCCGGTCAAACACCGTATGCATTTTTTGTTCTTCAGGAAAAGTGGAAATAGAAAAACATTTCATTTTAGAATGTGAGGCTTTCAAAGACAACAGGGAAAGTTATGCAGTTATGCAGATATGCTAGGAACTAGCTCTTTGGATAATCTATTTAGCGAGGGGTTTTTCAAGAAGTTGGGAGCATTTATTTTGAAGATTCACAGAAAAAGGGTCGAATACATTAAGTAGATGAAGAAGCAATGAGTGCCATAAGCTATTTTTAGCCTCGTGGACTTTAAAATAATTTCTTTATTTCTTTTAAGTTGATGAAGAAGCAATTAGTGTCATAAGCTATCTTTAGCCTAGTGGACGTTAAAATAATTTCTTTCTTTCTTTCTTTCTTTCTTTTAAGTACAGATTTAACATGAGCCTAAGGGATCAAATTTCCTCACCTGCAATTTTTTGTAGAGAACAAACTTCAATTTGTTATTTTTCATTGTGTAATGCCCCAGGGAAATGCAAATATTTGACTTTTCTGTGGTTAAAAAAAAAGAAACTGAATATGACATTATTAACTGTTTTGAAATTTAATAATGTTTTTATTATTTCTTTAATAAGATAAGAAAGGTATTTTTTTGAAAAATGTTGGCAACTTCTGAGTGGGAAGTTGGTAAGAACGGTTGTAGTGATTGCAACCCTAACTATCTCTCCTGACTGGAAAGGTTTCCAGGAAAAAGGAAGGAAAAAAGGAGAAGTCAGGCTGTTTTTTGAGGAAAGACAGGAAAAGGAAGATGGCTAAGTCTGGTGAGGACCAGATAGCCAAGCACTAGGTGCAGATATCTTTCCGAGGACAGTGATCCTGCAAGAGAGCACGGGGGGATTTTTTGGTCCCGAAAGACAAATCTCAAGGTTGGGTGGCAAACAGAAGCAGGAGACAGAGGAAAGCTCAGTATCTGGAAGGCGTTGCGAGTGGCAGGAGCTCCGAAGAAACATAGGTGAATAGTTCTGTGAAATAAGCACATTGGCATCCAAGGACAAGTACTAAACAAAACTCTATTTGTTGTGTGTGATTAAGTTATGTATTATTCGTTTGAAATAAAAGAAAAGAACTGTAGCAGAAAGAAAATAGTAAATCCCTGTACAGAATTAATTCTGTAATTAAAATGCACCAGTTAATTAAGGGAAATGTTGGAGCTCTTTTTAGAAGATCTAGAAGAGGGAAGGGTACATAAACTGCTTAAAATCTGGAAACAAGTGAGTAAGAGTGACCACGGTAAACTCGTAGAGTTGTACAGATTTGGACCACACTAAACTCTGATAATGACCCCTAGGAAGCGGTAGGTGTAGTATTTAACAAACCACTAATTAAATCCCTGGTGGGTAGGTGTAATTCTGGAACTGCAAATATAAATTTCATACTCGGAAAATGAACCAAAAAGACGAGAATCTTCCTGTTAATGCTAACCAGAACGAGGAGGGTAGAAACCAAGTAGTATCGGTCCATAACTTTCGTTGGGTATTATACGGAGGTATGGCATGGCGTAATAACGCCGATTATTTAAAAAAATGCATACATCTCCTTACAATTAACAAGCTGGTACATAGTCAAGCTGTAAATATATACGGTGTATAAATGTAAGAGAATTCTCTGCCGCGGGTTGTAACCGACGGACCACAAAGAACCGTGGAGGGAGAAAACCCTATATCATGCAAACCAGCCCGTCAAGGGTTACCATGCACGCAGACCTCCAGGACTTTACGGGTGGGGTTTCACAACAAATAATTAACTAAGAAACCTTGCATATAAGATTTAATTACCAGATATAAGCACGGAGGCCGTAAAGAACCAGTAAAGAACCAAAGATGATAAGTACAGAGAAATGAAATAGTGTTAGACATTTAAACAATCATTTAAATTTCGGTTCAACTATTAGATCGAATGACAATCTGGATGGGGCTGTTATCTTTCACAAATCTAAACAGAAAACAAGGTGTGAAATCCATATCATTAAAACATGCAACTATATATAGCTAGAAAACAACATCCATTAGTAGTTGGTGATAACACTGTAACAAAGGGTTACACAAATGCAACTATACATTCGGAGAAGAGAATAACTTAACCAAGGCGCTTCCAGCAGTTTCACTCAGGAGTTCCCGAGAGTTGCTTCATAGCACTGTGCAAGCTCACTTAATACAACCCGGTAAGCCCCGGAACATTCCATGGCGGATAAAAGAATATACATAATTACATTAGAATAACACTGTTCAGCCGACACTAGAGAACTAAAAACAAAACCCTCTACCCAAGAAAAAGGGGTACAGGTCTCAACTCCAATAGCTCTCGGTTGTACAAGAAAGATTACCCTGTTAACTCAACAAGCCTTCAAACCTTCCGAACTCAGAAAGCTATGCAACAGAACCAGTATAGCCAACCATCTCGGATTCGAATCATCTGATGAGTCAAATTCATTTAAAGAATAGTTATCCGAGATCAAACCCTTACCTGGGCTTCTTGAGAAAGGAAAACCATTGAGATGCCAACCCCGTAGCCTCGCCTAAGGGTCTCGAATGTTTGAGGCAAGCTCTACAACTAGAACACACCATTACGACTTTAGTTAGCAGATAGAAGTGGAAGCGTTCAGCAGGAAACAAAACTCTAGAGATGGAAATGCCAAATAACTGTAAAACAAAAGAAACATACCCAAAATTTTCCATGTGATAGGGTCGCCATATTCTCTCATCTGGTGGTCTTCCAATCTGTTCCAAGGCCTGGCGGCAGACAGAGTAGACCCACAAAAAACTAAGAGGAGAAACAGAGCCGGAGCCAAACGGTGGAGGCGATAATGCAACCCGATAACTGAGTGATGAATGAACCAAACCATGAAGGGTTGAACTGTCGGATCATAAACCCGCCCATCCTCCAATGAAGTGGCGAAAGGATCGAGTTAAATAACTGCGGATAGAGGAGCCTACTCATGCCACGAGGAAGAATTAACACCAATAGCCAGAGTATTAACTCTAAACAGTACAACATAACTAGAGAATATTCAATGAAATGCCAAGTGTAACATATATCCGCCAAGTTGCTGATCGCGAGAAGGTAGATGATTTCCAAAGTACATGCAAATTTAATGAACCAGATCCTATACTACCAGGTTGACACCATCACCATGAATCCGATAATCCGGTTACCAGGAAAAACCTCACCAACGACCGGAGTAGTAAAGGGTTGCTGTCGTAATAGTTCTATAGTAATATGTAATAAAAAAAAATTACTATGGTAGTTTATTGGGAGACATGACAGTTGGTATCAGAGCCCAGTTACAAAATTGAGGCCTCTAGGAATTGGAAGTTGACTACAGAAAAACAACACATACAATTTATTTTCGTTTTTATTTGTGCAATTCAAGAAAATAGTTAGTGTGCTAACTTTTTCCTTGCTATCACTTTTCCTATGTTAAGAACAGAACCAGGAAACCAGAAGACTGACAGTATGAGAAGAGCGGACAGTGCGTCACGCAGGTGTGCGATGGGTCAGGGACCTGTACCTGGTCCTGAGAGCAACCCCGAGCTATGGGTACAGCTTGGAGAGGAGGCTCAAAATACAAACATGGCCATCTTGGAGTCAGTGCAGGAATTGAAAAATGAGATGGCCCGGTTACGAGAAGATAATGCACGGCTAACTATGGAACAAGAGAGAATTATAAAAAGCTTGTCCGACAAATAGAACCAGCCGCTAGCAAATCCTAGTGTGGAGCAGCAAAGAATGTCTAAGGAGCAGCATCACCATACAAAACCTGAAGGGATGGAGGAAAGGGAGGAATGATCCAATAATGCATCCGAATAGTAGACATCAAAAAGGCAACGAATAAAGTTGCAAGGGGAATTTCGTAAGATTAAACCGCCACACTTTGATGGAGAACAGGAGGAAGCAGCTGAGGCATGGTTGATTAATATGAAAAAATATTTCCAGCTATATGAATACGATCACAACCTCAAGGCACGGTTGGCCATCTTCCAACTATAAGGAAAGGCCACCCTGTGGTGGGAAGAAGTTAAGATCGTAAGAGGAGTCAGTGAACATACCATAACCTGGGAGAAATTTCAAAGGTACTTTAAGGAAAGATACCTGACCGAGCGTTTTTATGACGAAAAGGCAAGAGAATTCCATGATTTGCGGTTGGGACAGCAAACCATGGACGAATTTATCACTCGTTTTACTTCATTGCTTCATTATGTGCCCTATATTAGAGAAGAAAAAGCTAAGGTGCAAAGGTTTGTTAGTAGTTTACCTCTGTATATGTAGGAAAGGATTGAGTTCGACAATCCAAAGACAATGAACGAAGCAATACGTAAAGCTCGAATTTGTTACCAGCAGAGTAAATAGAAAGGAGAAATTCTAGGTAAAAGATGGAATGACAAGAAAAGTAATAAGTTGGCTGGAAACAATAAAGGGAATCGCAGTAGCGACAGCAAGGGTGTTGGCAAGGGGCAAAACAGAAGAACTGTGCAGAAAAATTCATTCAGGTCCAAGCCACCTAATGAGTCCAGAGTCAGCGAACAGCTTGTAAAGTTAGACAGTGAAGGGACAGCAAGGCCTCCAGTATAGTGTTGGGGTTGCGGAGGGCCTCACTACGTCAAAAACTAGCCTCAACGGAAGGGAACCGAACAGGTATCCCAAATCCATGAAGCATCTACAGTCGGCGATATAGGACGTAGTCTACCAAGGATTAACGCAACCCTAGACGATCGTCAGGCGGAGTATCAGCCGACCATGGTGGAATTCGAAGGTAAAATATCAGACCTTATTGTAGTTGTTTTAATAGATCCTGGAGCCACATTAAGTTATATTAGTCCTAAGGTTGTAGAACATTGTAAACTGTAACCTGTTAAATTCAAGAATCCGTGGCTAGTACAACTAGCTACAGGGGCCAAGAGGCGAGTGCTTGCAAAAGTCAATAACTTCTCTTTAAAGATAGCAGGGCAGCCAATAATGGCAGATTTAAACGTGCTCCCTCTTGGTTCATATGATGTTCTGATCGGTATGGACTGGCTAGAAAAGCACTGGTCCTTAGTCAACTGTAAAACAAAGACTATTTATTATAGGGATGAGTTTGGAGCAAGGCAAGAGATGCAAGGAATTAAGCGACCAGTACAAGTTCGGCCAATAACTGCCTCTCAGTTAGCAAAATGCATTAAGAAGGGGTGTCAGATTTATGCCATCCAAGTGGGCTATGCTAACATGAAAGATAAAATAGCCACATTGGACAACATCCCTGTGATACAAGAATTTGCTAATGTGTTTCCCGAAGAAATTCCTGGACTACCACCTAAGAGGGATATAGACTTTACTATCGAATTGGTACCAGGGGCAGCCCCGGTATCTCGAGTGCCCTACAGAATGAGTACACCAGAATTGACAAAATTAAAAATGTAGCTACAGGAATTGTTAGACAAAAATTATATTCACCCAAGTATGTCTCCTTGGGGAGCTCTAGTATTGTTTGTTAAGAAAAAAGACGGGACTCTTCACATGTGTATAGATTATCATCAGTTGAACAAACTGACAATCGAAAATAAGCATCCTCTACCCCAGATTGATGAAATTTTCGACCAGGTGAATGGTGCAACAATATTTTCCAAGATCGATTTGTGATCACGGTATCACCAATTCAGGATTAAGGAAGAGGACATAGCTAAAACAGCTTTTAGAACAAGGTATGGACATTACGAGTTTGTGGTGCTACTCTTTGGGTTAACTAACGCCCCCACAACTTTCATGTGCTTGATGAATAGCATATTTCATCAATATTTGGATAAGTTTGTGCTCATATTTATTGATGATATATTTATATAGTCCTGCACTATGGAAGAGCACAGGGAGCACCTCAGATTGGTGCTGCAAGCCCTCCGAGAACACCAGTTATATGCCAAGTTCAGCAAGTGCGACTTCTTCAAGGAAGAAATACAGTATCTAAGCCACATAATCACGAAGGAAGGGATTGAGGTAGACCCCGAAAAGATAAAGACCATAATGGAGTGGCTCGTACCGAAAGTTGTAGCAGACATCAGGTCCTTTATGGAGTTAGCCGGTTACTACAGACGATTTGTGGAAGGATTCTCAAGAGTAGCATATCCTATCACTTCCTTGCAGAAAAAAAAAAAAGAGCATTCAGATGGACCCCAGAATGTCAAAGAAGTTTCGAGCAGCTTAAGCACCTGCTCACCACTGCACCCATTTTGAGCATAGCTGATCCTAATAAGGACTATGTGGTGTGCACCGACGCAAGCAAGGAAGGAGTGGGAGGCGTTTTGATGCAGGAAGGGAAGGTAATTGCTTACAAGTCAAGGAAACTAAAGGAGCATGAGCAGAAATATTCTGCTTATCACTTAGAGTTGGCAGCCGTCATACACGCCTTGAAGATGTGGCGACATTATCTTATGGGAAGGAAATTTTTATTACTGACAGACCACCACAGTCTGACCAATTATTTTAGCCAGCCCACTTTAAATGCTAGGCGAGCACGGTGGGTGGATTTCCTAAGTAGTTTTGACTTTGAAATTAAACATTTGAAGGGAAAAGAAAACTGGGTGGCAGATGCCTCAAGTCGAAAATTACAGTGTTTATATGAAATTTCCTATAGCGAATGGAAAAGCCCCTTCGAGGGGATGATACAAAAAGCAGCAGAACAAGATACTGTATACCAGCAAATAAAACAACAAGTACAACAGTCTACCAGCGAGGAAAATTAGCAAGGCTATGGGGTGGATGATGCTGGAATGTTGTACTACAAGAAGAAGTTATATGTACCCAATCAAAACAGCCTTAAAAATCTAATTTTGGATGAATTTCATATCAGTCACTACGCTGGACACCCAGGATATCAGAAAATGATCACTGCGCTTCGAAAAGAATACTACTGGTCGGGTATGAAGAAGAATGTGGCCGAGTATTTGGCACGGTGTTTGGAGTGCCAACAAATTAAAGTGGAGCATCAACACCCAGCGAGGTTATTGCAACCCTTACCCATTCCGGAATGGAAATGGGAAACTATTTCTATGGATTTTATAATAGGGCTGCCTAAGACAAAGAAGAATAATGATTCTATTATGGTGGTGGTGGACAAAGTGAGTAAAGCGACACATTTTATACCTGTGCAATCCACCTATAGAGCTATACAGATTGCCCATATCTTCATGCAAAATGTGTTTAGATTGCATGGTCTACCAAAGACGATAATCTCGAACCGTGACGTGAAATTCACATTGGTCTTTTGGAAGGCATTGTTTGCAGAATTAGGGACCCATCTGAACTTCAGTACAACATATCACCCCAAGACCGATGGACAAACAAAACGGGTGAACCAGGTGGTGGAAGACATGTTAAGGGCTTATGCAATGCAACAACCAACTAAGTGGGAGGAGTACTTACACTTGGTGGAGTTTGCATACAATAACGGCTATCATACTTCATTACAAATGAGCCCCTTTGAGGTTTTCTACGGGCAGAAATGTCGTACACCCTCAAGATGGGGTGGACCTGAAGACAAATTAAGGTTAGGGCCGGACATGCTTAAGGAAATGGAGGAGATGGTCAAAAATGTACGGTCTAATTTAAAAGCGCTCAGGATACACAAAAGAAATTTTCTGACTGGAAAAGGAGGTTTAAAGAATACCAAGTTGGTGCTCATGTATATGTGAGAATTCAAAAAAAGACGAGTACATTGCAATGGAGCGGGTGTACAAAGTTGGCACCCCAATATTGTGGACCATTCCAGGTCTTGGCAAGAATTGGGCCGGTGGCTTACCAGCTCACCCTGCCAAGTCACATCCGGGTCCATAATGTCTTCCATGTCTTTGTATTAAAAAAATATGTTTATGATCCTAAACATGTGATCAGATGGCAGGATGTACAGGTGAGAATTATTTCCAGTAGACCAGTCTAAAATTTTTCTTTTAAAGAAACTGATTTAGAATATTGCATGTCGCAGGTCGAACCGGAAGGAGAAGTCTTGGTCGAGCCGCTGAGCATTCTCGACCGGAGAGAAGTACTGCTGCAGAAGCAAGCTATTACCCAAGTTAAAGTGCAGTGACAACACTTTGGGCCTAATGAGGCCACTTGGGAAGATGAAGAGCTCATGAAAAATCTTACCCAGGGTTGTTCTTGGTCAACAGACATCGGGACGATGTCCAATTTCAGGAGGGGGAGATGTAATGCCCCATGGAAATGTAAATATTTGACTTTATTGTGGTTAAAAAAAAAAGAAACTGAATATGACATTATTAACTGTTTTGGAATTTAATAATATTTTTATTATTTCTTTAATAAGATAAGAAAGGTCTTTTTTTGAAAAATGCTGGCAACTTCTGAGTGGGAAGTTGGGAAGAACGATTGCAGTGATTGCAACCCTAACTATCTCTCCTGACTGGAAAGGTTTCCAGGAAAAAGGAAGGAAAAAATGAGAAGTCAGGTTGTGCTGTGAAGACAAACAGGAAAAGAAAGATGGCTAAGTCTAGTGAGGACCAGATAGCCAAGCACTAGGTGTAGATATCTTGCCAAGGACTGTGGTCTTGCAAGAGAGAACGAGGGGAGATTCTGGTCCCAAAAGACGAATCTCAAGGTTGGGTGGAAAACAAAAGCAGGAGACAGAGGAAAGCTCAGTATCTAGAAGGCGTTGCGAGTGGCAGTAGCTTCGAAGAAACATAGGTGAATAGTTCTGTGAAATAAGCACATTGGCATCCAAGGATAGGTACTAAACAAAACTCTATTTGCTATGCGTGATTAAGTTCTGTATTATTCATTTGAAATAAAAGAAAAGAACTGTAGCAGAAAGAAAATAGTAAATCCATGTACAGAATTAATTCTGTAATTAAAATGCACCAGTTAATTAAGGGAAACATTGGAGGTCTTTTTAGAAGATCTAGAAGAGGGAAGGGTACATAAACTACTTAAAATCTGGAAACAAGTGAGTAAGAGTGACCACGGTAAACTCGTAGAGTTGTAGAGATTTGGACCACACTAAACTCTAATAATGACCCCTAGGAAGCGGTCGGTGTAGTATTTAACAAACCGCTAGTTAAATCCCTGGTGGGTAGGTGTAATTCTGAATCTTCCTGTTAATGCTAACCAGAACGAGGAGGGTAGAAACCAAGTAGTACCAGTCCATAACTTTGGTTGGGTATTATACGGAGGTATGGTATGGCGTAATAACGCCGATTATTTAAAAAAAATGCATACATCTCCTTACAATTAACAAGCTGGTACACAGTCAAGTTGTAAACATATACGGTGTATAAATGTAAGAGAATTCTCTGTTGCGGGTTGTAACTAACAGACCACAAAGAACCGTGGAGGGAGAAAACCCTGTATCATGCAAACCAGCCCGTCAAGGGTTACCATGCACGCAGACCTTCAGGACTTTATGGGTGGGGTTTCACAACAAATAATTAACTAAGAAACCTTGCATATAAGATTTAATTACCATATATAAGCACGAAGGCCGTAAAGAACCAGTAAAGAACCAAAGATGATAAGTATAGAGAAATGAAATAGTGCTAGACATTTAAACAATCATTTAAATTTCGGTTCAACTATTAGATCGAATGACAATCTGGATGGGGACTGTTATCTTTCACAAATCTAAACAGAAAAAAAGGTGTGAAATCCATATCATTAAAACATGCAGTTGTATATAGCTAGAAAACAAAATCCATTAGTAGTTGGTGATAACACTGTAACAAAGGGTTACACAAACGCAATTATACATTCGGAGAAGAGAATAACTTAACCAAGGCGCTTCCAGCAGTTTCACTCAAGAGTTCCTGAGAGTTTCTTTGTAGCACCGTGCAAGCTCACTTAATACAAGCCGGTAAGCCACGGAACATTCCATGGCGGATAAAAGAATATACATAATTATATTAGAATAACATTGTTCAGCCGACACTAGAGAACTAAAAACAAAACCCTCTACCCAAGCAAAAGGGGTACAGGTCTGAACCCTAACAGCTCTCGGCTGTACAAGAAAGATTACCCTGTTAACTCAACAAGCCTTCAAACCTTCGGAACTCGGAAGGCTATGCAACAGAACCAGTATAGCCAACCATCTCAGATTCGAATCATCTGATGAGCCAAATTCATTTAAAGAATAGCTATCTGGGAGCAAACCCTTACCTGGGCTTCTTGAGCAAGGAAAACCAGTGAGATGCCGACCCTGTAGCCTCGCCTGAGGGTCTCAGATGTTTGAGGCAAGCTCTACAACCAGAACACACCATTACAACTTTAGTTAGCAGATAGAAGTGGAAGCGTTCAGCAGGAAACAAAACTCTAGAGACGGAAATGCCAAATAACTGTAAAACAAAAAAAACATACCCAGAATTTTCCATGTGATAGGGTCGCCATATTCTCTCATCTGGTGGTCTTCTAATCTGTTTCAAGGCCTGGGGGCAGACAGAGTAGACCCGCAGAAAACTAAGAGGAGAAATAGAGCCGGAGCCAAACGGTGGAGGCGATAATGCAACCCGATAACCGAGTGATGAATGAACCAAATCATGAAGGGTTGAACCATCAGATCATAAACTCGCCCATCCTCCAATGAAGTGGCGAAAGGCTCAAGGTAAACAACTGTAGATAGAAGAGCCTTCTCGTGCCACGATTGAAGGCAGAGTAGGAAGAATTAACACCAATAGCCAGAGTATTAACTCTAAACAGTACAACATAACCAGAGAATATTCAATGAAATGCCAAGTGTAACATATATTCACCAAGTTGCTGATCGCGAGGAGGCATATGATTTCCAAAGTACGTGCAAAGTTAATGAACCAGATCCTATAGTACCAGGTTGACAACATCACCATGAATCCAATAATCCGGTTGTCGGGAAAAACCTCACCAATGACCGGAGTAGTAAAGGGTTGCTGTCGTAATAGTTCTATAGTAATATGTAATAAATTTTTATTTTTTACTATGGCAATTTATTGGGAGACATGACACATTGTTTAAATTTTATTTTTGAATGCTAAATAGAATATATATAGAACCAAATAAAAATTTTAACCACAAAAAATATTTTTTTCATGATATATATATATATATATATATATATATATATATATATATATATATAAATGATATATATTTTATATGTAATTTACATTAAAATATTTTACATCACATGCACATCTAGACATTTTATCACGTAAATTAAAACGATCTATTATTATTAATATATATTTTAAGTATATGTCAATATTAATTCTTATTAAAATATTTTATTAATAACCTACATTGAAAGTTTTCTATAAAAATAATATATCAATTTTTAAGGTCACAGCCAATCCAGGCACCAAATTGGTGTATGAGACCCCCTTGTTTGTGGGACAAGGGACCCACCTCCGCGCAGCAATTTGACTGCTAAGTCTACGAAGGCATACATACTCTACCCCCCTCTAGTTTTGAGCCTATGACCTCTTAGGAGGAAACACATGCTCTTAACCATTAGGCCCACTTAACCATTATATATAGTAGTAAAATGTTTTGTTTTAACAATTTTTTCCTATATATATATAGATATATATGAAGTCAATATTGACATAAAGTAGGTAAAATAGATCATCAAATAGTTTTTTTTTTTTAATTTCTTTTGAAAAGTATAAGATTTTCATATATATTTTTTACTTCTATTCATTTTTTTTAAATTATAGTCGGCATTATTTTTCTATTTAGATCACAATTTTTATTTTTTATTTTTTTATTTTATTTTCAAGGGTACGGGATACAAACAAATTTACACATCCCCTCATACTGGGCTGTACAATAGGCCTCATGTTGTAGAAAATGGTAATTTTTTCTTTGTGACATATTGTCTACAGAAGGATTTTTTCCATATAATTTACATTCATGTACTCCTTTCTTATCAATAGAATAGATGTTTTCTTCTTTATGCAAAAAAAAAAAAAAAACTAAACAAAAAATATAACTCTTTCAATTGGGTTGTAGGATGAAAAACTTATACATCGCCCTCATACTGCAGTGTAGAATGAGCCTCATGTTGTAGAAAATTATAATTGTTTCTTTGTGATCTACTGTTTGCAAAGGGATTTTTGGTATATAGTTTACGTTCATTTACTCCTTTCTTATGAATAGAATAGACGTTTTCTTCTTTAAATTGTTTGCTTTGTTATTTTTCATTGTTTAAATTGTATTTTTGAATGCTATATATATATATATATATATATATATATATATATATGACCAAATAAAAATTTTAACCATAAAAACTTAATTTTTTCATGATATATACATTTTTTTTAAATGATATATAATTTATACGTAATTTACATTAAAATATTTTACATCACATATACATCTAGACATTTTATTAGGTAAATTAAAATGATTTTTTATTATTAATATATGTTTTAAGTATATGTCAATATTAATTCTGATTGAAATATTTTATTGATAACCTACATTGAATATTTTTTTTATATATCCACATCAAAATGTTTTATTTTAACAATATTTTTTTCTATATATATAGATATATATGAAATCAATATTGACATAAATTATAGGTAACATAGATCTTCAAATAGTTTATTTAAATCTTCTTCTTTTTTAAATCTTTTTGAAAAGTGTAAGATTTTCATATATTTTTTACTTCTATTCAATTTTTTTTACTTATAGTCCATATTATTTTTCTATTTATAACATAATTTTTAATTTTTAATTTTATTTTAAAGGGTATGTATGAATGGACAAACTTACACATCCCCTCGTACTCGGGTGTAGAATGAGTCTCTCAGCTCAACCAACTTAGATCCATTTTAAGTACAGATTTACTTAGATCCATTTTAAGTACAGATTTAACATGAGCGGAGAGGGATCAAATTTCCTTAGTTGCAATTTGTTTTAGAGTATAAAATACAATGTGTTATTTTTCGTTGTTTAAATTGTATTTTTGAATTCTAAATAGAATATATATAGGACCAAATAAAAATTTTAACCATAAAAAATTCGTTTTTTCATGATATATACATAATTTTTTTAAATGATATATATTTTATACTTAATTTACATTAAAATATTTTACATCACATGTACATCTAGACATTTTATCAAAATAAATTTTTGTTATTAATATATATTTTAAGTATATGTCAATATTAATTCTTATTAAAATATTTTATTGATAACCTACATTGAATATTTTTTTATACACAGCAGTAAAATGTTTTATTTTAACAATTTTGTTTTTTATATATATAGATATATATGAAGTCAATATCGACATTATTTTTTTTAAATATTTGTGAAAAGTATAAGATTTTCATATATATTTTTTACTTCTATTCATTTTTTTTTAATTGTAATCAACATTATTTTTCAATTTAGAACACAATTTTTTTTTTTTTTTTAAAGGGTACCCACTGAAGTATGGACAAACTTACACATCCCCCTCATACTGCCCTTTCGAATGAGTGCCATGTCGTTGTAATTTTTTCTTTGTGATCTATTGTCTACAAAGGGCTTTTTGCTCTATAATTTACATTCATGTACTCCTTTCTTATCAATAGAATAGATGTTTTCTTCTTTATGAAAAAAAACACTAAACAAAAAATATAACTCTTTCAATTGGGCTATAGAATGAGCCTCATGTTGTAAAAAATTGTAATTTTTTCTTTGTGATCTAGTCACAAAGAGATTTTTTCGATATAATTTAAGTTAATGTACTCCTTTTTTATCAATAGAATAGATGTTTTCTTCTTTAAATTGTTTTCTTTGTTATTTTTCATTGTTTAAAATGTACTTTTGAATGCTATATCTATCTATCTATCTATCTATCTATCTATCTATCTATATATATATATATATATATATATATATATATATATATATATATATATATATATATATATATATTTAATTTTTCATGATATATACATAATTTTTTTTAAATGACATATAATTTATACGTAATTTACATTAAAATATTTTACATCACATATACATCTAGGCGTTTTATCATGGAAATTAAAATGATTTTTTATTATTAATATATATTTTAAGTATATGTCAATATTAATCCTTACATTGAAATGTTTTATTTTAACAAAAACATTTCATCACAATAATAAGGGGATCTTTAAGAAGCTCAAAGGACAAGGAAGAAAATAGACCTATATAAGATTGAATGTTACAATTGTCACAAAATGGGTTATTATAAAAGCCATTGTCCTGAGAATCCAAGGAATAAAAGGAGAGATAGAAATCAAGAAAATGTTGTCGATGAAGGTTCACCAAAGAAGAACAAGATGGAAGAATCTGAAGTCAAAGAGTTATTTGCTATGGACTCTTAACGACTCTATCCCTTACATGTCCTTCTATTCTAAGTTTTGAATGGTTTTCCTTTATGTTTTGATTTCTAGAACTTGTAGGTCTAACATGCCTTGTTAATAACATTTTTGAATTGTTTTGATAAATTATAGGTATCCCTCAAGATTGGATTAAGAGGGATCCCTCACCAGTTTACCAAAGATAAGTATCTTACTCCTTGTATTATCTTTTATATTTGGTTTCCTCTCTTGTCAAGATTTGTTTGTATTATATGCTAATAACCTTTTCTTTTATATTTTCGTCGTTTAGGAAAGTTTGTTAAATTCTCAAAGGTTATGTAGGAAACTTCACAAGACAAAGCATGATAGAAGTTCCATTGCAAAGGAAGCTCTTCAAGAATTGACGTCATACAAGGTTTGTTGAGAAACAACTCAAAGTTATGTCTTATACCTTAATCTTTGTTCTCTTCATATTAAAATATATATTCATTCCTTTTTAAATCTACTTTACATTACTAACATCCTTATGTCTACAACTTTGAATCAAAAAGATTCTTGTTAGGGTGATTAATCATTAGATTGAATCTACCCTCATTAAAATCATAACTTTTGTGGACAACTGGGTTGATCGGGCATGCTATTCTTTAGTTAGGTATACTTGGTTATCATCCTTACCAAGACAATTTACTTGTTCTTCATCTTCCTTTGCATTTTCCTCATCCACAAAATTACGTGGGAAAGGAGGTCTCACGGCCTATTGATCTTCAATGTCTTTAGGATATCTTTAATGAACTTGAGGGCCTTGAGGTCTTTTGAAGTTGGGATTTATGTTTTGGGGTTGAGGCTCACCCTTGGAAGGAGTTAACTTATCAACCAAATTTTTCATTGTTTGAAGCATGACATCAAACTTGGTATTTGTAGAAGAAGAGGGTTCATCCTTCACACCTTTCCTTTTAGTCCTCATTTTCATCTTCTTGGCTAGAAAATTAGTTTATACTCCTATGGCATTATTATGCATGTTTGCCAATGTAGCAGAATTCATTTCTCTAAACTGAAAACAAGTTTAGCATCAACTGCATCAGGATAATGGAGCAAAGCTAATCCCGGAGGAGGTTTAATATCAACTAGAATTGCATTATATATCTTATTGAACCTAGAAGAAAACTCCTACACTGTTTGACCTTGGTTTCTTTTCAAATTATCATATTCAACCAATATCTATAAAGGATTTTCCTTATCCTCCCATCTTCAAAGAAAAAGCTTCTCAAACTGTTGGAAATTCACAATACTCACTGTTGGCAGTCCTCTGAACCACTCTCCTAAGAAGCTTTGTGAAAACAACCTCATCTTGACATCTTCATTATCCACCTCTTATAGATATATGAAGTCATTAAACTTATCCAAATGTCGTTGAGATGTAAAACCTCCTTGTGCATGAAATTGGATTAAGTGTTGGCCACAATTCTAAGGAAAGTCATGCAATTGACCTGAAAGAGTGAGGGGAGAATATATAGCAGTCATAACTACTTGAAACAAAGTTGAAGTAACTACAATGCTAGGGATTTGAATAATATATGAAAATGGAACATAAATTGATGTAGTAGCAGTCAAAGGACCAATAGTATGAAATATAGCATAAGTAGATAAAATAGAAAAGGGTGGAGCAGGGAAAGGAAAAGTGACAAACTTGGACAAAGCCAATTGTAGCTCTTGAGAAAGGTATTCCAATCTCATTTATTTCAAAAATTTTAATGGATTCGCATGATTAAGAGTTCTTATGTATTCCAATTTCTATTTGAGCCTTGAGATCAAACTACCCTAAAAAATATCTCAATCTTGTTGTGATAAACTAGGATCTTGAAGAAAATCTCTGGAATACAAGGCTTAAATCTTCTTTCATCAAATACAATGTTTGAAATATCAGATTTTTACTTTGATCTAAACAAGGTTTGCTCAAATTTAATATTCAATTGGATATCTTCTATGGACTTAACCTCTTTAGGTAAAGAAAAATATCTTCCTAAAGGAACAATACCTAATTCTTCTGCTGATATTTTCTTCTTGAAAAGCTTCTCTAGACTTGAAAAAGGATCTAGTGGATCAAGATCAAGATGTCTCCTAGTGTAAACTCCCTTATGAGCCAGAACTTCCTAGTGGAGTCACCTTTCAAATAGTGGAGTTTTTAGGTGAAGCACAACTTGATTTTGTCTAATCCTTGTTCACCATCAATGATCAGACCTAGATATGTATTGTTCTTTCCCTGGGATGATTTAACCTTTGTTCACTGATAATGGCGCCAAGGTGTTATCACTCAGAAATTACCCTGGTTGTGGAGGGAAATCACTGAGGAAACCTTCAAACCACTTTGGGATTGAAAGTTGGCCCTTCAATCTGGAGAGCGATTTCTCCTTAACTCTACTACTCAATGTCACTTTAGTAGTAGGTCACTAATACGCTCATTGGCCAGATTTAGTTTGTAAAAAATGAATTTGGTTTGGAAAGGAAAAAAAAAAAGGACCTTTGGGCATGGAGTCTCTAATAGAAATAAATACTTTCTAATCACGAATTACATGAACAACTATAAACAAAAGAAAGATAACTTTTGATTTCTTTGATAGATTATAATCAAGATATGGTAGAAGATTGCAGAAAATAAACATAAAAAATAGAGAACTATGATTTCTTCAAATGATATTTAGGCTGAAAAACACATAAGTATTTCAAATAACATGAAATTGAGCATTCAATACAAATTCCAATTCATATAGATTTATTCAAATACTGAAGACTAATGTTCAAAGGTGTGGCTAATGATAAGGTAAACACAGTAGAAAACAGATAGGAAATCATTCACACATGAATCTATGAAACTACACATATAAGATTGCTTATAGAAAAATATATTAATCTCAAAGTCTACATCAATACACACAATTTTTCCAAAATATATGAACCCTTAGTTCTCTTTCACAATCGACTTTATAAAACATATACAAACTGTAACCATGTTTTTGGAAAACTTTAATTACAAAGTCTCAAATATCTACATAAATGTCTAACTAGAATCAAATACATTGCATACAAATTTCCTTGATGTACTTATTTTGTTTAGTCATAAAACAAAAGACAAGACGTTGAATCTGGAAGCTTGGTTGTAGCTAAAAATCTGGCTAAGACTAAGGACAAAATCACTTGCTGATATCTTGCAATGAAATCTGGAAATGCTCTATGTTATCCCACAAAATCTTCTCTACCTTCGTTAAAACAACAAAATTATCTCATATCTTGGTTTGGGACATCAAATGGCCACTTGGAGAGTGAATCCATCTTTCACGAGTTTTATCTACTCCAAACTCCTTATCATTACCTCAAAAGACAGTTTTTCCCAATCATTGACAAATTAATTAGCACATATCTTATGAGGATAAAAATTGTGAATTTTTGTTGAATTAACTGTCATATCTCACTCAAAATAGAACAAAATTAGCGCTGACAATTTACATATCAACACTCTGTAAAAACATTTCCAAAAAGAACGTTGACAGACTAATGATCAACACTGTGATAAAACCCTACTTGAGTCTATTTGTGACCTCTAGCAAAAGGTCTACATTACTTGGTTTCCCTTTCTTAATCTTCTTGGCCTTGGGGCCAAGTTCTCTCCTCTTTTGACCTTTGTGCTTCTTAGAGCTAGAAGCCACTTCCCTACTTATCATTAAGTCCCGTAAAGGTGTGTCATCCACATCAATCACTTATTTTTCGAGGATAGGATTTTGTTTGAGTTTGAACTTAAGCCTCAACTTGTTTATTGTCCTAGTATGAGGCTTTCTGACCCCATAAATTTCAACTAGAGTGGGTTCAGGTTGACCCTCCCCTCTTTCAACAGGTTGATCTTCTGCAAGTTTCACATGTTGTTCTAGAAACTCAGGAGATGGCACTTGAGGTGGAGATAAGGATTTTTCCTCCATAATACTTTTACCCTTTCTTGTATCAACCCTCTTTATCTCAGGAACTGGAACAATGGTTTCTATCAGCAAGGCTTTCTTTTTTCTTATGGTCTAAATAGATGAGGTTCCTTGTTCTAGGATCTCATGGGTCTAAACTCGTTTCTTTAGTTTCATTTTCTTGTTACTGGTTTTGGACTTAGTAGAGACTAAATCTATGAATCCCCCCCAAAAGAGGAAATGCTCCCAGGTTCTGTTAAATTTTTTCAGATGATTTACAATCAGAATTTTAATTAAGATTTTATGGAAAGCATATTGAAGGGATGCATCCGGTTTAGCCTGAACCCTTGTTGACAATTTTCTGAGACTCATAAGCAAAAGGAAAGGCACATTCATTCTAACATGTCCATAAACATGAGTGAGAAACCTGAAGTGACACATGTTTAGTCTATTGAAACATCCCTCGTAGGTAAAATAAGCCTAAGTTATCCCAGGGATTTGGTCCCACTCAGTTTTGAGCCAGGATCTCTACACTCCCAGATGTCATGGCTTGCCTTTGTGTTCATCCTTCATAAAGAAGGGGATATCAATGCCTGCCAAAGTTCAATTTTTGAATCAGTGATCCCCATCCACCAGGAGGCTTGTAGCCTCTGCAATTGTTTCCTCTGTAACTAGGAAGGAGACGTTAGCAATGTTGACTCCTTGGCCATCAAAACCCTCTGGAAATGCCCGAGCCACTCCATTGTGAAAGTCATCACACCTAAAAAAACATCTTCCCATCTTGCTCGTTGAAACTGCTCTCAAATTTATGGGATGGGTTCAAGAGATTCAAGGCCCTTAGGCTCTCCTCTGTGTAGTTGACCACTTTTCCCCATAACTGCCAATACTCAAAACAAAAACAACGGAAGAAAAAACAAGATTTGTTTCAGGCCTATGCAGGGAGCTTTAACTAATATTTACCTCAAAAGGAAATAATGATATCACAAGATAATCCTGTGATGAATCACTTTGCACGAAATCTCGGGCTTAGACAAGACAGGTAAAAACAAAAAACCGGTATAATTGTAATCATGCATTCGTGCCATCAATCATACAACCACTTTGATAATGATTATCACCCCTTGGCGACAAAAATTTAAACAAATTTTCATTTTGAAAAAATCAAATAACATGTCATACCAATTAATTGATCAATGCCATCTGTCAAATAATGATAGGATGCGTGGAAAACTGATGTGCCAGCATTCACTTGTCATAAATTTAAATCTTTGCTGATGTACTTGTTTTTTTTAGTCATAAAACAAAAGACAAGACGTTGAATCTGGAAGCTTAGTTGTAGCTGAAAATTTGGCTGAGACTGAGGACAAAATCACTTGCTGATATCTTGCAATGAAATCTGGAAATGTTCTATGTTATCCCACAAAATCTTCTCTGCCTTCGTTAAAACAACAACATTATCTCATATCTTGGTCTGGGACATCAAATTGCCACTTGGAGCGTGAATCCATCTTTCACAAGTTTTATCTACTCCAAACTCCTTATCATTACCTCAAAAACATAGTTTTTCCCAATCGTTGACAAATTAATTGGCACATATCTTATGAGGATAAAAATTGTGAATTGTCATTGAATTAACTGTCATCTCTTGCTTTAAATAGAACAAAATTAGCGCTGACAATTTAAATATCAACACTCAGTAAAAACATTTCCAAAAAGAACATTGATAGACTAATGATCAACATTGCGATAAAACCCTACTTGATTCTATTTGCGACCTCTAGCAAAAGGTCTACATTACTTGGTTTCCCTTTCTTAATCTTCTTGGCCTTGGGGCCAAGTTCTCTCCTCTTTTGACCTTTGTGCTTCTTAGAGCTAGAAGCCACCTCCCTATTTATCATTAAGTCCCTTAAAGGTGTGTCATCCACATCAATCACTTGTTTTTCCAGGTTAGGGTTTTGTTTGAGTTTAAACTTAAGCCTCAACTTGTTTATTGTCCTGGTATGAGGCTTTATGGCCCCATAAATTTCAACTAGAGTGGGTTCAGGTTGACCCTCCCCTCTTTCAGCAGGTTGATCTTCTACAAGTTTCACATGTTGTTCTAGAAACTCAGGAGATGGAACACAAGGAGGAGATAGGGCTTTTTCCTCCATAATCCTTTTACCCTTTCTTGTATAAACCCTCTTTACCTCATGAACTGGAACAAAGGTTTCTATCAGCAAGGCTTTCTTTTTTCTTATGGTCTGAATAGATGAGGTTCCTTGTTCTAGGATCTCATGGGTATGAACAAGTTTCTTTAGTTTCATTTTCTTGCTACTAGTTTTGGACTCAGGAGAGACTGACTCTATGAATCCCCCCCAAAAGAGGAAAGGCTCCCAGGTTCTGTTAAATTTTTTCAAATGATTTACAATCAGAATTTTAATTAAGATTTTATGGAAAGCATATTGAAGGGATACATCTGGTTTAGCCTGAACCCTTGTTGACAATTTTCTGAGACTCATAAGCAAAAGGAAAGGCACATTCATTCTAAAATGTCCAGAAACATGAGCGAGAAACCTGAAGTGACACATGTTGACTCTGTTGAAACATCCCTCGCAGGTAAAATAGGCCTAAGTTATCCCGGGGATGTGGTTCCACTCAGTTTTGAGCCATGATCTCTACACTCCCAGATGTCATGGCTTGTCTTTATGTTCATCCTTCATAAAGAAGAGGATATCAATGCCTGCCAAAGTTTGATTTTTGAACCAGTGTTCCCCATCCACCGGGAGGCTTGTAGCCTCTGCAATCGTTTCCTATGTAACTAGGAAGGAGATGTCAGCAATGTTGACCCCTTGGCCATCAAAACCCTCTGGAAATGCCCGAGCCACTCCATCGTGAAAGCCATCACACCTAAAAAAACATCTTCCCATCTTGCTCATCGAAACTGCTCTCGAATTTATGGGATGGGTTCAAGAGATTCAGGGCCCTTAGGCTCTCCTCTGTGTAGTTGACCATTTTCCCCATAACTACCAATACTCAAAACAAAAACAACGGAAGAAAAAACAAGATTTGTTTCAGGCCTATGCAGGGAGCTTTAACTAATATTTACCTCAAAAGGAAATAATGATATCACAAGATAATCCTGTGATGAATCACTTTGCACGAAATCTCAGGCTTAGACAAGACAGGTAAAAACAAAAAACCGGTATAATTGTAATCATGCATTCGTGCCATCAATCATACCATCACTTTGATAATGATTATCACCCCTTGGCGGCAGAAATGTAAACAAATTTTCATTTTGAAAAAATTAAATAACATGTCATACCAATTAATTGATCAACGCCATCTGTCAAATAATGATAAGATGCGTAAAAAACTGATGTGCCAACATTCACTTGTCATAAATTTAAACCATTTGTGAGCACCTTCATTTCAAATTTTTAAATTAGCGCTAACAATTTAATTGTGAAAACGCCTAAAATTTTTAATGAAAACTTAAAACCACTAAACCTTTACTCTGAAACTAAATTATAATAATACCATTAATATATTTTAGAAAATTTTGAATGAAAATATATTTTTTTAAAGCATTTTATCAAAAATATTTAAATAATTTACTACCATAGAAAAATCAGAACTTATATATTTTCTGAAGTTTCTGAATCAAATGACAATAACAAGGTATTGGTTTACTGCAACTCCACATTCTCAATACAACTAGGAAAAAAAATGAATTCAACCCTATGAGTGAAACGAAGGAACCTTTCAAAACCAAAATTCAAGGATTATATGTAATCCCCTTGTTTCAAAGCGAAGGAACGTTCCAAAACCAAAATTGAACGATAATATATATTCCCTTGCATCAAACCATGCGAAATATTTCATACGAGATGAGCACTTTATATGAGATGAGCACCGAAAGTGTTTGAGGGCTTACCAATTTACATGTGGCAGGATAGTCACGTATCATGAAACCTCTTAATAATCATTATGACTCTATTTCTCCTCGAAAATATCTTTTGAGTTTTATGTTATATTTATCTTCTCATGTGTAAAGGTAAACTTTTTATTCATAATCATTAAAGTTATTAAAGGTTTATCAATTTACATGTGGCATAATGGTTACTAGTTAGAAATTTTATTATAATAATGTAGATTTATTTTAAGTATGAATTTAGAATCTGTAAATTTGTTTAGAGTACAAAACAATGTGTTATTTTTCATTGTGTTTTCGAATGTTAAATAAAATATATATAAAACCAAATAAAAGTTTTAACTATAAAAAAATAATTATATATATATATATATATATATATATATATAATTATTTTTAAATGATATGTATTTTGTATTTAATTTATATTAAAATATTTTAAATTAAAATGATTTTTGATTATTAATATATATTTTAAGTATATGTCAATATTAATTCTTATTAAAATATTTTATTGATAACCTATATTGAATATTTTTTTATATACAACAGTAAGATGTTTTATTTTAACAATTTTTTTCTATATATATATGAAGTCAATATTGACATGAAGTAGGTAACAGAGATCTTTAAATAGTTTATTTATTTATTTTAATTTTTTTTTTGAAAAGTATAAGATTTCAATATATATTTTTTACTTCTATTCATTTTAATTTTTTTTTAAATTATAGTGGACATTATTTTTCTATTTGTAACATAAATTTTAATTTTTTAATTTTATTTTAAAGGTACAAGGACAAACTTGTACATCCCCCTCATACTAGGTTGTAGAATGAGCCTCATGTTGTAGAAAATTATATTTTTTTTCTTTATGATCTACTATCTGCAAAGAGATTTTTGGTATATTTACTTGATATATAATTTAATGATATATAATTTATACGTAAATTAAAATGATTTTTTATTATTAATATATATTTTAAGTATATGTCAGTATTAATTCTTATTGAAATATTTTATTGATAACCACATTGAATATTTTTTTATATATCCACATTAAAATGTTTTATTTTAACAATCTCTCTCTCTCTCTCTCTATATATATATATATATATGAAGTCAATATTGACATAAATTATAGGTAACATAGATCTTCAATTAGTTTATTTAGTTTTTTTAGATATTTTTGAAAAGTATAAGATTCTCATATATATGTTTTACTTCTATTCAATTTTTTTTAGTTATAGCCGATATATTATATCATAATTTTTAATTTTTAATTTTATTTTAAAGGGTACATAGGAATGGACAAACTTACACATCCCCTTATAGTGAGTTGTAGAATGAGACAAACTTACACATCCCCTCATACTGGGTTGTAGAATGAGTCTCTTGCTCAACCAACGTAGATCCATTTTAAGTACGGATTTAACATGAGCCTAGAGGGATCAAATTTCCTAACCTGCAATTTGTTTTAAAGTACAAAATACAATGTGTTATTTTTCATTGCTTAAATTGTATTATTGAATGCTAAATAGAATATATATAGGACCAAATAAAAATTTTAACTACAAAAAATATTTTTTTCATGAATATATGTACTCCTTTCTTATCAATAGAATAGATGTTTTCTTCTTTATGAAAAAAAGACGCTAAACAAAAAATATAACTATTTTTGTAATTTTTTATTTGTGATCTACTGTCTACAAAGAAATTTTTGCTATATAATTTAAGTTAATGTACTCCTTTCTTATCAATAGAATAGATGTTTTCTTCTTTAAATTTTTCACTTTGTTATTTTTCATTGTTTAAATTATATATATATATATATGACCAAATAAAAGTTTTAACCATAAAAATTTAATTTTTCATGATATGTACATAATTTTTTTTAAATGATATATAATTTATATGTAATTTACATTAAAATATTTTACATCACATATACATTTAGACATTTTATCACCTGAATTAAAATGATTTTTTATTATTAATATATATTTTAAGTATATGTCAATATTAATCTTTACATTAAAACATTTTATTTTAACAATTTTTTTTTCTTCTATAGATATAGATATATATATGAAGTCAATATTGACATAAATTAGGTGACATAGATTTTCAAATAGTTTATTTAAATCCTTTTTTTTAATATTTTTGAAAAGTATAAGATTTTCATATATTTTTTTACTTCTATTCAATTTTTTTTAATTATATTATTTTTCTATTTAGAACATGATTTTTAATTTTAACTTTTTAATTTTATTTTAAAGGGTACCTACGTACGGACAAACTTACACATCCCCTCATAATGGGTTGTAGAAAGAGTCTCTCAGCTCAACCAGTGTAGATCCATTTTAAGTATGGATTTAACATGGCTCAACCAGTGTAGATCCATTTTAAGTATGGATTTAACATGAGCTCGGGAGGGATCAAATTTTCTCACTTGCAATTTTTTTTAGAGTACAAAATACAATGTGTTATTTTTCATCGTTTAAATTGTATTTTGAATGCTAAATAGAATATATATAGGACCAAATAAAAATTTTAACCATAAAATTTTTTTTTTTCATGATATATGCATAATTATTTTTTAAATGATATATATTTTATACGTAATTTACATTAAAATATTTTACATCACATGTACATCTAGATTTTTTTATTATTAATATATACTTTAAGTGTATGTCATTATTAATTCTTATTAAAATATTATATTGATAACCTACATTGAATATTTTTTTATATACAAGAGAAAAATGTTTTATTTTAATAAAAAAAATTCTATATATATAGATATATATGAAGTCAATATTGACATAAATAGATAACATAGATCTTCAAATAGTTTTTTTTTTTTTTACTTTTTAAAAAAGTATAAGATTTTCATATATATTTTTTACTTCTATTCATTTATTTTTTAATTATAGTTGACATTATTTTTCTATTTAGAACACAATTTTTAATTTTTAATTGTATAGATATAGATATATATGAAGTCAATATCGACATAAATAGATAACATAGATCTTCAAATAGTTTATTTTTTATTTTTTATTTTTTAAAAAAGTATAAGATTTTCATATATATTTTTTACTTCTATTCATTTATTTTTTAATTATAGTTGACATTATTTTTCTATTTAGAACAAAATTTTTAATTCTTAATTGTATTTTAAAGGGTACGGAGGGACCTATGGAAAAACTTACACATTCCCCTCATACTGAGCAATAGAATGAGCCTCATGTTGTTGAAAATTGTAATTTTTTCTTTGTGGTCTACTGTCTGCAAAGGGATTTTTGCTATATAATTTACATTCATGTACTCCTTTCTTATCAAGAGCATAGTTGTTTTCTTCTTTATGGAAAAAAAAAACACTAAACAAAAAATATAACTCTTTCAGTTGGGCTATAGAATGAAAAATGTACACATCCCCCTCATACTGGGTTGTAGAATGAGCCTTATGTTGTAGAAAATTGTGATTTTTTCTTTGTGATCTATTGTCTGCAAATGGATTTTTGCAATATAATTTATGTTCGTGTACTCCTTTCTTATCAATAGAATAGATATTTTCTTCTTTAAATTGTTTTCTTTGTTATTTTTCATTGTTTAAATTGTATATTTGAATGCTAAATAGTATATATATATATATATGACCAAATAAAAGTTTTAACCATAAAACTTAATTTTTCATGATATATACATAATTTTTTTTAAATGATATATATAATTTATACTTAATTTATATTAAAATATTTTACATTACATATACATCTAGACATTTTATCACATCAATTAAAATAATTTTTTATTATTAATATATATTTTAAGTATATGTCAATATTAATTCTTATTAAAATATTTTATTGATAACCTACCTTGAATATTTTTTTTATATACAACATTAAAATGTTTTATTTTAACATTTCTCTCTCTCTCTCTCTCTCTCTCTCTCTATATATATATATATATATGAAGTCAATATTGACATAAATTAGGTAACATAGATCTTCAAATAGTTTTTTTTTTTTTTTTTAAAGTATAAGATTTTCATATATATTTTTTACTTCTATTCATTTTTTTTTTTAAATTATAGCCGATATTATTTTTCTATTTAGAACATAATTTTTTATTTTTTATTTTATTTTAAATGGTACTTATGGACAAACAAACTTACACATCCTTTCATACCGGGTTGTAGAATGAACCTCTCAAACTTACACATCCCCTCATACTGGGTTGTAGAATGAGCCTCTCATCTCAATGACCCTATCTCTTTGTGAAAAAAATTCTTATGTGTTTTATCCCTTCATACTGGGTTGTAGAATGAACCTCTCAAAGTTACACATCCCCTATAGAATGAGCCTCTCAAACTTACACATCCCCTCAATGACCCTATCTCTTTGTGAAAAAATATTCTTATGACTTTTATCCCCTCATACTGGGTTGTAGAATGAGCCTCTCGACTCAATGACCCTATCTCTTTGTGAAAAAAATTCTTATGAGTTTTATATTATATTTATCTTCTCATGTGTAAAGGGGAAAAACTTACACATCCCCTCATACTGGGTTGTAGAATGAGCCTCTCGACTCAATGATCCTATCTCTTTGTGAAAAGAATTCTTATGAGTTTTATCCCCTCATACTGGGTTGTAGAATGAACCTCTCAAACTTACACATCCCTGTAGAATGAGCCTCTCAAACTTACAAATCCCCTCAATGACCCTATCTCTTTGTGAAAAAAATTCTTATGACTTTTATCCCCTCATACTGGGTTGTAGAATGAGCCTCTCAAACTTACACATTCCCTGTAGAACTCTTAAACTTACACATCCCCTCATACTCGGTTGTATAATGGGCCTCTCGACTCAATGACCCTATCTCTTTGTGAAAAAATTTCTTATGAGTTCTATATTATATTTATCTTCTCATGTGTAAAGGGAAAAGACTTACACATCCCCTCATATTGGGTTGTAGAAGGAGCCTCTCAACCAATGACCCTATCTCTTAGTGAAAAAAATTCTGATGAGTTTTATACTATATTTATCTTCTCATGTGTAAAGGGAAAAACCCAGGAAGATCAACCCGAAGCCCACCAACCAAACAAGCAGGGTCTAACCCCAAAGGCGTCGACGAGATTCCAAACAGGGCCTAACCCTAGGGTGTCGAGGAGAATTTACTGATTGACCTCCCAGCTAACAAGGTACTTAGCAATGGGAACTTGACCAACTGAACTAACCCTTGGGGCTAAAGTTTTTATTCATAATTATTCACGTAACGATTTTGTTGCCCTTGTCTTCTCCAACTAATTGTTGTTTTTTTATTACAAGTTTCAACTCTGTCATCACCTGTTGTAGAGAAGTCTGATATGTACAAAAGGATAAAAATAATATTTGTAAATAATTATAAAAAAGAAGTGGAGCATGTTGGAACTTATTTTGAGGGATATGAAACTAAAGGGGATTTTCCAAAGGTGTAATTCCAATGGATGTTGAACCGATTGAAGAAAAGACCATGAAGCACGAGGAATGAGTCAATTGAGCTGGAGGACCCTCTTGAAGATGTTGTTGACTCTTAAAATAAAGGCCTGGAGAAGTTAAAGATAAATTTGGACCTTGAACCTTAAGATAGAAAATGTGTTCATGACCATCATGTTCCTCCATTAATGAATTTGTCCCAACACTTGAAAAGTGTAGTAAATTTAAATTTGGTCTTGAAATGTGAAGCAGAAAAAAATAATTTATTTTCTCAGCAATACCCTGGAATTAGAATTGTTCAGCAAACTCCCAAGGAGAGTGATTATATGCAACATGATGAATGGGTGAATTTTGATGGATTGAGATTGATTGCAGATGTTTATACTTTATTCCATGATTTCTCAAGCCAACTCAGTTGTATTTCAAACACATATGCTTACACAATAATATCCTCAATTCAATTTCATCATTTAGATTAATATTACTATAATGTAATTCAGTTTTTATAGGATTTTTGGTATAGGTTTCAGTTTTTAGGGTTTCATCTTTTAGATTAATATTACAAATCATCAAAATTATCCTAACTTCAATTACAATAAAATAAAGAGCTAAAACTTTTGAATGTTACTCATGAAAAATCAATGAACGAACTATGTTAATTGTTTGATTGGTTGTTAATTACTTTTACTAAGATGCTTCCTTGGTACCTTAGTGGCCTTCTTGTAAATAATTGAATATGGTGGAACCTAAGATGGACTACCTTGAAACATGTGCAACCAATCCAAAATTGTAAAAAGGAATAACTATCAAGATCTTCTACAACATTCTGTAGCATCAAATCTATATATAGTACCAGAAGGAACATAGTGCATAAAGGTCGTAGATGAATAAACTACATAAAGGAATTAGAGTGCAAGTCAGAGTCACTTACCTTGAAGGGTTGTTAAGTGATGCAACCTCCAATTCAAATGAAATCTATTTGTGAGATGGACAGTGTGTTGCTAGAGAGTTTCCTGGTGAAGCAATTATTTTTGTGTATTTCCTTGTGGCTACGATCTTTTTCGGATTACTGTTATTTTGAATGTTAATGTGAGACCCTAAAATACCCACAAAATTTGAGAAGCATAATGAACATAATCTTGCTCTAAGAGAGGTCTAGAAAATAACTACTTTTACCAAACAATGTAAAAACGCTAGAGGTTCCACTAGAACTATTTCATTTTGTTGTTGGATTCTTTGTAGGTGGTTGAGTTCAAAAAAATTGTACTATTGCATGTTGTTGTATGATTTCTTCGAGATATTTGGATATCCCTTTAAATGGCACCATTTGTGAACCTCTCTCAAAGGATGCAAATTCAGTTTCTTACGTAAAAGACAAAGCTTCTAAAATCTGTAATAACAACAACACAATTAACGTTCTCAACATAAATAAAAATCCATTCATACTGAGGACCTAAAAGAGCTTGTAGACTGGACATGTACAACCAAAAATATGCCTCTACCTCTACCCAGATCAAATAATGGAGAAAGTTTTCACCAATGTAATGAACCCACACCTTTGTACTGTTGAAGCTAATCCAATTATCTAGACTTGATAATAATTCAATGTCATTGTTTTAAATTTATACAAAATAGTATTTAGAAAATATTATGTAGAAGTATAATTCTACAATTAGATGAAAAAAAAAGTTGAATAGAAATAAAATAGTTCAATGTTAAATGATAAAAATATGAATAAAAAAATGTAATCAATACAAAATAGAGTTTAGAATCTCAGTGTATTATATTCTACTTTTCTTATAATAAAAACTTTTCTTATAATAGCAATCATTAGTTTTTCCATATTCCTTCTTTTCATTTAAAATCATCTAAAAACGAAACTTAGAATTATAGACCATTCAAACCAACCTTTTAATAACAGATTGTATTAAACATCATATCCTCTCTCTCTTACTTGTCACAAGAAAGGAGACGTGACACTGAAATATTAAATATTTCAACAAATTTCTATACCAAACAATAAGTGACAATCAGTGTCCGTTAACCGACATGATTATACTACAATAACTACTAAAAATTAAAAGAAGTGACCATCCATAAAATAATTATGAATACCATTAACGAGAAACAATAACACTACACAAATGAAGTGGTGTATAAATGGACAACCAAGTAGATTTACCTGTCAACTGACGCTTTATAATGAAATAAAAGCATTTAGAAAGATGACCAACAACTTAAAAGAAAAATAAGTATGAATTATCGTGATGTGCAAATAATAGTAATTTTTTTTCTATGTAGTCAGTCAACAATAATAATCTCTCCGGTGTAATGATCATCCAAAGAAAATTAAAAAATAAAAGTTCTATGTAAAGAACATCAACAATTTATTTTTTATGCTTAACATGTACCTAATTATATTAATAAGAAATTATAATTTGATATCCCTTACTCTCATTTGGATAATTTCATATCTTCTTGTTTGAAATTTGTTCTAGTAATATCTTAATTTAGTCATTGTTTTGCCCATTTTGTCCATCCAATGAGAGTCAAATCTTAATGAGTAAATAAATATGAAACAACTTAAATGACAGAAGCTGAAATCAAAATAATCTCATGTTTTCCATTCTCGGAGGTTCTCTTCTCATGCCCGATAGGTTACCACTTCTTTTTCATGAAAACTTGTAAGCCCTGACATGCTTCAGACTAGTTAGCCTCCGACCTGCTTCAACCATATCTTTCACCAGGTTAAAATTTTCCTCTTGTAAACACTTCAACATTGGTATTTCTTGAACATCCTCCATTTACAATTTTTCATTTGCAAGCACCTCAGCATTGGCATTTCCTCAAAATCCTCCATTTACAATTTATAATTTTAAATAATTGAATCTGGTGGAGACTAAAGCATTGCATTTTTTTTTTCAAAATTTATTAATAAAAATCATAATAAAATGAGTATTTCAGAGATCCATGGCACTGATTTCCAATTTATAAAATCTAAAATACCCAAATCAACTCTAAGTCATTTGCAATAGATTTAGCGAAAAAAAAAGTAATATTACTGACTTGTTGAGGATTGCAGTGTAACAAAGGCGTGATGAAGCTAGTGATAGCTATTGAAGACCTATTGAAGACAAAATCACGATGATCGAATGCTTTGTGCGTCGAATAATACAAAGCTTCTGCTAGTGCCATGTGAAGAACAATAATATACATCAATCCCTCTGGATTCCAGGGCATGTCTCGGAGAAATAGAAAGAAGTGGTGAGCAACAATTGTCATGCACAGAAAATTTTAGAGATGGATGTTTATCTTAAAGTTTAGAAACTTTGACGAATCTTACTAGTTTCTAATATCCAAATTTTAAAATGTTTGATGATAATTTTGTTAAAAAGTTTAGATTTATAATTATTTCATATTAGACAATATATAATATTGGCGACTTTTAAGGTAAAATAATTTTATACTATAAAATATAGGCGAATATTTTTTAGGAAAAATGGAAAATGGCGATTTTTTTTAAAGCATGTAATATTAGCCCACCTGCAACTATTAGCGCTTAAAATTTTCCCTTTTGCCATGTATTCCTGTAGTATAATGAAATTATCCTTGAATCCATAAACATGCATAAAAAATTGACATATATACACGCACAACTATGATTTTAGAAGGAATTAATGTAAATGCACATTCATAAACGTTATTATAAATTATTTGAAAATCAACTATCATAATAGGAAATTCACAAATTTCCAAAGGCATGCATTATGAATGATCTAGCCATGTTCGTTGTGTAACAGAGAAAGAGAGAGGAAACCAGAAAGCCAAATTCAAGTACTCTAAGTAATCCCTACCCACTTCTAATCTTCGTACATGTTATCATCAAAGAGAGCACATGTGTCCACTATATCTGGAACAAAAAATAAAAAGTCACGCCGCTTTGTGTCATCGTGTCAAAGCTAAAGTCAACAACAAAAATGACGATGGTTAAGTTTACATATATCCTGTAGCAACATCTCTTTGATATAGATTTACCTCATTCCTTAAAGCCACTTAAGGAATTGGAAAAGCATTAGAAGCACAATGAGAAATTAAAGGCAACAACAACGAATTGTCTCACATTAGCCGACTCTTATTGTCTGCATTTCATAAACGACGCCTGATCTATAAGAAATTATGTCAAAATGGTACAAACATTAAGAACAAGAACAACCATGGTAGCAACAAACAACACACATGCATCGTAACAACAAAAACATACATGGTAGTTCGACACTTCAACACAGAAATGGAATGATTCTAGGGTCTTCCTCGTGATTCGAACACACCAAAAACAACGTTGAATTCAAGAGTAGATGCAGGCTCATAGTGTGGGTTGCAAACACAAATCCAACCACATCCTGACTGCTGGTCAAGGCAATCTTTCACAGAAGTTGCATTGAAAGAAAATAATATGGAAAACAAAACATGATAACCAACCAAATTAACCTGGTGTTATCAAAATTAGCAACTTTGCTCCCCTTGTGTAAACTCTACACTGTGTCTGGAAGGACTGATGAACAAATAGCATAATCCTTGCAAGAGAAACCTCGTGTTGAAGAAGGAAATCAACAAAGCTAAAAGTAAGAAACCTTGCAAGAAAAGTGAGAATCTGGAAAAACATGAAGACAACATGATATTTTCGATGCGAACAAAGGTTATTGACGAATGAGAACTCTGAAGAAAAAAATTCTTCAGTTTTGGGCAGTCGGTCACCTCCCAAACCTGGTGACCTACAAGCAAAAGCATAACTGAGCAACCTTAGTTCATCGTCGGAATTAAAATTGAAAAAGTAATATAGTGACCAAACCTTGAATGGAAAACTTACCGCAAGAACTCGAGTCTAGAAGGACTGATGAACAAATAGACCAATCCCTGCAAGAGAAACCCTCTTTTGGAGAACCAAGAGGGGAATAAGCCTCTGTGTTAAGCCATCAAGAAACCGTTCAACAAGAAGCATTCGTTTGATTACTTTTTGAACGTGCCCATTACACGCCCTAACTATTAGTTTTCTCTTAACTATTAACTATTAATCCAACAACCTAAAAATCTTCAATCATCTAACATTCCATTCCATCTGATGGTGTATACTAATACACAATGGAAACTAGGGGAGTTGTTCTTAAAAGGAACAACTTACAACTTCGTCGTCCTCGTTATTATTATTTTAAATCTAAAAATTCTACTGATCATACATAAATAAAATTATGCCTCCTTTTTTATTTATATATAATTAATTAATTAATTAATTGTATTTTAAAATATTGTAAATTTAATTTTTGAATAAGTTTCAATAAGTTGTGGGAATAATTTCAAAGAAAAATGGAGAAAAAAAAATTTAATAATTTAATTTTAATTTTAATCTTTTCGTTATTAATTTCTTTAACTACTGCCTTTTATTGAGGATTCATTAATTTACTATATTTTTGTTTTTATGGTAAGTTAGATATGAGGCATATTGTTTTAATAATTAGTTTTTGTTATTTTACTTATTTTAACTAAAAGTGCAAGAGATTCATATTGGTGCAATCACATTCATTCGATGTGGAATTTATTGATAGGAAATTTTTAAGTAAGGTAGTTTGAGTTTTTTGGTTTTTTTTTTAAATGTCCGTGATTTTGAGAAGTTTTTTTCATTGCAAAATGGGAATGAAAATATTCATTTTTTTAATTGACTAAGATATTTAACTTGTACAAAATAATTTATATGACCAAATGAACTATGCACATCAGATCTTCATGTCTTTTGTGAAGATTTTATTTTAATTGACTATGATAACTTATACAAAATAACTTATTTTCTTATGATAAGTTATACCCAAGGCAAATTATTTTAACAATCCATTTTCTTTTGTGAAGAATTTTTTTTAATTGACTAAAATAGCTTATACAAAATAACTTATTTTCTTATAGTAAATTATACATTATGCAAATTGTTTTAACAATTCATTTTTATATTTTTTTCATAATTGTTAGTTGTCCCTTTTCTTTTTTCTTCTTTCTAAATTTAATAATTTAATATTAATTTTAATTCTTTGGTTATTGATCGCTTAAATACAATTTTTTAAATTATACTTCTTCCAAGGTTACCAGATTTTTATTGTCATTTTTCTTTTTCTCTTTTCTAATTTTAATGATTTAATATTAATTTTAGTAATTTGATTCTTAATTTTTTTAACAACTATTGTTTTAGATTATACTCAGAGTTACCAGATTTACCAGATATATTTAGATTATTTAATGTAATAGCAATTTATATCTATTTAACTCCAGATCTATCAAAAACATCAGATCTGGTGTAAACATTTCCTCAAATTTTACAATAAAAAGAGAAATTTGCAACTCATATATTTGTTCTATTTAACTCCAAAGGTGAAATCTTAATCTTTTAAATTAAAATAAATATTTTATATAGTACAAAAAATAAAAAAATAAAATAAAACAAACCCAATATGATAAATTTAAGCTCAAAAGATTGCAAAATTAATCCCAGGAAAAAATAACTCAAAAAATAGCTCTAGGAAGTAAAGATTAGTAACATTGAAGCATCTTCAATTCTCCAGAAAATGGTTCTTAGTTTTCCGTCCAATAGCATATTTGATGACCCCCACGCTATGGAGATGTTTGAACGATATTTGTAACGGCTATGCCGTAAAAATTCTGCTCGCTTCGACCATATTAATTATAAAAATCTGCAGACTTCAGCGATATAATGATTTCTCTATGAAAAAAAAGCCCGAAGCAAGTGCCCCATATTTTAAAATACATTACACAAGGGCAATTCCTATTCCTAGGGAGCACGATTCATTAAAAATTTGACTTTCCTGGTGAAGCTTCTAACAATTTTCCTCATTTTATTATAAAATAAATAAATATCAACGTGGTCATGTTAAAAAGAAAAAATGACAACTCTACCGGGACAAAATAATAAACGACATAATTTTCCCCTATATGACGTAACTCGGCAATGACCGAGGAATGAAAAAAAAATAACATTGCAAGGTGATCCAAGAGTAAAAAGGTTACGTTGACCATAAAGCAGAAGCAAGTTTCACACATACCAGGTATCCCTTCTTACTCAATTAAATATTTTGAAAAGGTTACCCTGACCATAAAGCAGAAGCAAGTTTCACACCTTCAAGGTATCTAAATGTAATATTTTGTGGTGGTTGATGCCCCCACCACCTCTCTCCCCTGCATTATATATTTCGATTATACGCGTTTGGAAGGCATAATAGTATTGTATAGGCACCTTAAGGCATTGAGATCAACATGGGTTTAGTCACAAAACTGTTCCTAGGATTTGTACTCTTCTCTGTATGCATGTGTTTAGCTCAACCGGCCCACGTTTACCATGTCTTACCCAAACACCCATCAGCTGCTGATGGAGGAGGCGCTTCCAAGGCCACCTTTGAGAGCCGAGACACCAATAGGATTAGCAGGAGGTTGCAGGGGGATCAAACTGCATCTTTCGTCTCATGGGGAACGTCGTTCCATCTGGGTAATGTCAAAGACAATCAGAATTTCATTCTCAGTTCTGAATTCATGGTTTGTTTTAGTATATGCAACTGAGTATGGTGGATTTGCAGGGTGTATTACGTTACTATGTCACTTGGTAATCCTCCAAAGCCATACTTTCTGGATGTTGACACTGGTAGTGACCTCACCTGGGTCCAGTGCGATGCCCCGTGCATCAGTTGTTCCGAGGTATGCAACTTAGGCCAGTCTAGGCCTTGCTCATTTCATTTGAGTAATTTGAGTAGATTGTAGATGCATTCATACAATACATAGGTTAGGTAGCATACCTATCCCACATGCAGACAATGGCCAGTACTTCGTTGAATTCTGGTTTATTCTCTGATTTCATGTTCCCTAATGTTTTTATAACTAAAGTTATGAGCCTGCTGAGTCCAGGAGTTAACTCTGCATTTTGGGCTGGTAGTAGATCTATCCCACTTGCAGACAATGACCAGTATTTTGGCGAGTTTCTGTTCCCTTTTTAATAACTCTGTTCCCTTTTTTAATAAGCCAGGTTATGAGCTTTCTGAGTCTCAGTACCTTCCCAACTTTATGTTCCCTGATTTGTTATAAGCCAAGCTTTTAGCCTGCTGAATCTCGGAGTTGACTCTGCATTTTGGGTTAGTAGCCCATGAATTGCTTGCTTGAATCTTATCTCTTCTTATTTAAGCATGCTGGATTTCTAGATATTCATGGTATTTGAGGTAGAATTCATGGTGACTGACAGAACCCAATTGATGCATATGAAAGTTGTTTTCTACTTGAATGCATCTCCATCATGGGTTGCATTTGTTGTATGTTCTGTTAGTTCTCTTTCTGCGTTTATCTCTTGGAGTCTTAGGCACTTCCTTGATTTACTGCGATGGATGCATTTGACTCTTTGCATTCTCAGCTTTTTGGGTCATCAGTGGGCACTTATTATTTCTTGAATTCATTCTATCTTGGGTTCGGCAGTTTGAGATAACATGAGAGGGTTATGTCTTCTGTGCAGGGATCACACCCCTTGTACAAGCCAAAGGAAAACTCCCTGGTGCCGGGCAAGGATCCTTTATGTGCTGCTGTGCAGGCAGGAAGTGGCCATAATCACAACAACCAACGCTGTGATTATGATATTGATTATGCCGATAATAGCTATACTCGGGGATTCCTTGTTAGAGACAGTGTTCGGGCCTTGCTCGCCAATCGAACATGGGTGACAGCAAATTCTGTTTTTGGGTATGTGTTGCTTCTTTTAGCTGGTTTGTGTCAGGTGGAATTCATTTCTTTCAAACCACTTCTAAAACTGTAAAAATTACTGAATTATGGAATCTGATAACATATATCTTTGATTTTCCAGAAAATGTCATTACATATTTTAATAAGGCCTGATAGACCGTCCTGGTGTTGGGAATGTAGAAAAAGAAAATGGAGAAAGTGTTTTAGCTTTTAGGTGAAGACCTTAGTGGTTGTGATGGGCATAAAATAAATCGAGGTGATCAGTCATGTTCATAGATGTTTTTTGTGACAGGTGTGGATATAACCAGAAGGGAACTTTGGCAGTGAGGCATATCGATGGTGTTTTAGGTCTTGGCAGTGGTATGGCAAGCCTTCCATCTCAATGGGCAAAGCAAGGCCTTATCAAGAATGTGATAGGTCACTGTATTTCACGAGGGGGACGAAATGCGGGATATCTGTTCTTTGGTGATGATTTTGTATTCACCTCAACCATGACTTGGGTTCCCATGATTGGCAAGCCATCCATGTAAGATCAAATTAAAGCCACTTTCTCTGCTCTCTGTCTTTTCAATTTAAATTTCAGCATAATCAAGTAGAATCTTTCTCGACATATTTCCTAAAAATAACCCTCAACACATAAAAATTTCATCAATATACTAGGCACCAGATCTTGGTTCATCACATACCAGAATTCACGTTTAATTCCAGCTTCAAGGAACATAGCATAAATTCACTTCTTAGTCTCACTGAGCTGCTAATATTGAATACTCTGATTCATCAGAGCCTTCTTGTTTTGAATTCATTTGTGCTGATTATTTAGTTGACCCAAAAATTGTGTAAATTGTATGAGCTCCCATTTTCTGTCCTTTTACATGCTTCAGTGCAAGAACGACGGAGAGTCTGGGTCCCAACTCAGCCTCAAAATATCAACAAAAAATATGATAATGTATCTCATCATGTCATAATGTCATATACAATAAAATGAGGTCTAATCCTATTGATTTCCTCTGCCCCTCTTGTGAGAAAATGCCACAGCTTTCCCTTTCCCTCTAGATGTAGATGTTGGTGCCTGTGCTGGTGGAGATGGCAGTGGAGTCTGATGTGCTCTCGAAGCTAAAGAACTAGAAGTAGGAGCTATAGGAGGTAGACCACGTCCTCTACTGGTGGCAAGGGTAGCCCGAGCAGGTGGTAAACATTACAATCTCCCAATCCTGAAATCCTGAAAAATTGATAAGTCTGCTGGATTTTAAATGAAATCTAAAATTCTACTTTCTCCATATGAAATCCAATGACGCTGGAACCACTCTCAAACATCCTGAGTCATTTCATGGTAATGTTAAAAATTTAAGTAAAAGGATGAAAATGAAGATTAAGGAGAATGTTGAAAATGAAGATTAAAGAGAATGTCACTTTTACATGAAAATGAAGATTAAGGAGAATGTTGAAAATGAAGATTAAAGAGAATGTCACTTTCACTTTAAGAATTTAAAATTACCATGAATAGCATATCCATACTAGGGCCTAGACTTGACATTAAGCTGCCCCACTCAAAAATTATTTGTTTCTTCAAAAATAAATTGCATGAAAAAACCCAAATGACCAAATGAAAAACCAAAAAAAAAATTATAAAATCGTGCTGTCCCGGCAACCCCGCTCTTTTTTCGGGAAAAAATCGTGCTTATTTCGAAAAAAGCACGCTTTTTAAAAAAAATCACACTTTTTTTGGAAAAAAGCGGCAAAAAATAACCGATTTTTCCGTGTAAAAAGCGTGATTAAATCTACGCGGAAAAAAAGCACGATTTTTTCAAAAAAGCGCGATTAAATCGCGCTTTTCACAACACTGTATGAACCCTTGTACAAAAGAGTTTTCCATAGCTGAGCAACAACGAGGGTTATTAAATAGGGATAAAATAGTTGCATCGATTTCAAGAGAAGAATAATGCCCAACATTGAAGTGATAGTATGAACCCATATCTTCTACTCGGAGTTGCGCAATTAGCTTTCCATATAAACCATACACCTTCCTCTACAAATTATCTACAAATGACCTGGTTTGTATCACATTGTATAATCCCTCTTCACATCTTTCTCTTTGATTTTCCTTAAAGGTTACTTCCATACCCTGCGATAATAATATTTGAAACACTTGTAAATAGATAACATTTCCCGAAATAAACAATGCCAACTTCATTTTTATTACATATTTTATGTGACATATATATTAGCATCTCATTTTCTGTCTAACCATTCTTTAGTGTGGATATTGTTCATAAATATCATTTACCACAATCTTATATCTTGGTTTGATAACAACAAATGGAAATTTTCAGAGTGTAGAATTTCCTTGAAATTCTGCCACTGCTATGATGAACAAACTTTGATAACAACAAATGGAAATTTTCAGAGTGTAGAATTTCCTTGAAATTCTGCCACTGCTATGATGAACAAACTGAAACTGATTTTGATTCACCAAGACACAGAATTTCTAACCTCTAGATAAGCAGCGAATAGAAACAGAGATAAAACACAGTCACACAATAACACAATATTTTTCTAGGGAAACCCAACTGGGAAAACCCTCTACTTGCTGTAGATTTTATTGATAGAGTTAGAACAATTAGATCTCTTTACATGGCAATCTGCTGCACTAGAAAAATCACTGTTCTCACTGCTTACAATAGCTTGAAACGCCCTGTAACTACCTTGACTCAGTTCCTCCTTGCTAGCGGCCTGCCTGGTCCTCTTTCCTTGCGCACAGGTCTCCACTGCTGGCCCAAATTCACTGCACGCAAGCCTCCTTTGGCTGGCCCGAATTCTCTGCGCACAGGTCTTCTTTGGCTGGCCCAAATTCTCTGCGCAAGCCTCCTATTCTCTAGCGCTAAGGGCCTCCTATACTTCAGGATGCAGCCCCTAACACCTAGCTCAATCTGGCAGCAAGGAATTCTCTCTAGGTTCTGCGTATTGGCTCCTCCAAAGTACGCACCCACAGTAAGAATCTCTCTCGCACACAAACTGGTGCACCCTATCACAATATTGTGAGTTATTGTCTTGTCTCACAACCTTGAACACAAAACAACTGTTGAATTTTGTGCCTTCGTCCTCCTTTTAACAATTTGATCCATGCTATAATTAGAAAATTATAATTAGACAATTACAAATTTGGAACTGCAGTTGTGATTGACTTCGTTAACTGAGTTCGAACTGAACTCTCTCCAATCATAACTTGGAGTTTATAACTCGTCCTTGCCTCAATCTAAACTGAAGCTCCCAACTCGTCTTATCCCAAATTCGAACTGCCACTTGGAGACCCAATTAACTGACCCTCCAACTCCATGCATGATTCTACTAACTCGTTCATCCCCACGAGCTTGTCCATGAGAATTCGAACTGCCACTTGGAGACCCAATTAACTGACTCTCCAACTCCATGCATGATTCTACTAACTCGTTCATCCCCACGAGCTTGTCCATGAGAAAAGGAAGACTCGTCATGGTCTTTCTCTGGCTAAGGCACATGCACAGAGAAGACCTTCTTCGCTACACTTTTCAACGCAAAGGCTAGATTCTATGTTTCTAGTTGTCACCCAAACCATTTTCAGATCTTAATCAATTGTTCTCACATACAACTTGGCAGGTTTAATATTCACCAAGGTTCTTCCTCTTCTCTGCGATCTTTCTGATATAAATATCTAAGGTTCCAATTTCCAAATGTCTTGAAACATTCCTTTGCCTCATGCTATCCTAAAAAAGGATATTGAGCTAGATTCCATGTTTCTAGTTGTCACTCAAGTGTCTACATTAGTTCCAGCTTATGGTCTTAAGCAGTTGTTTTTCACATGCAACTTAGCAGGTTTAATCTTCATCAAGGTTCTTCTTCTCTGAGACCTTTTTGATATAAATATCTAAGGTTCCAATTTCTAAACATCTTAAAGAGTCATTTGCCTCAGCTATTTTAGAGAAGGATACCAACTATTTTGAGTTAGATTATCAGATAAGACGAGGACCATCTCAGGTTATCACAAATAGGAATAACAATCTGAGAAAATTTCAACTTCGTTTCCAAAGGAACTTGAACAATATGATAAAAGCTTCATCTTTTACTTCTATAAATATTAAACATATGAGCAACCCTTGTTATTTTCAAGGAAGTTGCATTTTTCTCCTTTCATATTACCGGCCATTTCCATGACTCAGGTTGTTAATATTTTTAGTCTACTGCCTTATACTTTGAAATTTGTAGCTGATGCATAGTGTTGAATAACTAAATGTTTTAGTTCCATCCTGTACACTTAGAATGAATGCATGCATTTTACTTGCTTAGTTGCCATCTGACCATAAATCATTTGCTATAAACTATAATGCATTCAGGTAACCAATATGCTTTCTTTTTGGAGTCCTATATGAGGAATAATCAATAGGCATTGTGCCAAAACCCTTTCAAAAGATGATAGATTCCCCAACTCTGTATATTATAACTGTTATCCATTCAATTTTACTTGTTAAGTTTATTTTATTCATAGCTCACTCCCATGTTTAACAAGAGGAAACTCTTAGGAAAAATGGTTTCCAATAGAGGCTACTTCTTTCTCCTTTCTGCAACTATCTCCATCCATGCTGAGGAAGCCATCACTCCGTTTGAATAACTTCATAGAATGAGTGGCTATAATTTTTGCCTTAACGTCCAATTTAGGTTCAAATTACTAATCAAATGTTGTCAACAGGGTTTACAGTCCATTCCACATTATATGATATGTTTGTAGATGTAAAACTATGTCCATTGCAAGATAATTGTTAATCAACTAAGAACCACTTTGTAGGAGCTGTATTCGTTTAGGAACTGCAATTATTATTACCATATACCCTATGGCATATTTATTAACAGAAAGACGAAGTAAAGAGACATCGTTGCAAATGTGTTCCTTCAGGAACATCAACATGAAAACATACAACTCCATTCTGTCTAAGCCTTGGAAAAGTACATCACTAACTTTAATATATTCTGATCTGTTCTTGAAGCTCAGTCCAGAATTTCCTACAAAGTAACTATATTCTCTGATAAGTATCTTCCCCTCTTAAAGCCAGTTTGTTATTTACTTACAGAAGCATCTTGCATTTTAGGCTTGGCCAATAATTCATACGGACACTGAGTTGCGTCATAGGCCTCTAGTTAGAAACAACGCCCATGTCTCGACTCTTCTGCTTTAATAATTAACTTGAAATCCCTTTAAAATAAACTTTCTTGATTTAATTTGTTATTTAAAATCATCTATGAACTTCTATCATACTGTTCTCTTGTTTTACAGAAAACACTATGATGTGGGGGCTGCACAGATGATGTTTGGGAACAAACCCCTTGACAAAGATGGAGATGGAAAAAGACTAGGAAGAATAATATTTGATAGTGGTAGCTCCTACACATACTTCACAAATCAAGCTTATGGTGCTTTCCTCTCAGCGGTAAGTATCACAAATTACCTTTCCCTTGTACTATAAGGACTTTGTCTCATTCTAATAATGCAATGTTAACAGGTTAAAGAAAACCTACCTAGGAAACAGGTGGAGCAAGATTCATCAGACCGATTCCTAACACTCTGTTGGAAAGGGGAAAATAGGTTCAGGTAAATGGCTTTGGTTGGGTTTTGAAATTCAAGTGTGAGTTCAATTTCAACAATTCAATCTCAGGCCTATTTAGAGGAAACATTATAAAAAACTATGGCCAGAGAGTCAAGTGCAAGTTCAGTTTCAAAATTTTAATCTCAGCCTTATTTAGAGTACAAATTATAAAAACTATGGTCATTGGAAGGATACTAGTATCCTGAATGCTTCCTGAGTTTTGTGAAATGTATCAGCTCTGTTGCAGAGGCGGCAAAATATTTCAAGTTGTTAACACTCAAATTTGGAAGTGCCAGAGCAAAACATATGGAAATTTCTCCAGAAGGTTATTTGGTTATCAGTGTAAGCATGCATAAGCTTTGACATACTCTATGACAACTATCTTTTACCACCAGATGAGATTGTAACATAACATTCAAGGATCAACATTATGAGTCTGCCAAAGAATATATTGTTGCAGAAGCTATTTATTGATGAAGCTTAATGATTGCTGTGATAAAGAAAGACTACTGATGAATGAGTTTCAATGCACAGAAAAAAGGTAACGTCTGCTTGGGAATCATCAATGGTACTGCAATGGGTTATGTGGACACAAATGTTCTTGGAGGTAATGAAACAGCATAGTATTTTGCTGCTTTTTGGTTGTGTGTTTGTCAGTCTGATTTTTCTGCAAGCATGGCATGAATGACCTTGGGTGGGCTTGTATCTAGAGCAGTTGAGGCACGCTCTTAATCTACATGTTGGTGATGGTGTTAAGATGAAGTAACAAAAGTGTGCTGCATTTTGCAGATATATCTTTGCAAGGGCACCTTGTTGTTTATGACAATGAGAAAAACCAGATCGGCTGGGCTCACTCAGATTCAGATTGCCAAAAGCTTCCGAAGTTCTGAACCTTCTTCTTTTACCTATGATTCTTATTCTATAGGATTTAGTGCAGTTTTTATTATTTTTCATATGAATTTGTACATGAAACGTATATGGCAAGCTGAGAGCTAGTAACTGACTCTTCCCAAGTACATCATTGATTGCATTTTTTTATTTGTCAAATAAGGGAGTAGTTGCATCTACATTTTTATGAACTTGCATTTTGGGAATCTTTCATCATTTATACTTGGTACTAGTAACTACATCACTACTTCCTCTTTTTTGTGCCCTGCTAGTCTCTCTGCTCAAAACGCTGCCAGTAATGCCCATGTTTTGGAGTTGAATACAGAGAAACTTATTCCCTTTCTTGTCTTTACCTCCTAAATATACTAAAACGGAAGAGATTGGTGAGGTTGCTTAGATGATGTCATTGTACCCATATTTGATGATGTTTAATATAATCTTTGGCTCCACAAAAACACTCATGACACCAAGAATCATTTAAGTATTAGAGATATTGATTATATTTCCTAACTCGAATTTTTTCTTTCCTTGTGGGACTGACAGATTGTGAACCTCATCAACCACAAAAGAAGTAATCAGAAATGAAAAACCTAAAATCTTTGAGTTGCAATCAAAATACATTCTGTAATGTATATGAAAAGAAGGCACAGAAACTTTGTACAATTAATTACTTAATAAAGCACCGAAAAGTACACTTCAAAAAAACAAATTGCATTCAACAGCCCATTAATAGTTAATAGTCTTCTCCAATAAAAGGATATAGAAACAAAAAGCAGACTTGAATCACATTTAACAGCGCCCATGAAGAGCAAATAATCTCCTCCAGAAGAAATATATAGCATTAGAAACCTGGAAAGTTACCCAAGCAACCCTAAAGCTGAAAAAAACAGACAACTCTTAAAATTTCTTAATTTGCTTCAAGGGCAGCACTCTTCACTAGCAAGGTTCGGCAAACAAATACCAAATTTAAATAAGTTCGACTTGAGGATTGGGCCTTTCTTTTCAAAATGCATCCTAAACTTGACCAGAAAATGTTTAGAAAACTTTTCCTAGAAAAACAAGGGAAATGTTTCAAGATTTAGACACTCCAATATGAGAAAAATGGTTCCCCTGCATGATTCCTGATGGCAAGGATAGAAACTAGACATTCATTAAATATTCATTTTGTCATTTAGATTAATCACTTAATCTTCAATTTCTCTTCTAATCAAGTAACATATCTATCAATGAATCTAACTCTTGAAGTTGGTTGTTTCTGACAGATCTTCCACATAGAAGCGGGTGTTGCAGTCCTCTGAACCTCTTGCTGAACAATTTGTGGTGTTAGAAGATCCCTCGGTGTTTCACAGAAATACATTAGAAGAAACAATATCATGTGCTCAAGAGCTTGGGAAAGCAGTTTTCTCTTCCTCTTCATATTAACTTCCAGCGCTTGGTATATATCAAGGAAACAGTTGTATGATTCCACCATGATAAATAGTTGACTGCATTTAAGCAGAGTTTCATAAAAGGAGAAGAGAGCTGCAGAGAAGCAAATTTGTTTCTGTATTTGATCGCCAGTTCGAAATAGGAGTATTATCTAAAGTTGATTTCCCACATTTTGATAAACGACGACAATCAAGATATAAAGCACTCGTAGCCTGTAGGTTCCAAATTGGCTAAAGTAGCATCTGTGCTGAATCACCATTTTTTAAGGCTTGGTCTGGTAGTGTTTCATGTGTTCTTACTTGTACCAAATGTTAAATATGATGTGGCCACAGTCTGCAGTTTCATTCATCAAAATGTGGAAGGCCTGTGCAGCTTATAAAACATACTGAATCATAAAAAAAATCAAAATGTGTAAGGCCTGTGCAGCTTATAAGACAACTGAATCATAAAAAAAATTCATCAACTGAAAGATAGCAAGTGAAGAATTTTAGCATATTTATAGTAAATACAGCATGTTCTTCATCAAAGATCGGCCAATGCGTTATGAATTTAAAGAGCCCATGGGACAGTTTACAAATACAAACCAGACAAGCTGTTTGATGCACTTAAAAATATGTTTCACAGAAATGTATTATCCCATTTGTAACCATGCTTCATTATCTACACAACAATACAAGTATTATTCTTAATAAGCTTTAAGCAATGCTTTCACTATTAGACAGTTTGTCAAACTGTTTCTCAGATTTCTTTTTAAAATGCGTGAAATATTTCATTGGTGAACAAAAGAAAGCACATCATGCAATCCACATCATCAGGCGAAAGCTAGAATGTGAAAGCTTAAATGCAAGAGATAGCATATCCTCTTTGGCACCAGCTCCAAGTGAATCTAATTCCAAGTTAATTTGACGGTTTCTTTGATTTAATGAACCTGAACATCGATAAGCCATTTCTAATTTCGCATGGTACCAGCGCCCAAATAACCTTTAATCTTAAGAGCGAGCCCGCTTTCTGGCCATGTTAGTTGCTATTTCTGTGACAAATTTGTATATGATAGATCCGGAGCAATGATTTCATTTGAAGGCCTTACAGCCCTTCAAAATTCATTTCACAGATCACGAGTAAAACAAAGAGTGGCCTATGGATATGCTTGTCAATATTGCAGTATGCAAGACTATGGATATGCTTGTCAATATTGCAGTATGTATTTTAGTTTAGCGTTAATATGCTAAGTTATACAAACCGTGGTTGCGATCAATTATTTGATCAATCACAACCCATAAGAACTCCATAAGCCATTGGGAGATCAACTACAATTACAGTGAAGACTCTATTTATATGTGGTGCAGAGCTTATCTATGCACAATTTTTTTTTGTTTTACTATAGGTAGGAATCTTTATTGAATCAATAGCATATACAATTATTCCGGCTTTATAATATTTGGTGCATTTCAATCCCAGTGGTTCCATCATTGAAAGTGATATTATATTATTTATAACACCATTATCTTTTTTTAACAAGAGAGTAAAATTTCTACCCGGTCACAACCTATACACAGTAAAATTTACAATAAGAGGGTTATCTTGTAATCACGTAGAGCTGAATAGTGTTGATTTCAAGTTTACAAAATTACAAGCTATGTAAAATTTCAAATTGTTTTTGAAGTTATATATACGATCATTAATATCCCAAGGCAAAATCGTAATTTTCATTACAAAGATTGAATAATTTTCATTAAAAAGATTGAACATTATATTTTGTAGATGCATCGGAGTGCATTCAAAAATACGTTGTTTTGAAGAATACAACCCTCCATTAAAAAATTATACAAAAATAGGCTTAAGAAGCCTTATCCAAGTCACTGTTAGTTTTCTTCAACCAAAATACATAATCATAACATAAAGAGCCTCCATTCATTTAGGAGATAAGATCTCATATAAACATAAAGTGCCATAAAGAGCTAATTGAAGAGATATGTGGGCCTCAATCCTATGCATGGTTCACCTGCAAGCCTTTTATAAAACTCTAGTGGTAGAACTCATAAATTGTATTGCCACTATTCCATGATCATCCATATGCTTAGAGGTTGTTGTGCGTCCGTTTTGGAAAGGTCATCAACTCTGGAGTTCCTCTCCCTGTAAATATGACAACATCAAATTATATTATCAAAATCTATTTTCAGCTGCAAGACCTAGTCCATAATGGGAATGAGTGTGGGCATGTGACATCTGGAAACTTCATTAAACCAATTTATAATTATCAAGGAATCTCCAAAGATTGATAGTTGTCTGCGAACTTCTCAATAGCAAATAATAACAGAAGCTTTAGATTGAGTAGTTCAACGTAATTATTTAAGCCCCTACCTAGTTTGCTTTGAAGTTTGCAAGAATGGTTTTTATTTAAATAAAGGAATGCTCCTCCCCACACTTGCCTCTAGCCAAGGAGGCGCCATTGAAATAAGCCTAGGGTCGTGAATAATCCATTTCTTCTGGAGAGATATTCTAACCTCTGTGACGAGTGTTAACTTCCGATATCAAATCATATATCGCCAGAGAATGGGTTGCCACTCTTTCAGGAGTTGTTACTTTCTCCTAGAAAATAACATTATTCCACACTATTCATATCCCCCAACTAATGATGGGTGGAAGGTTTTTGAGCTTCTTTGGAGTTGCATGTTCCCACTAGAAATACCAAGCTTTGATACAAGATATATAATATATATGATAAAAACCGCCTAGCAAGAAGAAAAAATTACATGGTAGCATAATTCAATGACATTTGTTATCCTCCCATTGGTTGCCTCGTGAAGTCTAGTCTTTGTTCTTCTTGAGTCCAATTTGCATTGTCTCCATCACTAAGCCTAGTCTTCAGTAGGTTAAATTGGTCATAGAGCTCCACAAGATGGCTATGTAGGGCCTCTAGTTCATAATCTTGTTTGGCTAGTTTCTCTTTGAGTGACAGGTTTTCCTCCAATACTTATTTTATATACAAATTTTAATCCTTTAATTCCCAGTTGAGAGTAAGAAAATCCACTTGCAGGACCTCTGTTTTCTGCTTCAATTGAGTGACAACTTCCATACAATTACATCTCATTCACCCCACATAATTGCTGCTACTCGCCATTCTTGTGGGGCTCCTCCACACTCTATCTCTAACCTATATCCTAACACCCAACATGTACACGCGTTTCCTAGATTCAATAGAGGTTATGTGTCGTGTTATAGCAAGTGCAGGCGCACAAAAATGGGATATGGAGGTCTCCAAACTGAAAATATTACCAAATTCCCAAATTAGGGAGAAGTGGTACAAGGCATTACTAGCTCGAAGGAGCTAGTGGTCTTTAACGAGAATCAATAAGACAAACAAAATAAAAATATTTGGGAGATGACAATTCCTTGTCGGGTATACTTGTGGGGGTTGACATGAGGTTCTAAAACACTAGTAAATCCACACAGAGGTAGCCAATCTCTGACTTTTTGCCACCTTATTAATATTGCATGCTACGTCAAATGTCGAACATTGAACTCGTGCCCATTTAGGAAACAACTTCACCCGGAAGACTGGAAGGGCTAATTTGTAGACTAGCATGAACACAATTATACCAATATCAAAACCACTTGCAGTCCTTCGTGTTTTATGGATAAATTCCTTTTACGAAATGAAGCAATCTCCCTAGAATTAGTGGCATGATCTAGAAAAAACCAAGACAAAATTGCTTTACTTTCCTTAGAGAAGTTTGAAATATGGAAGAAAGACTTACTTGGAAACCAATGTAGACTCTCTTCTTCTCTCCGCTTGCAAGTTTTAACTCCAACGCCAAATGCTATAAGTGGAACTTGCAAAACATCTAAAACAATCAAGAGAACCAAAACATACAAATAACATATACAAACATCTCTAAACAATAAGCCAATGATTCATTGTTCTACATATGAATAAATGAGACATAATGAATAGGAAAATATGGCATTTTTGTATTAATAAAAGTAAGAGAAGATTACAACCCTTGAAAACCTTAACCTTGTAGATCTCTACCAATTATCTTTTTGTTGAACCTTTGTCACAATAGCAAGCCTTCAATTACACCTCAGGTACATGGATGGATTATGGACCTCTTGACACAAATGGGCAGCATGAGGGTGTAACTAAGAGTCTCCAAAAGCCAACCCAGTCTCAATAGCAAGTAATGCATTTATAGGAGGAATGAGGAGGTTGTAGATCCATTAAACTAGGGTAAGATCCACTTTAGAAGGGGATAAGCTCCATGGGATAAGAGATAAGACCTCATTTGTAGGAATTCGAGGACATCTTTAACAGAGAATGAAAACTTCCATGATATAATACTCTAGAAGCGAAAGCTTTGAAATTATATTTAATGTTTTCCTCGTTTCAAGGGTCATCGCACTTGCAGTAAAAGAAAATTGTGCTGACCAACACTTTTCCCTTTGATGCAACCTGCATCATCACATTGTCTGAACTAAGAAAGTCCGATGAGGACTTAAATTAGAGTTTTTACGTAATATAATGCAGAATTCTTGGAACTTTTGGAAAGGACATACTTTTGCCTTTGTAGGGGATGATTGTAGAGTGTGAATGAATGATTATTGATCCAGTTTTAAGGTCATTTGGTTGGATGTGACAAAATGGCCTGTAACAAATTGCCCCTTAAAGTATGAAGTCAGAAGCAGCGACTTAGGACTGAAGTGTTTTACCATGTGAAAAGTTCAGATCAAGAATACACTGGTTGAGATCATCAATTGACTATTACAATACATTATCATTATGATATCATTGTTGAGGTAGGCATACCCATACTCAATGTATAAGCCATTTTACATGTACAATAATCAAAGTCATGTCCATTGATGACATATTGTGGACCCATGCTTGGATGACCTTTGCATGACTATAGCCATCATACTTTGTAATCTCATATGAATCCTGAAATCGCAGCTCAGATGGATGCAAATAGTTTTGGGGTCTTCTACCTTGTCACTCGATAGTACAAGTACCATGTGAATGGATGTGTTGGAGTCGAACATGGAAAATACCATTTGATTACCGAACAATAATAAAATTCGTTAATAGATGCAAGAGGAACCACCGATAATAATAATGGCCCTCAAGGTATTAAGCTCAATCTATGAGGTGTGAATGAATGAGATGGAGTTGAACACCACACAGAATATTCCAGTCGAAGGCCAATGATGGAACCTGTCGCCGAAAGCGAGGAAACTTGCCATTGAGGTATGCAAGCTCTAAGGCACTAAAGGGAGTTTCTAAGTTAACTTCCCAGATAATGTGTTGATGTCGACAGGAAGCAACCCTTTGTAGGAGGGCCTTGATGTATCCCCCATCAATGACACGAAATAGGTATCAAGATTTGAGATAGAATGATGATGCAGAGCTAGTTCAGGGGCGACAGACATGAAATGAGGCTAAAAATTATTGTAGAAGATGTCAACTAAGTGAACTTTCTATTGAACATATCAACAACACTTATATGGAGTCGGCAGCATTAACTCAAAGACCCATCATGAAGGCTTTCATTAAGGTGTGATCAACAGAGAGGCAAGTGGATTCCCAACCCAAAACAATAACAGAGGTGAGAGTGTGTCATGTTCAAGAGCGAATCATTGCCATAAATAGGTTTGATGCTCTGTTTTCCCAATTTCCCGACCATTTGGTTAGTACCTCTTTATTTTTTATATGCTTGAAGAGGATAACATATGCTTGATCTATAAGTCCATCCTTCAGATGGATCCTTTTGAGTATTTTTAATGAACCCTGAGAAGGAGTGCTTTGGTCTCATCATGCTCGACGTGTCCTAGATTGTTTAATGGTTTTACGAGTCCAAAGAAGGCAAAACTTGACTTATTTTTCATGTTAAGAGAGATTGAAAAAGAGGCGAAAAGAAAAACTCTAAGAGGTTCCTTTTTGTAAATTTGTATCTTAGGCCCAAAAAGGCATAAAACAATACCCAAGAGAACCTTTTAAAGTATTCATTTTTTGTAAATAGTCTATTCAGTCTAGAAAAGGGTTAAACTTCATTTACTTTAGCGAGTTTGAAAAGACAAGTGCTCGATAATCTTTTCATATTTTGGGAGTCTGAAAAGAGCTTAAAGAGGACTCCTCTTGGAGGAACGACTGGTATAACGGGTAGCAACTAGTTTTGGTCATGATGGAACTTCTCAAAACATATAGAGGTCATGAGGTAGACTAATAAGACCACTCACCGCAGTGGTTCCTCACGAAAGGGTAAAACACCAAGTGAAGGTGAATGATTGAGCAAGCAATAGTGACAATGGAGTGAGAAAACCAAGGCTCATATGATAAAAACAGGCTAATAAAAATGGCAATAATGAGAATAGGTTTCATTTTTATACAAGCTTAAAAGAAACAAAAAAAATATGCTTGAAAGTGGTTTCTTTTTTACATAAGATTGAAACAGAGAAAAAATTATGCTTGAGAGTGGTTTCATTTTTACACAAGTTTGAAATAGAGAAAAAACTATGCTTGAGGTACTTTTACATTGCCCCCAGCATAATGTTAGAGACATGCCCCCCCACAGCTTTGTTTTGTCCGCCAACTCTTCTCATGGACCTATAGATTGTTGGTTACTGAGAGAAATATGTTCACTAGGAAGGAAGGAAGAGGATCATGAGATAGGATGAAATGAAGGTGATACAAAAAAAGAACTATGTTCAAAGGGTTGTTTCATGTTTATGCGAGCTTGAAAATTAGAAGAAACTATTCTCATGGTAACCTGTTTCATTTTTTAACGACCTTGATACAAGAAAATGAACTATGCTCATGGAACCTTGATTCATTTTTTAACGAGCTTGACAAAAGAGAAGGAACTATGCTCAGAGCACCTTGTTTCATTTTTTAACAAGCTTGACATAAGAAAATGAACTCTAATCAGGGAACCTTGATCATGACCTCCAAGAGGCCATGGATTCCAAGAGGTTCTCATCACACGGGAGAAAAATGCTCTGAAGAGATACATATCAAGGGATCCAACGGAAATATCAGGATCCAATGCCCCCGATAAATGATTCACCATATCACCTACTAGATCTAGGTTAAAAGAAGTCGATCAATTAGTGAGAGGCTCTTTTTCAACAGAGGGTGTGGGCATAGGGTAGGTTGCCACATAGTTAACCTGTGGTAGAGGAGATATCACTTGCATATTTGGAACATTTAGGGAAGTTAGATGATTGACATTCAAATTAGGACCAATGAATGAAAGCTAACCAATAGTCACAATTTTTCCATTATACGGGAAATACATCAATTGAAAGAGTGTGAACACGACAACATTAATAGCATAAAAATAGTCTTGCCCAAGGAGTAAATTGAAATCCAAGGGGCCTAGGACTACCATAACGTCAATACATACATTTTTTCCTTCCAAGGTAATAGAAAGTTGAGGAAGGATCCATAAAGGTTGACTGGCTCTTCTATTAAAAGGAAATAAGTTCTGGGTAACAGAAAAAAGCTGAGGGGAACCCAAAAGAGAATGAACTATGCTCATAGCACCTTGTTTCATTTTTTAACAAGCTTGACATAAGAAAATGAACTCTACTAAGGGAACCTTGATCATGAACTCCAGGAGGCCATGGATTCCAAGAGGTTCTCATCAAACGAGAGAAAGACGCTCTGAAGAGATACATATCAAGGGATCCAACGGAAAGATCAGGATCCAATGCCCCCGGTAAATGATTCACCATATCACCTACTAGATCTAGGTTAAAAGAAGTCAATCAATTAGTGAGAGGCTCTTTCTCAACAGAGGGTGCGGGCATAGGGTAGGTTGCCACATAGTTAACCTGTGGTAGAGGAGATATCACTTGCATATTTGGAACATTTAGGGAAGTTAGATGATTGACATTCAAATAAGGACCAATGAGTGAAAGCTAATCAATAGTCACAATTTTTCCATTATACGGAAAATACGTCAATTGAAAGAGTGTGGACACGGCAACATTAATAGCATAAGCATAGTCTTACCCAAGGAGTAAATTGAAATCCAAGGGGCCTAAGACTACCATAACATCAATACATACATTTTTTCCTTCCAAGGTAATAGGAAGTTGAGGAAGGATCCATAAAGGTTGATTGGCTCTTCTATTAAAAGGAAACAGGTTCTGGGTAACAGACAAAAGCTGAGGGAAACCCAAAGCTTGCCAAGTGTTTGAGGATAGAATGCTAACAAAAGCACCTCGTCAATAATAGTGAGATATATATCCTTATCAGAAGACTTGACCATGACTTGGAAAGGCCTTTAATAAGGGAGACAAGCTTCTGTCAATTGATTCCAATCAAAGAAAATCTCATTACTTGGAGGGGGTTCTTTGAGAACTAGAGAAATGTCCCCTTATTCGATGGGATCTGAAGAAACGAGAAGAAACTGAGCGATATGAACTTCACTCTCTACGATAAAATTGCAATTGAGTGAAATTTGAATTAAGCAAACCATTTTCTCAACCAATGGTTGGTTGGGAACAAACTCATGGGATTCACATTCAAAGAGAGTGGGATTGAATGAAGATAGTTTGCAATCAATCACTTCATCAACCAGTGGAGGATTGGGGGAAAGCTTTTGGTAGCCAGTTGGAAGTTGTTGCTGAGAAGTAGTAAAGCTTTCCAATGCTTGGATGCTTCATCCATATAAGGGAAAAGGTGAATTTGATGATTGCCTTTACATAACCTACAGGGAGACTTAACTTTACCCTTCTTCCAAGAACCTTATTATCACTAGTTAATGGTTTATCACCAGCATGATCTCTGGAGGTTGACAACAAGGGTTGATGCAAGCCTGTAGACCACACTTCTAATACTTTGGGAATACCATAGCAATCTCTAAGAAGGGGATCAAACTTACAAAGCATGCAAGGGAATTTAACTTTACGAGGTTTGTTGAAGTTTTCTCAACATTAGATGCATTCGTAGTATTGTATCTTTCGTTTCCCCCTTACTTATTTGGCTTCTTCTTCTTTGTCCTTTTCTTCTTCTTCTTCTTAGCTTCCTAGTTACTAGCACAGACACTTTCACTAGGAGAGGAAGAAGAAAGGGAGGCAAAAGCATTGGGCGAAGAAGGCAAAGATGAACTTGAGGATGACATTGAGGTTGATTTTGTTCAGGTGGAGGGCTCAATTGTGAAGTAGTTTGGACACTTGGAACCAAAGAGGTTGAAAACAACCAAACTGGTAAACCTATGGTAAATTTGGGAAAGGACAATGTAGCCATATAGAGAGCACACCAATATTTCCAAAAGAAGGAAAAGGACTAGGATTCCCATTAGAGGGGTTTCCTTGACTGGCAGACTCGGGAACTATTTCCATGAGATTCGACCTAAGGTCTAATAAGGAGTAGGAAGTGAGTTAATTAATTGATTTTGAAAAGTAAAAACATAAATAAATAGAAAGGGGTAACTAGGCATATAAGGATTACCAAGTCACTGTGAACTGCAATATATAGTTAAGTACGTGCAGGCAATCTCCTTGAATTCTATCTTCGGTGTATTACAAATAACAAGACAGTTGACTCAGTTACCTATAGTAGATTTGCAACGTAGTGGGGACTTCCAAAATATACCCAGAGGTACGTGGAAGCACAGTCCGTAGTAGTGTTGTCTAATGCGTAACAGTACGATGGGGGCATTATGATATATTCATTGTACATGGAGCACCATCCTATATTGATCTGAAAGTAAACATAAATGCAATGAAATACGAATATAAAAATAAACACAGAGATGCAGCGAGAATAAAACTTCATTTCATTAATATCAAAGAACTGAAATATGCTTACATATAGAATGAAAATAAACTAGCTCGAGTGATGGTAGCTTATCTCTGAGAATAGATTGGTGGCTACATGCCTCTGAACTATGCTACAATGAGGCTCATAGGCCTATTTATTATTGAGAAACAATGGAAAACCCTAAACATCCAAAACCCTAACCCTAGGAGATGAAGCCCCAAAACTATGGGCCCCATTTGGGTAAATTGGTACATCAATTTCCCGAGGTCGTAACTTTGGTAGACGACCTCTGTTTGATACGCACAATACCTCGTTAGAAATATATAGCCGAGGACTACAAGTTTCAACCTGCCACCACTAATCAAAAAAGCTTTTTGACCTCGATTTTCCCAAAAAATGTCATTTAGGGCCTCAAAACAGCTCCAGAAGTTCAGGACCCAAAAAATTGCCAAAAATAGTAAATTGTGCTACAATTAAGGAAACTAAAAAACTGAAAGAGATAATGGTGGGGGTCCTAGTGGAATAGGTAGGTGGCCACCAACATCCACATGGATCATATGTACCCAAAGGTACGTGGAAGAACGTTTCAATATACTCCGATGTACGTGGCAAACCAACCATCCCTAGGATGTAACATTGACAAATAACGACAATGTTGGCATTATGATACAGGTGTTGTCCTTGATGGCAACTCTCTCAGATGACAGTTCACAGTGTAGCAGGTTAACAACAAAGGATTACAAATTAGATTCCAAAGAATTAAGAAAGAGAGGTATACGCTGGTTCACTTTGTCTAAGAAGTGTATACACGTGGGTTAACATAACAAAAGAAGCGTATAATGTATACATGCACTTTCATAGGAGGAAAAGTGCGTACATGTTGGAAAACCAAGTATTTGATCCAAGGTATTGGTCCGAGGTATTTGGTCCAAGGTATTGACCCTAGGTATTTGGTCCAAGGTATTGGTCCTAAGTGGTTTTGGTCCAAGGTATTGAGAAAGGCCTAAGAGTATATAAGGAGGAGAATATCATTATGCCAAGTGTGCAAGAAATAAGATTCTAAGGAATACTTCTATCTGAAGTATATTTTATGTTGCAGGGTTATGTTTGGGACTAGATTTGAAATATTCATGTGCACCTTGAGTTCAATATTGGATCAGGAATCATGAGACTTGAAATGACTTATTCTTGAATGATTTGATATTGGGTGAGACTAGATTTGATGTTTTGCGCCTGTTCTATTCATTATCTATCATGATCTGGGTTTGTCTGAAGTCTGGAATTGCAACAAAGTTCTGAGTCAATATTTGCAGATCTGTATGCAGGTTCATCTCAGCCAAAGAGCGTATACACACAAGTTCGGTTCTTTCAAGTAGCGTATACAAAAGAAAAGCTTCTTTTCAGATCTGATTGATCTATCTAATAAAATTCTATTATTTTATTGTTGTCTGTCAATGAAGTCTTCTTAGATCTGAATGTAAAACTAAATGCATAAGGAGGCTGGCATTTGATTGATTGATTGTATAAGTGAGAAGAAGTGATCTCTGTCCCTGCCTATGTAAAGCTCTGAAATATTCAGAATATTGATAGTTGGTACAGACTTGATTCAAAAGTTTATGTTTGCAGTAGTTTTGAAGGTATACGCAAGTTCAATTAACGGAAGTAGCATATACACGCAATTTGGATGCAACCAAGTAGCGTATACACTCTAATGCATGATTTTTTAGGCCACAACTAGTTCTAAATGATGATGCAGGGTTCTGGGTTCAGCACAATGTTCTGGTGTCAGTGATCTGATTGTTTAAATTATCTGAATATTGGTTGATGCAGTTTAAGTTTAAAAGTTATGATGGGTCCAGTGTGAAAATTTGATGAAACGTGGCCTTCAGATTGTGGTGTTGTGATCCAGGAGTATCCAGTCTAAAAATTCATGAAACGTGGTCCCTGGTGGAAGAGTGGAGTTTTTGTTTTGTTTTTTTTGTTTTTTGTTTTGTTTTGTTTGTTTGTTTGTTTGTTTTGTTTGTTTGTTTGTTTGTTTGTTTGTTTGTTTGTTTGTTTGTTTTTTTGTTTTTTTCTTGTAGGCTGGCACCTATGTACTAGTAAACATATTGGCTAGTACAAGAGCTAAGTGTTTGTAGCTCCCTTCCAGTAGAAGCTAGAGAAAGAGAGAAGGTTGTAACCTTCTGCAGGTAGAAAACTGCGTACTGGTATGACTCTGCACCAGTACAAGATTGTAAACAACTTTTCTTATTATTAAAATAAGACATAGACGACAACAGCAGGTGGTTTTTATGCACATTGGGTTCCACCTTACATCTTGGTGTTCATGTGTGTTGCTTATGTGTGATGCTTTATTCTTCTTTTACCGCACTGTCTAATAAATCTCTGATATACTGCTTTAAGATTAACACATGATAAATTGTCTAAATCACAAGTTCTCTAGATATACGCTGGTTTCCTTAATCACAATTGCGTGTACACGCTAGTTCACTTCACTGAAGTAGCATATATAAATCTGTTTGGCAAATAAAATTATTGATCTGATAATACTGATTCACCCCCCCTCTCAGTATTATTTCCAACAGACAACTCCTATAGTTAGAGACGTCAAGACACGTCCTCTAGCCTAGACTACTAAATGTTTTGTTATTGTTCGAAATACTCCTTAGGTTAATTAATACATTTTAATGTTGATCTTGATTAAGGTTTCAGTAGACACTGTCTAACGCAAAGAAAAGCGAGGAAGTAGACACTTTCACGGGAGAAAGGGAAGAAAGGATATGTCTTCCAGGGACCTGAATCTAATTGACATTCCTGTTTCAGAAATCGCTTCAGATGATTTCTCTTCTAAAGGGCCTCTTAGAGCTTGTCGGCCATCAGATGACCGAAATGAATAACATCATGTCTATGAATATTCGGGGCCTTGGAGCAGACCCTAAGTTTATGGCTCTAAAGGACCTCTTTCGATCTACAAAGTCCAGATTGCTTTTGATTCAGGAAACAATGCATGATTGTACCCAAACCATTTCTTATTTTAGAAGGATGTTCCCTACTTGGCACATGGTGGCCACTGATGCTGTAGGTTTGTCTGGAGGTCTTGCTGTACTATGGGATCCTAAATGGATTAAAGCGGTTGCCTTTCAATGTTTTGCAGGCATTCTTATCTTAGCCTATTTTCGCAATTGTCCAGATCCTGTGCACATTTTAAATATATATGCCCCTCATAGACAACGTTTTCCATTCTGGGAAAAATTTCTGGCATCTAGACTTTTTGATATTGATTCCTTGATGATTGGAGGTGATTTTAACAACACATTGTGTAACGATGAGATTTGGGGAAATGGCAGGAAAATTGATCTGATTGGTCGCATGATCCGTAATGCCATCATCCAAAACAATTTCATAGACATACAACCGGATTGTCGTGGGCCCACTTGGGATAACGGGCGGTCAAATGACTCTTTCCTGGCTAAAATACTGGACAGATATATCCTCCACGGAAAACTGATTGATAGATTTGGTCTGCCTATGATGAAAATCATCCCTTCTCACATCTCTGATCACCGCCCTATATATATTCAATGGAACAATGATGTATACAAATCGGGATACCCTTTCAAATTCAACCGAACGTGGCTCTCCGATGAACATTTCAATCACTTCATAAAGGAGTCGTGGCAGCGATATTCTGGACCGGTTCAACAACAGACTTTGGATTTTATTAACCGCATGGCTTATTTGCGAAGCAAGGTAAAATGCTGGCAGCGGGAGAAAACAGATTGTAATAGAAGGGAACTGAAAGGAATAGATAAAGAACTGCATCTTTTATACTCCCGCTTCAAAAGTGATTCCATTTCCTCACAAATTCGGAAACAGATATGGGATCTTGAAAAAAGGAAGCAAAAAATTTTAGCAGAGGAGGAATCTACGTGGCGTCTAAAGAGCCGAGCCATTTGGCTCAAGGAGGGAGATAAAAACTCCAAGTTTTTTCATAGATTTGCTAATAGGCGGAGGCAGATAAACACGATTTGGTAAATTAATGATGAAGCTGGAAGCCCTTTTTTTACTCAGGAGGATATTTCTCATGAAGCTGTTAAATTTTTCAATAGGGCCTACAGTAGAGATATTGGCAGTCAAATTGAAGACATACTATGGTGCATTGAGTTGTACCCTACTATGTTCGATGATAATCAAAATGATGCCCTCTACTCTGAAGTCACTGAGGATGAATTGCTAGCGACAATGAAATCCTTCCAGAAGGATAAATGCCCGGGGCCGAATGGGTGGTCTGTAGATTTCTTCATCCATTTCTTTGACTTGTTCAAGGCTGACATTCTAAATATGGTCGAGGAATCAAGATTAAATGGTTATATAAATCATCGTATAACCTCCACATACATTGCTCTGATTCCTAAAAAAACTCTCTCTACATCCTTCTCTGAATATCGACCAATATCTTTATGCAACATCCTTTATAAGACGATCTCTAAAATTATTGCCATTCGAATAAGGAATGTTTTATCCCAGCATCTTTCCCCTGAACAACACGGCTTTCTAAAGGACAGTAATATCATGGATGCCATGGCCCTCACTCAAGAAGCTCTGCATTCTATTCATTCCAAGAAACTGGAAGCTGCTCTATTAAAAATAGATTTAAAAAGGGCGTATGATAGCGTGGACTGGGGCTACATCCGCTGTCTTCTAGCCAAGATTGGTCTGAATCACAGGTGTTCTAGGTGGATCATGGTGTGTGTGGAGGAGGTAAATTACGCTGTTTTGATTAATGGCTATCCCACCCCTTTTTTTAAAGCTGCCAGGGGGCTTAGACGAGGATGCTCCTTGTCTCCTCTCCTATTCATTCTGGTAATGGATTCTCTTAGCCTCCATATCAAGAAGGCTATTCAACTAAATTCCTGTCGGCCTCTTCCTATATGCAAAGGGATACACATATCCCACAACTTTTTTTTCGATGACATCCTCATATCCGCAATCTTGTGCAGAGCTACCTGGATGTGTATACATAATATATTGGAAAGATTTCAAGCTGCCATTGGTATGATTGTAAATGAAGGGAAATCCTCTTTCCATGTGGAGGATATAAATGGGGAACTGATTCAATTCCTTTCTCGGTTGTTTAACATCCAAGCCATCCCTCCCAGGAACGGTCTAAAGTATTTGGGATTCAATCTGAAAGCAGTGGGGTACAGGGTGGTGGATTGGACCTGGATTTCAGACCGATTCTATAAGAAAATTGCAGCATGGGAGTATTTGTGTTTATCAAAAGGAGGACGCATGATCCTGACACAATCAGTTCTCGTCCAAACAATGGTCTATTGGGCGCACCTGTTCTATATTCCATCCACTATAATAAAAAATCTGAACAAGATGATTGCAAATTTTATTTGGGGATGTGACAAAGATCAATACAAATTTCATCTAACAAAGTTATCAGCGCTGGCGCGGCCAAAGCATATGGGAGGATGGGGCATTTTAGATATATCCCATTTCAGAAAAGCACTTCTGTGCAAATCTATGTGGAAGGCAATTATGGGGAATTCGTTATGGAGCTCGGCCATACGCGCAAAATACATGAACAACATGGATATATCTTTTTGGATCAGGGAAAATTTCATTGGATCCCCTTTTGGATCTACCATATGGAGAGGCTTCAGGAAACTGGAGCCATTTTTTAGACAAAATCTTATTTGGAAATTCCAAACGGGAGCAAAAATTATGATTGGTAGGGATGAATTTGCTGGAGGGGCAGGGAAAATCCATGTCTCCCCTCGCCTAATGAGAGCGCTTCACAGCAGAGGGATCTTCTTCTGGGCCAGCGCCATTCGAAATTGGGATGGAGCTATCCCCATATGGAAAACAACAAATGAACTACAGCTCCAACAGGAATTGGAGGTTCAATGGAATTTTATTGTAACAATGCTGCGTGGCCATGGAATATTTCGTTCTGAGGATAAAGATTATCTGATATGGAAGGGATTGGATGGATCCACGACTGTAAAGGTAAAACATATATATTTGCAGCTTATAACTTCTGAGGCTGACAATTTTGGAGAGATATTTCCCCCTATATTTTGGAGATCGGGATGCCCCACAAAGATCATCATCTTCGCATGGTTGGTTTTCCACAATAGAAACCTCACTTGGGAAAATTTACAAAAACGGAAGTGGCATGGGCCTGCCATCTGTCCACTGTGCAGGGAAAACTCTGAATATAATCTACACATTTTCCTCACCTGCCCTCAGGTGCAACCCATATGGCAGAATATTGCAGCACATTATGGTCTCGCCCACTGTTCTTTCCCAACAATTACTGAAGCTTTCAATAGATGGAGCACCATGAACAAAGAACGGAGAGCCATCCCCTTATTGGCCATTTGGGCCATATGGAAGTGGAGAAATGGCAGGATTTTCAGTTCAAAGAAGGAATCAAACGCTTCTGTTGTAGCAACTATAATAACACTATACAGCTCCCTCGAATTGGCTGGAAAGAATAGGAACACATATGGAAGGAGTCTATCAACTACAACAAAGAGAATTAGGAATGGAAGAGATCCCCCGATATTGTCGCCCACGGACCCACCATGCGCTTTCTTCGATGGTGCTGCCCAACAAGGGATATGTGCATGCGGGGTATACATCAGAACAACAAATGATCAGGCCATTGAAATCTACTGGAATGCAGGTTCGGGATCAAACAATAGAGCTGAAGCGGTGGCATTAACGGGACTCCTTTCCTTCTGTATCTTTCTTAACATTCCGAATATGAAAATCTATGGAGATTCGAGGATAATCATTGACCATGTTTTGCAAAAGCACTATATAAAAAACATTCATCTTGCTGGATGGTTGGACAGGATTGCAGTGTTGTGGAACAGCAGGAGGGACTATTCTATTTCTCATATTGACAGGAACCAAAACAAAGAAGCAGATACACTATCTAAAATGGGCCTTACAGCTCCCCAAGGCATATGGAGGGCGCAGATTAGAACGGACAGCCACTGCTTCCAGATCCAGGATTTTCGTTTTCTGGGTATATGATTCTCAAAAAATGGTAATTTCTGGTATGTTTTTTTATATACACAATCCCCATACAATGGCTTAACTCAATGCGCACACAAATTTTTGCAAGTCTTGAAAGTCTTTTTGATTTCTATACACAGATCACAAGTAACTATTTCAGGTATACATGTTGTATATATTGGACAATTTTCATTTTTTTCAACCTTCAGGAATGTGGCATCTACTCTACAGTTATATACTTTCGGCAATAATCCGAGATATGTATATGTATAAACTTTCCTAATGAATACAATATATATAGTTTTTTTCGTGCTGACAAAATGTATGGAAACTTTAACTCGTATATCTTATTATTCTTTGTGGGAGGCTGTGTAAAAGCTATAGGATGATCCATTATTAATTTGTTGTTTATATATATAAAAAGAGTATTTGTATTATATAATTTTATGTTTAGTTTATAGTGAATATATTAGGTATTATATTAATTTGTTTAATTTATTCAAAATATTTAATTTTTTTTTAGCAGTAATATATGATTTTTTAGTTGAATATATTAGAGCAATAAAAAGAGAGATTTTGTAGGTGAATACTTTACAAAATTGCTCTAACAAAATAAAAAATTTATAACACATAATGTTACAACAGAATTTTTTAGGGAATTATATCAGATTTGATTTGGGCATTAATATTTAATTTACATATCTTCAATATACACCTCTTGTTAGCATACTTGTCTGCTTCTTTGTTGAAGTCCCATAAGACATGAGAATATGCTTTACATGAGATATATTTTGGAATTTTCTTGATTCTTTTCATGATGTTTTCCATATATTTCTTCTTTGAAATGGAGCCTTTGACCAAATGATGTAGGATTAGGAGAGAATCTCTACTTGATTATTTTTTGCATAAACAAGATTCCATGAGCACTTGAATACTTTGTCCTCCTTGAGGCCATAGAGTAGCCTCCCCCCCCTCTCCTTCCAACCCTAATAGAGAATCTAGCCTTGTCGCAAGCTCTTCGATGCTCTTAAGTCTACTTGTTTCAGTCTTAGCTTCCATATTTCATCTATTTTAGGCTTTTCCCATTTTGTGTTTTACAAAAAATTGTCCAAAACTATAAACTTTCTGAGCCAATCCCATTCCATTGGGTTTAAGGTTTGTTGAGAATATGAGAACCATTTCTTAGAAAACATATTTGAAGAAGGTGGAGCGTGAGTGTGGCTTGAGAGACTAAAAACTACATTGTCTCCTCTTGATAGTGAAAATTAACCAGCATTATTAAAACCCAGGTTAGGTTGAGAACAATCCATAACTAGTGATATACAGATGAAGTTTCTGAAATGATATCCATAACTAAGCTAATGATCCAAAAATCACCATTATTGATAAGCATGATAGCTTGACTCTAGGAAGTTGAGGGTACACTAGCACCTCTGACCTCTCATCCCAAGGGAGTGGAATGCGATGGTAGTGGGTTATCATGATACATGCAGCCCATCCATATAGCCCATTTCAAGGGGCCAAATCCTCCTTGGTGAGTAGGGAAATTCTTCTCCAGTGATCCCCATATCAAATAATTTAAAATCTAATAATCATGGATGCAGGACATGAGCTTCCTCCATTGAAAATACGATCAACAAGTTTATTCCCCATGCACATAACATGTGAGTGGAGGAGTATTGATATCTTAGGTAGCAGGTAATTAATATACTCCAGAATTTCTTCCAAATGTTAACATGTGGAGATTTTACTAATGTAAAATACCTATTTAATGTGCTTGAGCATCTAGACAAATAGTTGCGAGTCATCTTCTATAACAACTTCTTGTAGCTACTACAACCCCCTTCCAAAATTTTGCCCATGCCTTGATTTTGGAGCCTACCTTTTGTTTGTAAGAATCTATTTTCCACTGTCATAAATTATTCCTTGTTATTGTGAAGACTCATATATGCATGTAGAGCTTGTGATGACTTGATTAGGTTGTCTTGATGATGACTAATTCTTGTCGACGACAAGTAAACAATTTATAACACAAGCCATGTCCTGCCCTGATTTTGCACCTATTGTCTATCTTCGCTCTTGGGACTACGGAATCCACTATCTTTGGAAATTGCACTGTGACTTGAGGATAGAAATTGTGTAATCCTTGAAGATAGGCAACCATTGAGCTTAGAAACTGCACTAGCCCTCTTTCACAGTCGAAAATTGCGCAATTCACTAAGACAATGAACTGCGCAATCCCTTGTTACTGGGAATTGTGAAATTCCTTCTAGAAATGTGAATGTGAAATTTCCCAGAATAAGCTAAGTCCTCATCCCTAGATAATACGAAGTTCATAATTAATGTCTGAAAAGTGGCAAAAGATGTTTTTTTCGATCTTAAGACAAGTGTCGCTTTTTTCCTTGATTTTAGGCATGCGCATCATAAACCCTAACTTGACCCATATCTATATAATAGACACTCTTAGAGCTCATTTTCACATTTGACATTGGAGCTCTATCCTTCCCAATGAGATCAAGGAGCTTTTGACTTAGTTTGCAATGCTTTTCCAGGTAAGTTTTGCCACATTTTCTTTTATGAGTGTTATTTTGCCCATTTATTTTCATAGTAGTTGGAATTTATATTGTTATTAGCTTGTACAAGTGTTTTTTCGGTCTGTCGTTCACTTTTTACAAGTGTTGCATCGACTTCTTTCTTTTTGCCTACCAACTGTTCCCGCTACTAGGTCATTTTGTGCATGTATGTTTTTCCTTTTGCAAGCTCATTTATGGCACATGTTATTTAGTAATCTAACTTTTTTTTTCCGAGGAAAAAATACCGCGCTTTTCTATTGATTGAGATATAAAAAAGCTACAAAAAGGAATGCGTGAAAACATTCAGCAGAAGTTTTCACGATCCACAAAGAGGCTACTCTCTTCAGTGTTTTCATGTTAGCCATGTCTTTTTTGATCAAAAAGACTTTTTGTTCTCTAAACATTTGCCAGCCTATAAAGGCCCTATCAAAAATGTATGAGTTCAGTACTATGACCATAAGATCCTGGGCCTCCTTTTTTTCAGGAAAACAGCCCATTAAAACAAAACATATTTTTTCAAGACATATAGAAGTATTTGAAACGCAGTCTCTCCTGCCACAGTAGCATGCATATCAGAACGACAACAAAGAAAAGAAAAAGACAAAAAGACTAGTGAAAAGGAGGGAGATCCGACACACGGATCTGGTCCTGTGATTGTTCTGTTATCCTCCAAACTCCCAAAGTTTGCTGCAGACCTGTTTTAGAATACCGGTCGGCCTCTTCGTTATTTTCCCTGTAAATATGAGCAATGGAAAAACTATTAAAATGAGTCCTTAAACTTTTCACTTCTTCCAACAGAGGTAACAACATATAGTTCCTGCAAATAAATTTCTCATTGACCCAATGAATCACATTTGCCGAGTCTCCGAAAATCTGAACAGTGAGGATGTTTCTATGAATGAGCCAGCAGAGGAGCAGTTTTAAGGCAGATAATTCGGCAAAATTGTTTGTACCCGACCCAAGTCCAACAGAGGCTTTTAAGGAATGTGAAGGAGTGAGGTGAATAATGATTCCAGCTCCAGTGACATTGTTTTGGGCAGCTCCGTCAAAAAAAGCATAAGGGATGCCCTCTCTGATGACAAAATCCACCCGCCTGTTTGAAGAAGAAGTGCCCTCAGGTTCAGGAATACTAGCAAAGATAGCTGAGGCTTGTAAGGCAATGACTGGTGCAGGAGTGACCTTCCCATTGAAAATGCATCCATTCCAGGAGATCCAAATACCCCAGCAGACAATAGGTGGTAGGTTTCTCAAGTTTTTTTCAGGGTAGTGAGACCATCAGTATTCCCATGCAGCAGATAAAGAAGCCCCTTCCCACTTCCCTGAGAATTTCTGAAGTTTGAAAATTTCCTCCCAAACTGTCATGGAGAAAGGGCAGCTTACGAAAAGGTGAGAGATCGTTTCAGAAGCTTCTTTACAGAGAGGACATCTACTCGGCCCCAACTGGAAACGAGCTTGGAGGATGTCCCATGTGGGGATTTTATTTTTTAGCGCACACCAGAGAAAGATTCTGGCTTTTTTGGGGCATTTTAATTTGAAGAGGGGCTTTGCCCACCAAACCGGAGGTTCCCACCCCTTTCTGCTCATCAAAAAATCGTATCCAGCCTTTGGGGAGTAACGACCTGTTTCTGCATGAGCCCAAACCAGAGAATCAGAAGAGTCCTTTAGTCTGACATTCGAACGCTTTAGTTCTTGAATGAATACATTCCATTCATCTCTCCAACGAATGTCCAACTCCAAATCTTCAGCAGACTTCCAACCCTGCCCCCAGATGGAAGACAAAAACGGGTTTGCAATCTGATTAAGCTGTTGAATTCCTTTTGAGTCAAGATGTTCAAGCAAACCAGGAGAGAGAGCAAAATGTTCATTACACCCTACCCATGGGTCCTTACCAATGCGCACACATTCACCATTCCCCACTTGCCATGCTAGTCCTTGTTCTATAATTTTAAAAGCGTCCATGGTTGCCTTCCAAATAACCGAGCAGTTTCTCCCTTTTTTGTTTGGACTTCTTATCCAATCTTCCAATGGGGTTGGATCAATATATTTCCTTTTAACAACCCTGGTCCAGAGATTATCTGCCACTACTATTCGCCAACCTGATTTTGCCGCCAAGGATTGGCAGAAATCCCCTAGCTGTTTGACTCCCCAACCTCCCCACTCCTTCGGTCTAGCGATCTTGTCCCAAGCAACCCATGGGAGCACAGCACTTTCCTTGGATCCTAACCATAAGAATCTGCTACATATCTGCCTGATTTTATGTATAATCCCTTTGGGAATCCAGGTCAGTGCTGCCCAAAAAACAGGGATGGCTTGAAGGACTGAATTGACCAAAGTCAGTCTGCCAGCTCTTGAAAGCCATTTGTAACTCCAGTGCGAAATCCTCTGTTCAATCTTTGCCACTAGCCAGTACCAATCTTGTTTGCGGTAAGAGGACGGTTTTAGCCAAAACCCCAGGTATTTGAAAGGCATATCCATCTGACAGGTTTCAAAAGGCATGATGGTTGTAATTGCATTGACCTCTTGTCTAGTGAAACCCTCCATAATGAAATGAGATTTTCTGTGATTTACTTGAAGTCCTGTGGCTTTCAGAAAAAGATCAATGATATCTTTAAGAACTTTAACTTCAGTTAGATTCCCATTTAAGAATAGCAAAATATCGTCAACAAAAAGTAGATGTGAAATGAACAGATTTACAGCAACCTCCAAACCTGTAAACAAGCCTGACTGTTTTGCCTTTAAGATCAGCCTGCTCAGCCCCTCTGCTGCCAGGAGAAAGAGAAGAGGGGAAAGCGAACATCCTTGTCTCAATCCTCGCTGGCTTTTGAAGAAAGGGGAAGCCGCCCCATTTATCAGCACCGCAAAATTGACATTTGAAATACATCCCATGATCCAATTTATGAACTCCAATTTGAATCCCAAGTGAGTCAATAATAATCTTAGGTAAGACCAGTCAATCCTATCATAGGCCTTTGAAAGATCAATTTTTAATACTGCCCCTTTCTTCTTTGCTTGTCTGATACTGTGGATGGTTTCTTGTGCTACTCCAATTGCTTCGTGAATTTTCCGTCCATCCAGGAACCCAAACTGCTCACTTGAGATACATTCAGATAGAAAAGGCTTCAGGCGTACCGCAATTATCTTATAGATTGTATTGCAAAGAGAAATAGGCCTGAAGTCTTCAAAAGAAGCAGGATTCTCATTTTTTGGAATAAGTGCTATGAAAGTAGCATTAAAAGAACTGTAAATTTCACCTTTCTTTCTGGATTCCTCCACCACCTCAGTAAGCTCATCACCAATAATGTCGAAAAAATGGATGAAGAGTTCTATGGTCCAGCCATCCGGCCCCGGGCTTTTATCTTTAGGCATTGCCTTTATAACACGCTCAACTTCCTCCTTTTCCACTTCCCTAAAGAGTAACTCTGCATCTTCTTCATCCACAAATCTTGGAAAAGCTTGAGTTGTTCTAATAATTTCAGCCAAAGAGATCCCCCCAGGATTAGAAAAGAGGGCTTGAAAATGATTCTTCCCCATAGAAGAGATTTCCTCAAAAGAGGACACTTCCCTTCCCTCAGAGTCTCTCATCTTCCATATGGTGTTTGCAATTTTTCGTCCTTTAGCATAATTGTGAAAAAACTTTGTATTTTCATCCCCTGCTTTTAACCAAATGGCCCTACTTTTCAATCTCCACTCCTCTTCTTTCTCCAGCAAAATCTTTGCTCTGTCCCTCTCTAAGGACAATATCTTCTCTTTTGAATCCTGTGACACATAGGCATCTGAGTTAGGGTCTTCAAGAAGCCCGAGGGCCTCCTCGATTTTTACCAGCTCCTCATTCTGTTTCCTTCTTCTCTCAGAAGCCCATTCAATGGTTGCTCTCTTAAGCCTTTTCAGGTTTTCCATAAAATGACCTCCCTTGTTGGCCTGAGAAATTTGTCTCGAATGTCTCCATGTGCTTTTGAAAAGTTGTTGATAAGACTCCTCCTGAAGCCAAGAAGCATTAAATTTGAAGGGAGAAGTCGGCTTTGCTGGGGGCTTAGAGACTTCAAGGAAAATTGGGAGATGATCCGAATTTCCCCCCTCCCCTACCCATTGTCTGAACAAGGGAATATAAGCCGCCAAAGTTTCATTGATGAGGAAACGATCTAATCTCTTTGCTATCCTATCTTCACCCGTTCTTCTGTTTCTCCATGTCGGCTTTGCCTTTATAATATTGACATCAATCAGCTTTTCGTTTTGGAGGGCCTTTGAGAAAAAATCAGTTAAAGGATCTTCCCGTGCGGAGGGCCCCCAAGCTTCCGCCATCCCCAGGGAGAAATTTAAATCACCCCCAATAATCAGATTCTTATTCAATAGAAGCTCTTTTGACAAGAAATTATTCCAAAAAGGAACTCTGCCCTGGTAAGGACCATAAATATTAATGAACAGCAGTGGCTGGTCGAATTCAGTCGAGAGACCCTCCAAACCCAAAACATGGTCTGAACCCCAGCTGTTTTGAATCTTTAATCTCCCGGTATTGAAACCTATGGCAAGGCCTCCAGAGTGTCCAGCAGCATCAAGGGCAAGAAAAGACCAACCCGGCAGAAGGGATCGCAAAGAAGATTCAACTTCTGAACCCTTGCCCAGGGTTTCCTGAAGAAAGACAACATCCGGATGATGGTGAGTAATGAGATCTTTTAGTGCTAGTTTTTTGGGTTTACTAGCTAAACCCCTACAGTTCCAGGACAGACAGATCATTTGATAACCGTCTCAGGGGTTTTTGCTGCTCTAAGCGCCCCGGGTATCGTCATTTGCTTCCCATCAGCTACGTCAAACTTTGCCTTAACTTGTGTCTTTGACAATAAAGATTTCCTACCTCTACCTTTCTTGGAGGTTCCCCTAGAAGGCTCAGGACTTAGACCACCCACAGAATCCTGAAAGTCGGAAATGGAGGCGGAGGGCTTGTGGAGAGACCTTAAGTTATAAGGTCGGGTGGCAGAAAGACATCCCGTTCCCAGGCTATTCTTTGAAGGCACCTCACTGTTCAGATTTAGAGACGGGATGGCTTCTGACAAAGACTCTAAGTTATGAGAGAAATCCTCTGAATTTTGCAACTTAGAAGAATTTGCCACGATATCATCATTACACGAAACAGAAATTACAGGGAGCATAAAAGAAGAGGGCTGCATACCGGGGGCTGGTTCCTTCGAAGGACCAGCCATCTCTGCCGCAGGAGCATCCCGACCTGTTTGATCATCCTTTCGTTGATCGGGGCTCTCCTCCTTCTGCTGCATTGCCTCGTCCACAATGGTAGCAGTGGCTCCAGTCTGGTGGACCACCTCAGTAGCTTCCTCTTTCTTCTGAGATTTGGGTGAGCCCATCAAGTCCTCCCACTCCTCCACCTTCTGCTGGACCCCCCTTCTTCTTTTCCCCAAAGGGAAGTCCCTCGCTAGATGCCCGTATTCATGACAACAATGGCATCTGAAAGGAAAAAGTTCATAGTCTAGCAGTTGTTCATAAACATATTCCTTGTATTGCAGAGGAAACGACTCCACAAGTCCTTCAGATGGATTGAGCCTTACCAGAATCCTTGCAACCCCTCTTTCAAAAGTATGTAGATAAGATCTATCCACATCTAGGAAGGTACCTAAATGATTCCCTATCGATTTGAAGACTGAGTCCACCCAAAGGAACGGCGGAAGGTTTGGAGCCCGCACCCAAACAGGAATTTCATCAACTTTCTCCTTTGCCGCATCGAACATGGGGGTCCATCGTTTAAAATAAACAGGTTTGCTTCCGAACGCCCAATTTCGTGCTTCAACCCATTCCATGGCTTCCTTAGTATCAAATTTTACCATAAACCATCCTTTAACCAAAGTATCCGTTCTAAAAGACTTTGCTGGGGTTTCCAGCCATTGACTCTCAGCCCATTGCCTTAAAAATTTACCGGATACGTATCTCCCTCTTGCTCTGCCCACAAGAGTACATTCTGCAACTTCCAATGCTTCTTCGACCTGGACATCCATGCCTAGGACCAAATTGGAAACCCGCTTCTTTTTCCACGCCTTAGTCTTCTTTCTTTTTTCCTCTACTTTCTCTGTTGACGGCTCCGGAACCTTTCCCGTAACAGCTGAAGGCAGGCCGCCTTCCTCCCGCACATGGGTCTTTCCAACGCCCTTTGGGTTTTGGATTTCAATGGCTGGAGCGGATTCAACCAAACCCTCCACTGGGCTGCCCGCCTCGCCTAAAACTGAATGCCCCTCGAATAAAGATTTCTCAGGATGCAGAGGGTTTGTGAATACCCCCGCAGTCGAAGATTTGAAGATACCTGCATTGCCCTCTTCCCTTCCCAGAGTATCCGGTAGCCGGTCGTTCGCAATCAACTTCCTCCTTACCTTCTCCTGAGTGTAAAGCTCTCCCGCTGCTTTCCCCACACCCTGCACGCCACCCACCGACCTCCATACTCCATGAATATGGGGTAAATTGATTATGTCCTCGAGTCCGCCCGAAGAAACAAAGTTTTTTGCAGGAGAGACCGACTTACCTACCGGTAGAGGTCCAAGCTTATCCTTCTGCTGACCAAGAGGGTGGTGAGGGCTTATATCCTCCGGAAACCTTCCTCCTCGCCCACAACTGCTCGAGAGCTCCAAGCTCTCTTCCAACAGCGCCTTACCCGGGTTATGATGCCATGAGACTCCTCCCGGAAAAAACGCACCAGGGAAACTGTTCGAATGCCCGATAATTTCACTGATATTCTTCTCTGTTACTTCCTTGCCCCAAACCGTGAGGATATCTTCAGGAGCCGGGTCCAGGTCAACCGCATCACTAGAAATTACCATGGTTAAAAGCGCTCCGTAAAACCTGTAACCAACTTACGCTCGAAGCCCGAAAGGGAAACTGCATAAAACCGCCTCCGAATGCCGTTTTCAGGAAAGATACCCAGGTTAGATGCCTCCACTAGTGAGCATACCGTAAACAAGCCGCCGCAAACCGAAACCCGATAAAACTCCTGCAGAGACGTATAATACTCCGTTTGACGCTGTCGCGTAACCTGTTTCCCAGCCCGAACCCAGCTATCACCTATTGCCGAGACCTACCCTGTCCGTCCTTATTGTAGCTGCCAGCTAGCCCAGCACCTGTACCCCCGCTGACTTCCCTGCGCCATCTGCTTCAGCTAAACCCTAGCCCTAGGGTTCCTAGATCAAACCCTAGCAGAGCCATCATCCTCCAACCCTCATGCACATCTCTTGCATCAAACTCCTTCATTTAGTAATCTAACTTACCTTGAGGCTAATTTACATTTATTTCTACCTTGACACTCAGATCTAAATAGTTTCTCTCTCCTTCTCGGGCAGATCAATGCAATCTTGAGTAGTTGTTGCCCCTTCCAACTGCATAATTCATAAGCTCAAGGCTCAAGCCTCACCCTTGGCCTCTTAGACTACGCAATGCACATTCTCTGGCTTGCCCAAATATTCATTGCATAGTGTCAGGGCTCAAGCCTCAACCTTTGCCACTAATACTATGCAATGTACAACCTCTTCCCTCAGTCTGCTCAGCTGAGATTGTGCATTGCATAGTCTAAAACCACAATCTCCTCCCTTGCTTACTGAGACTGTGTAGTGTGTAATTCATGAGCCCAGTCTTCCCTTGTGTAGATATAATCAAGTGGGTCCTGTTGCAAATAGATACAAAGAGAATGACCCTCAACAGTGTCAATGGAAAACGACTTGCTTCATATTTGGCCCATGATATTCATCTCATGTATCATTTTCCCAAGCCGAAAGCATACATGGATTCTCATTTTTATGCAATCACCAATTATTTGAGAACCAAGGATGTCATCAAAACTTGGGTGAAAGAGCCATCTAAGTTCCGCTAGACACCCAACAACACATACAAGACTAAATCCCTTAGAAAGGTGTTCCAGTACCTGATTGTTTTATGCTACTAGATATATGATTAGAAGAGTATTAAAACATTCCCTGAAGCTTAGGTTTATATATTGCATCAGATTGCCAATGAGGGGAAGGTATTCGACTAGTCAAATTTGTTGGCTTAACAAATTATGATCAATGAGACTAATGAAAAGAATCCTCCTAAGGGAAAGCAAGCTAGATTCGATATGTCTACATACCTGTTAGATGATATATGTGCTCAGAATTCTTTCCCTGGCATGAGTTGGACTTGGACACTAAAAGAGCTTGTTGTTCATATTTATTGCAAGTTTCTTTTAGAGTGCAGTTATAGAGGAGTCATGGAGAAGCTGGCTAATCACTTCCTCATAGTATTGTACCAGATGATCTTTGAGGAAGAGTCATCTTTCATGTCTCGTGAAGCTATGGATGTAGTAGCAGAACTTTCTGATTGGTTTGCCTCCCCTAAAGGTACTTACCTCAAGGTGTTCGGTTGTCAGAACTCATCACATCTATTACCAAGGTATGCCAATGATAAATTGGTCATGCAAGATATTATGTATCATCTTTCCATAGGATTATCAATAGTCTTGCAAAGGAAAAAGAAAGCACCTTGGCCCACTCTTCCTTTGCAGGTGGGATCCTACGAAATTAAGAATCTGAAGATTGCAAAAACTAAAGGTAATGAGTTGGAGAACTTCAAGTTTAGTCTCATGGAGTACCACCCATATGATCCCAGAATTATTTGCAAGCAACTTTGTGCCAAGATACATTTCAATTTGCCAAGCAGGACCTACTCTAGGCTAAAGGAGGAAAATATTTAAAAATGTTATAATGCATCTAGGCCTCATGCATCAATCAGCCATGTAGGTCCATTGCATGTGAGTCTAGAACAAGAAGCTACTCTGGAAGCAAGGCCATCAGAAAAGTGCAACCCAGTGAGCATAAAGTATAAAAGGAAGGTTGCACACAGTTCGATAGAGGAGCAATTATGAAAATTTAAAGCAGACCCAACTATTTTGAAAGTGGCTATGGCAGCGGAGAGAAAGAGAAAACAAAAGAGGCAAGAAGAAGAATATAGAAAGGAGGAAGAATAGGAAATGAAAGAACAAGAGGAAAGGAAGATGCAAGAATAATAAATGAGGATAAAATAAGAAGAAGAAACGAAGTTGAATAAAGCTGAAGAAGAAGATAAAAAATGGCTACTAGAAGAAGAAAGAAAACAACAACAGGATAAATAACTTGCCTAGGAGATTGAATACTTGATAGTGATTCAAGACATGGAGGTAGAGCTGGAACAACATAAGTATGTTGATTTTATGCCTTGTACAAAATAGATCATCATCTAGTCTCCCCCTCCTCCTATAGAAGGGAAATCTCTAAATGATGAAGAGGAAATTGATCGTCTTGATGAAGGTCTGATCATGGATATTTGTAACTTAAATTTCGATGAGCTTCAAAAGAAAATTGTGCAAGCAAGAAAGAACCACTTCCTAGATGACCTCACACATATTTCGTTTATTAAGGAAAGGGTGATTGTAATGGACACCAGAAAAAATCTTGAACCTATTATCGCAACCAACTTGGCCTTTGCAGGAGCTTCTAATTCAAACACATAATATTTTATGGTTGAGAGTAGACAAATGGCGAAGAATTTAGAAACTGCAAGGCAAAAAAGATAACAAATCCAAGAAGATGTACAAAAGACAACTCCCGCACAGGTGTACTTAGAAGAGCTTTAGGAAACTATACTTGGTGAAGTACTAGCATTGGGAGAAACTATGAGGAACCTCTATGAGGAGTTGGTCACCGTGCACAAAGAAGTTGTCCCCTTGCATGACATGTAACATAAATCAAGGGAGAATGCAAAAGCTCTCAAATTTTTTCACACAGCTATCACTGTAGTACATGAATGGGGAATGAAGTATAGAGGTGCACTGCCTAAGTTGGTTAAGAAAACAAGACAACAAGTTGAGTTGGAAAAATCTGAAGTCCAGATGCTTATACAAAGCAACAAGCAACTCAACATTTTCATAGCCAACATCTTGTCCTATTATGAAGGGTTGTACTACTGTTATGAAACCATCTCACAAAAAGATAGAAAAGATATATCAACGCCTTAGAATTCAGCCTCTTCAAGAGGGAAACCTCCTTTACATTACACAAATGAATGATTCTTTGATGATTCAAATGAAAAAACCTCCTTTCTATATATAGGAGTCTAAGGAGTCACAATATAACCCAGCCGACCTAACAATAATAATATAAAGGCACAAAAATAACAATAGAGGGATTCTATGGGGCATAGTAATAACAATATGGGGACAATAGGGGCACAACAATATTAATAAGGGATACAACTACAATAGTAATGGGTTAATCACTAGTATTATAGGGACCTAACATGCCCCTCTCCTTCAAAAAAGTGTTGTCCTCAATGCTTGAGTAGTTCTGGATGCTTCTGTATAAAATTCTCATCCTCCCATGTGGAATCTTCAGCGGATAAGTTCTTCCACTTGATGAGATACTCCGAAATTGATCGATTTCATAGCTGTCGAGTTCTTGTTTCTGTGACTGCTTCCGGTTCCAATATAATTTTTCCTTCCTCGTCAAGTTCTGGCAATATTGTTTGAACTGGGAGCTTGTTTCCTATAACCTTCTTTAAACATGAAACATGGAAAATTGGGTGCACTCGAGAAGCTGTAGGAAGCTCCAATTTGTATGCCATGGTACCAATCTTTTGCAACACCTTGTACGAACCATAATACTTTGGTGATAATTTATTATCCTTCATAGCTTGCTTGAGGGACATTTGTTGATATGGTTGTAGCCGTAGGAATACCCAATCACCTACATCAAAACTTCTTTCATTGCGATGTTGATCTGCCTGTTGTTTCACTATTCTGTGCCAACACGAGGTTATCATTTAAGAGTTGGAGGACTTGTTGTTGATGCTCGATGTGATGTTCCACTACTTGAACCTTAGAATTTTCTCTTCAATATGATGTGATGGATGGTGGCTGATATCCATAAAGTGCCATAAATGGGGTCATTTTTGTTGCTGTATGGAAGGAAGTGTTATACCACCATTCAGCCAGAGGCAACCATTTGATCCATTGTGTCTGTTTATCAGATACAAAGCAACGAAGATATCCTTCCAAACAATTGTTTACTATCTCAGTTTGCCCATCATATTAAGGATGATAAGATGAACTATGAGCTAACTGAGTACCAAGACAAGAAAATAATTCTGTCCAAAAATTTCCAGTGAAAATGGGATCTCTGTCACTTACAATAATCTTTGGGTTTCCATGTAGCTTTTGAATTGTTTCCATAAATGCAGTGGAAATTGTACTAGCTTTAAATGGATGTGATAATGCACAAAAGTGTGCATACTTGGTAAGTCTATCAACTACCACCATGATGACACTCTTTCCCTCAGACTTGGGTAAACCTATGATAAAATCCATTGAAACCTCCTCCCAATGTTGGCTTGGAATGGATAAAGGTTGTAATAGATCTGGGGTCTTAATTGTTTCAACTTTATTTTGTTGGCAAACCAAACATTCTGCCACAAACTTTTGAATGTCCGATTTAAGGCCATCCCCAAAAAAATCCTTCTTAACCCTGTGGTAAGTTTTTAAAAATCCTGAGTGCCCTCCTAAGGGAGAAGTATGCAATTCCATAAAAATCTTTTGTTTGAGTTGGGAATTCTTACAGAGGTATAAGCGATCTTTGTACCATAACGAATCATTTTGCCAGCTAAATGTATCAGATGTACTGGAATCTTGTTGTAACTTTCGAATAAGTGCCCACACTTCTTCATCATTCTTCCATTCCTCCCTTGCTTCGTTTATCTAATGTGGTTGGATAATAGAAATGGCGCACAACAATGCTTCCACATCCTCATCCTTTCTTGAGAGTGCATCTGCCACCACATTTTGCTTCTCTTTTTTGTAGATGATTTCAAAGTCATAACCCAATATCTTTGTGACCCACTTTTGTTGCTCTTCAGAGGATAATCTTTGTTCTAAAAAGTATTTAAGGCTATTATGACCCGTTTTTACCTTGAAGTGTCTTCCCATTAGGTAGGGTCATCATTTCTTAAGTGCATGTAGTATTGCCAACATTTCCTTCTCATAAATAGCTTTGTGTAAAAACTTTCCCTTGATTGGACGACTTTCAAAAGTAATGGGTCTTTCATCTTGCATTAAAACAACACCAATTCCATTTCCTGAAGCATCACATTCCACAATAAAGGTTTTTGTGAAGTCTGATGTAGTTAAGATCGGTGCTTGGCACATTTCCTCTTTAAGATGTTTGAAGGCCTTTGTTGCTTCTAGAGTCCATGAAAATGCATCTTTCTTCAATAATGTTGTTAGAGGTGCTGCTATTCTCCCATAATTCTTAACAAACTTGCGATAATACCCTTTCAACCCGAGAAATCCTCACAGATGCTTTATGGATGTGGGGATTTTCCATTCCTTAATGGCTTTAATTTTGTTAGGGTATACCTTAACTCCTTCATGAGATACAATATGACCCAGATATTCCACCTCTTGTACTCCAAAGAAACATTTGGATCTTTTTGCATATAATTGTTTCTCCTCCAATAGTTGTAGCACCCTGTCAACATGTTCAACATGATCCTTCCAAGACTTGTTGTAGATTAGTATATCATCAAGAAATACTAACACAAATTTTCTAAGGAAGGGTTTGACAATGGAATTCATCAAACCTTGAAATGTAGATGGTGCATTAGTAAGGCCAAAAGGCATGACCAAAAATTCATAATGACCCTCATGAGTTCTAAATGTTGTTTTCAGAATGTCTTCAGTCTTCATTCTGATTTGATGATATCCTAAACGAAGATCCAACTTGGTGAAGTAAATTGATCCATGCAATTCATCCAGTAATTCATCAATGACAGGAATGGGAAACTTATCTTTAATAGTGAGCTTGCTGAGCTCCCTATAATCTGGACACATGCGCCATGATCCATCCTTCTTGTGCACCAATACTACTGGAGCAGAGAAGGAACTTTGACTAGGTTGAATTATACCCGCCTCTAGCATTTCTACAACCATACGTTCAATTTCACTCTTTTGGGCATAGAGATATCTATACGACCTGATGTTTGGAGGAACACTTCCTGGAATCAGATGAATAGCATGATCATGATCATGAATAGGTGGGAGACCTTTAGGAGTCTCAAATACCTTGGAATGATTGTCCAAGGCTTTTTGGAGATCTGGATAAATAGATGATTTCAATGTGGAAACATCTAGCGAACATAATTGTGCAATTACACCTCTTTGTTCCTTCTTTAGAAGCTTTGTCATACCGTTAGAGCTGATTATCTTTCCTGGTTTCCCTGCAATACCCCTTAATTCAACTTCCTTTCCTTCCGCAGAAAATTTCATGAAAAGTTCTTGAAAATTAAAAGCTATTGTACCCAAGGATTGTAGCCATTGGACTCCTAGTACAACATCAGCACCTCCCATTGGAATGGAAAGCATTGGGCTAGTCAATACATATTCTCCCATGGATAGCTTGATATTATGGCACTTTCCAGAGCAATTTATCGTTCCTCCATTTGCAACCATCACTTGACACTCTGGTGCTGGATATACGAAGCAATTCAATTCTTTTTCTATCTTACAATGAATAAAATTGTGGGTACTTCCTGAATCAATCAACACTATTATCTTTTTCTTCTTGATTTGTCCTTCTATCTTGATGGTTTGAGGAGTGGTAATTCTAGCCAATGCATTACAAGATATGGTCGGATTCATTTCTTCTTTATCTAGGCTTTGTTCCTGGTGTGTATCCTCTTCTTTTGACCTTTCTTGCTCCTTTTCTTCTTCCTCTTCACAATCTATGTAGAATAATTTCTTCTCAGCACAATTATGACCTTTAGTGTATTTGCTATCACAATTGTAACAAAGCCCTTTTTCTCTTTTTTCTTCCAATTGTTGTGGTGTCAACCTTATAGGTTTTGGAAGGCTAGGGGCAACAACACTTCCATATTTATAGTTATGAGTGGTATGCTTCCTAGTTGCCATAATTTTGCTTTTCATTTTTCTTACTAACCTGAATGCCTTTTTTAATGAATCAGTTCCCAAAGGCGAACATCATGTTGGACATTATCCTTTAAAGTCCCTATGAACACATCAATCCTATGCTCCTCTAGAATATTTTTTTACCCTTATGTTCAATTTTTGGAACTCTTCAATGTGCTCCATTATTGAACCCTTTTGTTTGAGACTTATCAATTGGCTAAAAAAAGTGTTGCTTTTTGTATCCTCATAATGTGCTGTCAATTCTTTCATAAAAATTGCCCAAGTGATAATTTGTTTACGAGAGCAAAGCCATTGATACCATACAAACTGATTTGGTTCCAAATATAAAGTTGCAATACGTACCTTTTGTGTGTTTTGCACATTATTGAGATCGAAAAATTGTTCCATCTGTAATATCCATGTTGCAGGATCCTTGCCATCAAACTTCCTCATCAATTTTTGGAATATGGTGGGTCTTCGATCCAACATTAGAGTCTATGAAACCATGATTAACATTTCTTTTGTTCTCATCATGAGTTTCCTTTACTACCCTTTCACCATTAGCAAGTATTTCTTATAGAAAATTTGTCAAATCTGTCTTCAAATCTTCCATGCCTGTCTTCAAATCTATCTTCAAATCGTCCATCTTAGCTTCCACGTCATTCATCTTAGCTTCTACCTCTTTCTTTAAACCATCCATCTTAGATTCTATTACTTTTTGTGTGAGTGACATTTGTTGCACTTGGTCTCGTAATTTTGATATATCATGTTGCATTTCTTCCTCTTCTTCATAAGTCATGCTAGAGCTTTCAGGTTGCTTACTAGGTGTTTTCATTTTCTTTCCTCGGGGCATCAGTTACTGATAATAATTCTCTACTATGCCCTTTGAATTCCTTCAAAACAATTTTTCAAACCAAGCTTAAGCAAAAATTTAAAAAAAATCTACACACCTTTTTTCACTTTATAGGAGCTCGATATTGCCTCTGATGTATCTCTGTAATTTTGGATCATCCAGAAATTGCGACTTGCAGTAGCCCTCTATGTCCTCTTTCCAATGTCACCAGTTTGATTGAATTTAGATTCTCCAAGGCAGAGCTATGCACAATCTCCCAAGATGACCTGATATAGACCTTTTCAAAAGAGCGAACTTGGAGGAAGTGCCACGTGTCACTATTTTGACCTTAGGATCTGAAAAATATACACAAGAAAACACAGTCTGTCCTCTTTCTGTAACTTCTTACGAAATTTCAGTCTGATGCTCAAAACAAAAGTTATGACTATTTTTCCCAGGTCACCTGTTTGGAATGTAATTCGGGAGTCTGTAAAAATGCAACTTCCTCAGATCATATCTCCGCAAATATAGCGCAAAAAGCTCTGAAATTCAGACCTGCGGTTCAGAATGATTTCGGTCCAAATGGGTTTTTTTAGCGTCTGAAACGTTGCAGAAAAAAGTTATAGCGCAAATGCCACGATGACCTGTTTGGAGCAGCGAAACCCTAGAATTCAAAGCTTTGATACCAACTGTTATGAAACCAGTTCACAAAAAGATAGAAAAGATAGATCAACGCCTTAGAATTCAACCTCTTCAAGGGGGCAACCTCCTTTACATTACACAAATGAATGATTCTTTGATGATTCAAATGACAAATCCTCCTTTCTATATATAGGAGTCTAAGGAGTCACAATATAACCCAACTGACCTAACAATAATAATATAAAGGCACAAAAATAACAATAGAGGGATTCTATGGGGCACAATAATAACAATATGGGGACAATAGGGGCACAACAATATTAATAAGGGATACAACTACAATAGTAATGGGTTAATCACTAGTATTTTAGGGACCTAACAACTATTGTGTAGATTCTATGGTGAAGTCTCATAAAATCCCTTTAGTCGAGACACTCTCGGAAGCAAAAGGTATAAATGTGGTCAAACAAGAAGTCTCAAAATACTTGGACTAGTTCAGGCAGATTGCTACCAAAGGGGACTTGGAAGTCAACATACATAACATGCAGAAGTACATTGGTGGCCCTGCCAATATCAACACTATGTTTTTCTTATTGAAGAAGGAAACACAAATTGTCCCCAAAAATGTATACCCAGATGCAATAGAGGCTATAGTCTGCTTTAAGCCTATCCCATTGTAAAATTTAAGGAGATCATCGCACAATGCAAAGCTTGACATTGCTATGTGATTGGAGATCCACAAGTTGAAGCTACTGAGCTAGACAAACTTAAGCTTGATACGTTATTTTCTCTTATTAGGTTTGTTTTATTGGGATCTACCCATTTCAATCTCATAAGGGTATTTGTAATATTATATTTGTAATAAATTTATAAGTGTAAGTCCAAGTGTAAATTGTGGAATATGAAAGGTCATTAGTTAGAAAAGGACAAAGGAAGTCAAAGAGTCATGAGGGGAGTCCAAAGGTCACAAAGGGAGATGGATGGTCATCTCATATGTTATAAATACACCCTCATAACTCATGTAAAGGGCTTGGAATCAAAAACTTGAGATCTTTGTTTGGAGGCTTGGCTTCTCCTATTTAGCATAAGAGGATTATCTTTCTTTGGAGAAGCAAATGTTGGCATCATGTTCCACTATTGGAGCTAGTGTCTTGTCAATTGTAAATGTATGTTAACTTTCACTTTTAATAAAGGCTCAGAGTCGGCATGTCTTCATGCATATGTCGTGGATGTAGTAAAATTATTCTTGTTATGTTTGTGATATGTGTTATTGCATTTACGCTAATGCTTATGAATTGATTCGTTTTATTTAGTATGAATATTGTTGAATGCATGTAGTTATGTTATTTCGATCATGGTTCTCTTGTGAGCTATTTTGTAGGTTAACTTATGGTTAACTTATGGTTCTTTGACGGGTTGATATTGCATATCCAATCTCTTAACGATCAGGGCCTCATAATCATCAACTGGTTCATCTTGTACTTCGAAAGGGAACACCAACATTGTCTCTCTGATATTCTTAGTTGTAATGTCTTGTAAAATGGTTATGGGCTTGTATTTTCCTTCAAAAATTCTTAGATTCCTCTCGTTCCATAAGTTCCATAGTGTAAACCCCATAGTTAGAAGCCAAGCTTTCATTATAATCTTATGCTTGAATTTTCTCAAAACTAGTTTACAATCCATGACTTTAAGTCAACTGGATGAGGTAAGACTAGGAAAATTTTATTTACAAACTCCCACATTTTGCTAATGTAAGAGAATTTAAGTAAAATATGGTCAATTTATTCCTCATATTGTAGACATAGCATACACATTGAGGGACCCTCAAAACCTTTGCTATGTAAATGGTCCCAAGTTAGTGTGCGTCCCCAAGCTATCAACCATAGAAAGGTTGAAATTTTTAGCCATCCAATATCCTGCCAGATTCCGTGCCATAGGATGGTCTCATGATAAACCGGGGAATATTATATGGAATAGTATGCTTCTTTTACTGTGAAATTTCCATAAGGTTGTATTCCCCATCATAGTCTCCTATTCCACTGAGGTTTGCATGATTCTTTTGAGAAGTATTTGGTGTAGGTTTTCCTCGAGGAGTTCCCAATCACCCATGGTTTTCCATTGTCTCCATCCCTGCTCCTCTACTTCAGGTATCCAAAATTCCACCACTTGAATTGCTCCTTGGGCCTGTTTCCATCCCCGAATGGGTTGTGGGTGTTCATTACTCGACAATGGTCGATATTGTTGCCAAGAGTCCTCCCATAATAAAGTTGTTCTACCTCCTAAAGTCTCCAAAAAATCCATTTTTTCCACTACATCCTTTGATGTTTGTGCCTAGTTCCAGAGCCCTGAGCCTTTTACTATTATGTTGTAATGTGGTCTTTCATATTGTGAGTGCAAGGGAAAGTACTTTTGATACCATATTTTCTTCCAAATTTTGGGACCTCCCTGGATCCACAACCAACATAACTTCATAGCGTAGGATTTACTAATAAGAAGGGGGTCGTGAATACCTAAACCACCATTCCTTTTTAGACAAGTCAACTTTTCCCATCCAACCAATGCCCACTTCTGATTTTTTACTGAATCTTTCCATAAAAAGTTACTCCATAATGACCTTAACTGTTGGCACACAGTAATAGGGATAGGCATTACTGATAATTGATAATTTGGTAATGCTTGCTGGATTGATTTCATTAATATAAGCCGGCTTGGAAAATTTAGTACCCTGCCTTTTGACGCGAACGTTCCAATAAGTCTTCCCAAGTGGAAGCTCTGTTGTAATACAAAACCAATGGAATCCCCAAATATTTAGAAGGAAAATTGTAGAAATTATGTTGTATATTTGCAACTTCTCATGAAGTTTTAATCAAATTCACAAGACACAAATCTACAACACTGCTATGCGGATATTATTTCACAATTTAGAACAAAAAATTCAGACATGCAATAAGAAATCACACACATGCAACAAGTATTTTTATCTGGGGAAAGAAATCTACTAACCCCAATTCCTCTTGCATTAATCAAATGAATAGAGATGTATTACAATTTCTTTGTTCAATTGAGTTCACCCTACAAGTGCACAACCTATCTCTCTGCTCACTGAAGGTCTCTGACCCAAATTTAGTCAATTTTTGCCTTGGCTAGAGCTCCTATTTCCTTGTGTTTCTCCTTGAGGAATTAGGCCCCTATTATTTAGGAAATTTCTCAAACTGAATTGCGCAATTCTTTAGGCTAATCATTTGACTGACCTAAAAGAGCTTGTAGACTGGACATGTACAACAAAAAATCCTCTATCTCTACCGAGATCAAATAATGGAGAAAGTTGTCACCAATGTAATGAACCCACACCTTTGTACTGTTGAAGCTAATCCAATGATTTAGACTTGATAATAATTCAATGTCATTGTTTTAAATTTATACAAAATATTATTTAGAAAATATTATTTAGAAGTATAATTCAACAATTACATGAAAAAAAGTTGAATAGAAATAAAATAGTTCAATGTTAAATGATGAAAAATATGAATAAAAAAAATATAATCAATGCAAAATAGTTTAGAATCTCCATGTATTTTATTCTACTTTTATTATAATAACAACTTTTCTTATAATAACAATCACTAATTTTTCCATATTCCTTCTTTTCATTTAAAATCATCTAAAAATGGAACTTACAATTATAGACCATTCAAACCAACCTTTTAATGACAGATTGTATTAAACATCATATCCTCCCTCTCTTACTTGTCACAACCAAGGAGACGTGATACTAGAATATTAAATATGTCAACAAATTTCTATACCAAATAATTAACCGACCTGAATATACTACAATAACTACTAAAAATCTAAAAAAGTGACAATCTATAAAATATATATATATATATATATATATATATATATATACTATTAACGAGAAACAATGACACTACAAAACTAAAGTGGTGTATAATTGTACAACCAAGTAGATTTACCTGTCAACCCACGCCTAATGCAATAAAAACATTTAGAAAGATGGTCAACAACTTAAAAGAAAAATAAGTATGAATTATGGTGATGCGCAAATAATAGTTAATTTTTTGTATGTAATCAGTCAACAATAATAATCTCTCTGATGTAATGATCATCCAAAGAAATTTAGTACAAGATAAAAGTTTCGACAATTTTTTTTTTTTGTAAGTTGCCATAGTTCCTTCTTTTTCTATTTATAAAGCAAGTTGTTTCATATACAAAATCTTGGTGGTCTCAACTTGTCCACATGGGAAACCAAGTTTGTTGTAAGCCATCCAGTAGCAAAATTTTACTAAATGCTAGTCGCTAAATACTAAATGCTAGCCGCTAAGTCTTTCAACCCAAGCTAAATACATTTCACATCTAGATACATAAAAACACAGGAAAAGTAAATGCTAGCCGCTAAAAACCCAGTAAAAACTAGAAGTTAAGAAACTATTCCTTTCTATCATTTTTATCAGATTCCATAATAGCTAGTTCAGTAGCAGAGTCACCTGGCGTCGAAAACAGCTTCATCATTCATCATGTACCTAATTATATTAATAAGAAATGATAATTTGATATCCCTTACTCAAATTTGGATAATTTCATATCTTCTTGTTTGAAATTTGTTCTGATTTGGATAATTTCATATCTTCTTGTTTGAAATTTGTTCTAATAATATCTTAATTTAGACATTGTTTTGCACCTTTGTTCATCCAATGAAAGTCGAATCTTAATGACTAAATAAATATGAAACAACTTAAATGACCGAAGTTGCAATAAAAAAAATCGCATGTTTTCCATTATCTATTTCATAAAAACTTGTAAGCTCCTAACATGCATTTGACGAATCAACCTCCGACCTGCTTCAACCATATCTTTCGTTGGGTTAAAATTTTCCTCGTGTAAACACTTCAACACTGGTATTTCTTGAACATCCTCCATTTACAATTTTTCATTTGCAATTCCTTAAAATCTTCCATTTATAATTTTAAATAATTAAATCTGGTGAAGACTAAAACATTGCATTTTTTTTCAAAATTTATTAATAAAAATCAGAATAAAATGAGTATTTCAGGGATCCATGGCACTCATTTCCAATTTATAGAATCTAAAATACCCAAATCCACTCTAAGTCATTTGCAATAGATTTAGCTAAAACAAGTAATATTACCGACTTGTTGATGGTTGCACTATAACAGAGGCATGATGAAGCGAGTGATGGTTATTGAAGACAAAGTCATAATTAAATGCTTTGTGTGTCGAATAATACAAAGCTTATGTTGGTCTCATGTGCAGAACAATAATATATATCAATTTTTCTTGATTCCAAAACGATTCTAAAAGGGCATGCCTAGGAAAAATGGAAAGAAGTGGTAAGTAAAAATTGCCATGCAAGGAAAATTTTAAGGATGGATGTTTATCTTAAAGTTTAACAATTTTGGCAAATCTTATTAGTCTCTAATATCCAAATTTTAAAATGTTTGATGATAATGTCGTTAAAATGTTTAGATTTCTAATTATTTCATATTAGACAATATATAATATTAACGACTTTTAAAGTAAAATAAATTTATATTATAAAATATGGGCTGAATATTTTTTAGGAAAAATGGAAAATGGCAATTTGTTTTTTGAAAAAACATAGAATATTAGCCTACTTAGGAATATTATTGCTTAAAATTTTCCTTGTTCCCATATATATATTCCTGTAGTATAATGAAATTATCTTTGAATCCATAAACATGCATAAAAAATTGACATATATACACGCATAACTATAATTTCATAAAGAATTAATGTAAATGCACATTCATAAACATTATTATAAATTATTTGAAAATCAACTATCATAATAGGAAATTCACATATTTCAAAAGACACACGTTATCAATGGTATCATTGTGTAACAGAGAAAGAGAAAAAAAACCAGAAGGCCAAATTCAAGTACTTTGAGTAATCCCTGCCCACTTCTAATCTTCGTACATGTTGTCATCAAAGAGAGCACATGTGTTCACTATATTTGCACAAAAAAATAAAAAGTCAGACTATTTTGTGTCATCGTGTCAAGGCTAAAATCAACAACAAAAATGAAGATGGTTAAGTTTACATATACCCTGTAGCAACATCTCTTCGATAGATTTACCTCATTCTTTAAAGTCACTTAAGGAATTGGAGAAGCATCAGAAGCACAATGAAAAAGTAAAAGCGACAAAAACAATGAATTGTCTCACATTAGCTGGGCCATCCTTAAGTCGATTGCAGATTCCCGGAATATTCGTGAATCTGACGAACATGGGCTCGGTCAATTTTTTGACTGCGCCCATGTCCGTCAAATTCCTGAATGAATCTGCAATCGACTTAAGCTCACCACATTAGCTGACTCTTACTGTCTGCATTTCATAATCGACCCCTGATCTATAAGAAATTATGTCAAAATGGTACAAACATTAAGAACAAGAACAGTCATGGCAGCGACAAACAACACACATGCATCGTAAAAATAGAAACGTACACGGTAGTTCGACACTTGAACACAGAAATGGAATGATTCTAGGGTTTTTTCCTCATGATTCAAACACACCAACAACAACATTGAATTCAAGAGTAGATGTAGGCTCAGTGTGGGTTGCAAAACACAAATCCAACCACACCCTGAGTGCTCGTAGAGGCAATCTTTCAAAGAAGTTGCACTAAAAGAAAATAATATATACAATCTTGGAAAACAAAACCTGATGGCCAACCAAATTAACCTCATGTTATCAAAATTAGCAACTTTTCTCCCCTTGTGTAAACTCTAAACTGTATCTGGAAGGACTGATGAAGAAATAACATAATCCTTGCAAGAGAAACCTTGTTGTTGAAGAAGGAAATCAACAACATTGAAAGTAAGAAACCCTGGAAGAAAAGTGAGAATCTAGAAAAACATGAAGATAACATGATATTTTCAATGCCAACAAAAGTTATTGATGAATGAGAACTCTAAAAAGAATTGCCAGTTTTGGGTAATTGGTCACCTCCAAACCCTGGTCACATGCAAGCAAAAGCATAACTGAGCAACCTTAGTTTATTGTTGGAATTAAAATCGAAAAAGTAATATAGTGAGCAAACCCTGAATAGAAAACTTATAGCAAGAACTCGAGTTGAGAAGGGCTGATGAACAAATAGGCCAATCCCTCCAAGAGAAACCCTCTTTTGGAAAACCGAGAAGGGAATAAGCCTCTATGTTAAGCCATCAAGAAACTATTCAATAAGAAGAAGTCGTTTGATTACTTTTTGAGCGTGCCCATTACACGCTCTAACTATTAGTTTTCTCTTAAATATTAACTATTAATCCAACAACCTAAAAATCTTCAATCATCTAACATTCCATTCCATCTGATGGCGGAGACTCGTACACAATGAAAACTAAGAGAATTGTTCTTAAAAAGAAACATTTTACAATGTTATTATTATATTATTATTATTTTAAATCTAAAAATTCTATATGGATCGTAGATAAATAAAATTATGCCTCCTTTTTTATTTATTATTATTATTATTATTATTTAAAAATATTGTAAATTTAATTTTTGAATAAGTTTCAATAAGTTGTGGGAATAATTTCAAAAAAAGGGAGAAAAAAGTTTGAATAATGAAATTTTAATAATTTAATTTTAATTTTAATCTTTTGATTATTAATTTCTTTAACTACTACTTTTTATCAAGGATTCATTAATTTACTATATTTTTGTTTTTATGGTAAGTTAGATATGAGGGAGATTGTTTTAATAATTAGTTTTTGTTAATATACTTATGTTAACTAAAAGTGCAAGAGATTCATATTGGTGCAATCAATTCCTTCAATGTGGAATTTATTGGTAGGAAATTTTTGAGTTAGGTAGTTTATGAGTTTTTTTTTGTATTTTTTTTAAATGCCTATGATTTTGAGAAGTTTTTTTCGTTACAAAATGGGAATGAAAATATTTATTTTTTTAATTGACTAAGATATTTAATTTATACAAAATAATTTATATGACCAAATGAACTATGCATATTAGATCTTCATGTCTTTTGTGAAGATTTTATTTTAATTGACTATGATAACTTATACAAAATAACATATTTTCTTATGATAAGTTATACCTAACTCAAATTATTTTAGCAATCTATTTTCTTTTGTGAAGATTTTTTTTTAATTGACTAAGATAGTTTATACAAAATAACTTAATTTCCTATAATAAGTTATACATGATACAAATTGTTATAACAATTCATTTTTATATTTTTTCATAATTGTTAGTTGTCTCTTTTCTTTTTTTACCTTTCTAAATTTAATCATGTAATATTAATTTTAATTCATGGTTATTGATAGCTTAAATACAATTTTTTAAATTATACTTCTTCCAAAGTTACTAGTTTTTTATTGTCATTTTTCCTTTTCTCTTTTCTGATTTTAATGATTTGATATTAATGGTGTTCTTATGTGAAAACTACTTCTTTGTTGCCCTCCTGTCTTTTGTTGGACCGTTCGATTTCATGTTAGAGGATTAGATTCATTTAAACCGTTGATTTGAATTGAAAACCGCTTTGACCAGGTGGCAACGGATCCAACCTTGGTTAGTAAGGCATCAATCTAACGGCCCTCATGACAAAAGTTCGTTATGGACCGAAGCGGTATTCCACAACCGGTCCATTCTGGTGCGCCCCTGTTAGCTTAAATCGGTATGGACCGCGGCTGTATTCCACAACCGTCCCATTCTTGTGCGCCGGTGAGATTTATCGACATAAAATTTTATTAAATATTCACTTTTTAATTTCTGTACCTGTTGTTAGACTATGCCATTTACTTGTCCGCCCAGTGATTTTATTAAATTTGATCAAAAATACAAAGGTGAAAGCATGTGGTTCATTTGTTTTAGGCCTTTTTAAAATTCCTGCGCATTTTCTAAATTCCATTAATACATATATTTTAATGTCAAGAACTCATTTACAAAAACATTCTTTGAATTTTTCATTGATCAAATTTATTGACAAAATTTTTTATTAGATATTTATATATTTTATTTCTGGAAGAGGAGAGTAAGTAATTTATGTATGTAACTCGGTAATTTTATTAGATATTTATATTTTTTTATTTCTGGAAGAAAAGATTAAGTAATTTATATAGGTAACTCCGTTGTCACACCGGTTTCTCTGGACATATGATTATTGTTTTAACAAAACCAATTATCGGCATTGTTATACCAAAATCAGAAAGAGACTTTCACTTTCGAATGTAAATTGGGTTCAGTTATTATATTTGGATTTAAAAATGATGATGAGGCAGAGACTTGACAGTTAATAACAAATCATTTAGATTGACATTTTGAAACATATTTGATTTCCCTTACCGTTGAAGGAGTATGAAGTTTTAATAGTTATTAATATTAAAGCCAGTAACAAAAACAACATGCATTCACTGTTTTGGAGACAATAAAACCTAAATTGTCTTCCAAACACATATTTTGGACATGGTAAAAAGTAAATTATATAAAGTTTAATAATAAGAATGATTTAAATTATTTTCGAAATAAAGTTTAATTATATTAATTTTTTTATAATATTAATAACAATAATAATGACTATGATGATGATGATAATTATGACCATAGGCATGTTTATTTTAGAATAGGTTTTAAAAATTTTTAATTTAATTATTAGTAATTATTAAGTGGGTGGTTGAGTTACATATTTAACCTTTTTTCTCACATTTATATTTGTAACTTGTATTTGATAAAAGATTACATGGGTTATTACTAATAGTGAATTTATCAATGGAAAGTATAACATTAGATTTTGTTTCAAAAATTAACACCAAGTTTAAAACTATGTATTATGTCTTTTATTTAATGGGTTATTACTATTTAATGGGTTATTACTAATAGTGAAATTATCAATGGAAAGTATAACATTAGATTTTCCTTCAATATTATGTCTTTTATTTACACTCGTCATGAGTGTCCAAACATATTGGTAATGGAGTTATGGTGTATAACATGAACTATTTTCCCTTATAGGTAAGGGGTTGTGGTGCACAACATGAGTTGCATTTGGCTTATAAAACAACATGAGTTTCCTAGAAGGGTATAAAACAAAACTAAAGTTGCAAGTACAATGTTGAAATTGCTAAGCATTCTCTCAATTGACATATTGCAACTCAAATCAATAGGATAGGTAAAGAGGAGTTCACTTTACTTTTAACACCATGTTATTTCTCTCACTCAAATTGTCACATATCACGCATGTCTCCATCTATGCGTTTTCTCCACATCCACATTCTAGTCTCCATCTATGCTTTTTCTCCACATACTATTTGGCTCACGGGGTTCTTTTGCAACATCTGGTGCAATTGCTAGTTTTAGTAATTTGATTCTTAATTTCTTTAACAACTATTGTTTTAGATTATACTCAGGGTTACTAGATTCGCATATGTAGATTATTTAATGTAATAACAACCTATATCTATTTAACTCCAGATCTATCAAAAAGATCAAATCTGGTGTAAACATTTCCTCCAATTTTACAATAAAAAGAGAAATTTGCACCTTATATATTTGATCTATTTAACTCCAGATTAAATACAAAGAAAAATTTGTACACTTTTTATTTTACATAAATTAAATTTTTATTTTTATTTTTTTAATTAATTTAATTTTAATCTCTATATTAATAATTATTAAATTATTAATGTTATTTTTTTATTAGTTATATCATTTATATTTTCTATTAATAATTTTTTATTTTTATTTTTTTTATTTAATCCTGGTCTTGCATTTTTCTCATCAACATTTTTAGTTTTATATAATAAAAAATAAGTTGTGCATTTTTCTTATCAACATTTTTAGTTTTATATAATAAAAAATAAGTTGTGTTTACCTTAAACTTAGAACACTTCAACTAGAATACATAGTGTTCCAGACAAAATATTTATCTTTTTAAAATCAATAATTTATAAAAGAAAAAAAGATATCACCTTGGCACATGCTCACACATCATGGATTAACTCAAAAGGTTTTAGTTCCAACTTGATAAAAGGTTATTCCTCTATTTTGAATCCTTCATCACAGTCCAGACTTATACCCTAACCGAGAGAAGTTTGACCCTTCACGATTTCAGGATTTCATTGTTGAATTTCTTGACTATGAATATTGTGTCGAATTGTTGACAAATTCGATTCACATGGTATAAATTCATATGGTGTAAACGATTGATAAATTAAAAAGAAAAATGTATATTGGATAATAATTTTCTTCTTAACTTGCTTTTATTTTATTTTAGAGTGTTTTTTATAAAAGTTAGAATTGAGAAAAATGAAATAAGGAAAATATATTTAAATTAAAGTTAAGAAAAATGAAATAAAGAAAATATTTAAATTAAAGTTGAGAAAAATGAAATAAGGAAAATATATTTAAAGTTGCTGAAAATAGGTTACATTTAAATCTGTGAATTGTAGCGCATATGAGAATACATGTAAATATCAATATTGTGGATTGAAAGAAATAAAAAATTACAATAATTTTCAACTTATAAAGGTAGGTAATGCAAATGCAATGTGGAAAATTTATTTTACCCATTTATGAAATAGAAGAACCATAAATAATGAGACCAGTAGCACTAATGCTATTTAAATCTGTGAATTGTAGTGCATATGAGAATCCATTTAAATACCAATATTGTGGATTGAAAGAAATAAAAAATTAGAATAATTTTCAACTTATAAAGGTAGGTAATGCAAATACAATGTGGAAAATTCTACCCATTTATGAAATAGAAGAACCATAAATAATGAGACCAGTAGCACTAATGTTGTTGTGTTTTAGAGAACTTAAACAATAAACACCGGTACTGCTTTCTTTTTCCTTTACATATATGAGTTTCTATAGACCCAGGATTTGCTAGTAAATCTCTCGTAGATCTCCCAAAGTTCCAACTAAAGAAGAAAATTCCAACCCATGCAATAAAATACAAATATCATATCATAAAATTTCTTGAAATTTTAATGTGATAGTATTTTTAACACTGTTTTTATTTTATAAAATAATCTATATCATATCATAAAATTTTCTGAAATTTTGATGTAATATTATTTTTAACCTTCTTTATTTTATAAAATAATCTATATAATAAAAATCTTTTAGTGCAAGCTATCTAATTCCAATGAGATAGAAAGTTATTCCTCTTATCTTAAAACATTCATTAAAAGTTTGACTCTACGATTTTCCTTGTGAAGTTTCTAACAATTTTCCTCATTTTATTATAAAATAAATAAATATCAACTTGGTCATGTTAAAAAGAAAAAATGACAACTCTGCCGGGACAAAATAATAAACGACATAACTTTCCCCTATATGAAGTAACTCGGCAATGACCAAGGAATGAAAAAAAATAACATTGCCAGGTGACCCAAGACTAAAAAGGTTACGTTGACCATAAAGCAGAAGCAAGTTTCACACATACAAGGTATCCCTTCTTACTCAATTAAATATTTTGAAAAGGTTACCCTGACCATCAAGCAGAAGCGAGTTTTACACCCACAAGGTATCTTAATTAAATACATTGTGGTGGTTGATAGCCACCACCTCTCTCCCCTACATTATAAATTTCGATTATACGCATTTGTAAGGCATAATAGTATTGTATAGGCACCTTAAGGCATTGAGGTCAACATGGGTTTAGTCACAAAACTGTTCCTAGGATTTGTACTCTTCTCTGTATGCATGTGTTCAGCTCAACCGGCCCACGTTTACCATCTCTTACCCAAACACCCATCAGTTGATGATGGAGGAGGTGCTTCCAAGGCCACCTTTGAGAGCCGAGACACCAATAGGATTAGCAGGAGGTTGCAGGGGGATCAAACTGCAATCTTTCGTCTCATGGGGAACGTCGTTCCATCTGGGTAATGTCGAAGACAATCAGAATTTCATTCTCAGTTCTGAATTCATAGTTTGTTTTAGTATATGCAACTGAGTATGGCGGGTTTGCAGGGTGTATTACGTTACTATGTCACTTGGTAATCCTCCAAAGCCATACTACCTGGATGTTGACACTGGTAGTGACCTCACCTGGGTCCAGTGCGATGCCCCGTGCATCAGTTGTTCCGAGGTATGCAACTTAGGCCAGTCTAGGCCTTGCTCATTTCACATGAGTAATTTGAGTAGATTGTAGATGCATTCACACAATGCATAGGTAGCATACTTATCCCACATGCAGACAATGGCCAGTACTTCGTTGAATTCGGGTTTATTCTCTAATTTCATGTTCCCTAATGTTTTTTTAACTAAAGTTATGAGCCTGCTGAGTCCAGGAGTTAACTCTGCGTTTTGGGTTGGTAGTAGATCTATCCCACTTGCAGACAATGACCAGTATTTTGGCGAGTTTCTGTTCCCTTTTTTAATAAGCCAGGTTATGAGCTTTCTGAGTCTCAGTACCTTCCCAACTTTATGTTCCCTGATTTGTTATAAGCCAAGCTTTTAGCCTGCTGAATCTCGGAGTTGACTCTGCATTTTGGGTTAGTAGCCCATGAATTGCTTGCTTGAATCTTATCTCTTCTTATTTAAACATGCTGGATTTCTAGATATTCATGGTATTTGAGATAGAATTCATGGTGTTTGACAGGACCCAATTGATGGATATGAAAGTTGTTTTCTACTTGAATGCATCTCCATCATGGGTTGCATTTGTTGTATGTTCTGTTAGTTCTCTTTCTGCATTTATCTCTTGGAGTCTTAGGCACTTCCTTGATTTACTGCGATGGATGCATTTGACTCTTTGCATTCTCTGCTTTTTGGGTCATCAGTGGGCACTTATTATTTCTTGAATTCATTCTATCTTGGGTTCGGCAGTTTGAGATAACATGAGAGGGTTATGTCTTCTGTGCAGGGATCACACCCCTTGTACAAGCCAAAGGAAAACTCCCTGGTGCCCGGCAAGGATCCTTTATGTGCTGCTGTGCAGGCAGGAAGTGGCCATAATCACAACAACCAACGCTGTGATTATGATATTCATTACGCCGATAATAGCTATACTCGGGGATTCCTTGTTAGAGACAGTGTTCGGGCCTTGCTCGCCAATCGAACATGGGTGACAGCAAATTCTGTTTTTGGGTATGTGTTGCTTCTTTTAGCTGGTTTGTGTCAGGTGGAATTCATTTCTTTCAAACCACTTCTAAAACTGTAAAAATTACTGAATTATGGAATCCGATAACATATATCTTTGATTTTCCAGAAAATGTCATTACATATTTTAATGAGGCTTGATAGACTGTCCTGGTGTTGGGAATGTAGAAAAAGAAAATGGAGAAAGTGTTTTAGCCTTTAGGTGAAGACCTTAGTGGTTGTGATGGGCATAAAAATAAATCGAGGTGATCAGTCATGTTCATAGATGTTTTTTGTGACAGGTGTGGACATAACCAGAAGGGAACATTGGCAGTGAGGCATATCGATGGTGTTTTAGGTCTTGGCAGTGGTATGGCAAGCCTTCCATCTCAATGGGCAAAGCAAGGCCTTATCAAGAATGTGATAGGTCACTGTATTTCACGAGGGGGACGAGATGCGGGATATCTGTTCTTTGGTGATGATTTTGTATCCACCTCAACCATGACTTGGGTTCCCATGATTGGCAAGCCATCCATGTAAGATCAAATTAAAGCCACTTTCTCTGGTCTCTGTCTTTTCAATTTAAATCTCAGCATAATCAAGTAGAATCTTTCTCGACATATTTCCTAAAAATAACCCTCAACACATAAAAATTTCATCAATATACTAGGCACCAGATGTTGGTTCATCACATACCAGAATTCACGTTTAATTCCAGCTTCAAGGAACATAGCATAAATTCACTTCTTAGTCTCACTGAGCTGCTAATATTGAATACTCTGATTCATCAAAGCCTTCTTGTTTTGAATTCATTTGTGCTGATTATTTAGTTGACCCAAAAATTGTGTAAATTGTATGAGCTCCCATTTTCTGTCCTTTCACATGCTTCAGTACAAGAACGATGGAGAGTCTGGATAAGGTTATTCATCTACAGCCTTGATTATATAAAATTATAAACGGGACAAAATCCCTCCAGATCCACACCATGGTCGTTTTAGGCTTCAGAATATTCACAATGTTGTTCTTCATCTTCCTTTTGTGTTCGAATCTACAGACAAAAGGTCTTCAAGAGTTTTCAACTTGCTCAGACACATCTGCAATTAATTCCTGTAATTCTGGTTTCTGTACCCTGAGATACAGCACCAAAACCGTTATCCTTCTTCTTCTCTTTGAAAGTTCGTGTTCTTCCTTTGCATATGCTATTCATCTATTTAAACTAGTTTTGATATTTTTCTCTTTGATGTTTGCCCATCCCTTCCCTAAGTCTCCACAGCAATCTGTCTAGGAAGAGATATTTGAGGCTATCTAACCCTGCCTTGCCTCTGAGTATTTCTTCTTTCTCTGCTGTCATAGGTCTAAGAGTCCGAGTTGCCCCATGACCAGCATTAGCTTCTTATTGAACCCTTGTACAAAAGAGTTTTCCATAGCTGAGCAACAACGAGGATTATTAAATAGGGATAAAATAGTTGCATCGATTTCAAGAGAAGAATAATGCCCATAATAGTACATTGAAGTGATAGTATGAACCCATATCTTCTACTCGGAGTTGCACAATTAGCTTTCCATATAAACCATACACCTTCCTCTACAATTTATCTACAAATGACCTGGTTTGTATCACATTGTATAATCCCCTCTTCACACCTTTCTCTTTGATTTTCCTTAAAGGTTACTTCCATACCCTGCAATAATAATATTTGAAACACTTGTAAATAGATAACATTTCCCGAAATAAACAATGCCAACTTCATTTTTATTACATATTTTATGTGACATATATATTAGCATCTCATTTTCTGTCTAACCATTCTTTAGTGTGGATGTTGTTCATAAATATCATTTACCACAATCTTTTATCTTGGTTTGATAACAACAAATGGAAATTTTCAAAGTGTAGAATTTCCTTGAAATTCTGCCACTGCTATGATGAACAAACTGAAACGGATTTCGATTCACCAAGACACAGAATTTCTAACCTCTAGATAAGCAGCGGAATAGAAACAGAGATAAAACACAGTCACACAATAACACAATATTTTTCTAGGGAAACCCACCTGAGAAAACCCTCTACTTGCTGTAGATTTTATTGATAGAGTGAGAGCAATTAGATCTCTTTACATGGCAATCTGCTGCACTAGAAAAATCACTGTTCTCACTGCTTACAATAGCTTGAAACACCCTGTAACTACCTTGTCTCAGTTCCTCCTTGCTAGCAGCCTGCCTGGTCCTCTTTCCTTGTGCACAGGTCTCCACTGCTGGCCCAAATTCACTGCACGCAAGCCTCCTTTGGCTGGCCCAAATTCTCTGCGCACAGGCCTTCTTTGGCTGGCCCAAATTCTCTGTGCACAGCCTCCTATTCTCTAGCGCTAAGGGCCTCCTATACTTTAGGATGCAGCCCCTAACACCTAGCGCAATCTGGCAGCAAGGAATTCTCTCTATGCTCTGTGTATTGGCTCCTCCAAAGTACGCACCCACAGCAAGAATCTCTCTCACACACAAACTGGTGCACCCTCTCACAAACTCGTGAGCTATTGTCTTGTCTCACAACCTTGAACACAAAACAATTGTTGAATTTTGTGCCTTCGTCCTCCTTTTAACAATTTGATCCATGCTATAATTAGAAAATTATAATTAGACAATTACAAATTTGGAACTGCAGTTGTGATTGACTTCGTTAACTGAGTTCGAACTGAACTCTCTCCAATCATAACTTGGAGTTTATAACTCGTCCTTGCCTCAATCTAAACTGAAGCTCCCAACTCGTCTTATCCAAATTCGAACTGCCACTTGGAGACCCAATTAACTGACCCTCCAACTCCATGCATGATTCTACTAACTCGTTCATCCCCACGAGCTTGTCCATGAGAAAAGGAAGACTGATCATGGTCTTTCTCTGGCTAAGGCACATGCACAGAGAAGACCTTCTTCGCTACACTTTTCAACACAAAGGCTAGATTCTATGTTTCTAGTTGTCACCCAAACCATTTTCAGATCTTAATCAGTTGTTCTCACATACAACTTGGCAGGTTTAATATTCACCAAGGTTCTTCCTTTTCTCTGCGATCTTTCTGATATAAATATCTAAGGTTCCAATTTCCAAATGTCTTGAAACATTCCTTTGCCTCATGCTATCCTAAAAAAGGATATTGAGCTAGATTCCATGTTTCTAGTTGTCACTCAAGTGTCTACGTTAGTTCCAGCTTATGGTCTTAAGCAGTTGTTTTTTCACATGCAACTTAGCAGGTTTACTCTTCATCAAGGTTCTTCTTCTCTGAGACCTTTTTGATATAAATATCTAAGGTTCCAATTTCCAAACATCTTAAAGAGTCATTTGCCTCAGCTATTTTAGAGAAGGATACCAACTATTTTGAGTTAGATTATCAGATAAGACGAGGACCATCTCAGGTTATCACAAATAGGAATAACAATATGAGAAAACTTAAACTTCGTTTCCAAAGGAACTTGAACAATATGATAAAATATTCATCTTTTACTTCTATAAATGTTAAACATATGAGCAACCCTTGTTATTTTCAAGGAAGTTGCAATTTTCTCCTTTCATAGTACCGGCCATTTCCATGACTCATGTAGTTAATATTTTTAGTCTACTGCCTTATACTTGGAAATTGGTAGCTGATGCATAGTGTTGAATACCTAAATGTTTTAGTGCCATGCTGTACACTTAGAATGAATGCATGCATTTTACTTGCTTAGTTGCCATCTGACCATAAATCATTTGCTATAAACTATAACGCATTCAGGTAACCAATATGCTTTCTTTTTGGAGTCCTATATGAGGAATAATCAATAGGCATTGTGCCAAGGCCCAAAACCCTTTCAAAAGATGATAGATTCCCCAATTCTGTATATTATAACTGTTATCCATTCAATTTTACTTGTTAAGTTTATTTTATTCATAGCCCACTCCCATGTTTAACAAGAGGAAACTCTTAGGAAAAATGGTTTCCAACAGAGGCTACTTCTTTCTCCTTTCTACAACTATCTCCATCCATGCTGAGGAAGCCATCACTCCGTTTGAATAACTTCATAGAATGAGTGGCTATAATTTTTGCCTTAACGTCCAATTTAGGTTCAAATTACTAATCAAATGTTGTCAACAGGGTTTCCAGTCCATTCCACATTATATGATCTGTTTGTAGATGTAAAACTATGTCCATTGCAAGATAATTGTTAATCAACTAAGAACCACTTTGTAGGAGCTGTATTCGTTTAGGAACTGCAATTATTATTACCATATACCCTATGGCATATTTATTAACAGAAAGATGAAGTAAAGAGACATCGTTGCAAATGTGTTCCTTTAGGAACATCAACATGAAAACATACAACTCCATTCTGTCTAAGCCTTGGAAAAGTACATCACTAACTTTACTATATTCTGTTCTGTTCTTGAAGCTCAGTCCAGAATTTCCTACAGAGTAACTATATTCTCTGATAAGTATCTTCCCCTCATAAAGCCAGTTTGTTATTTACTTACAGTAGCATCTTGCATTTTAGGCTTGGCCAATAATTCATACGGACACTGAGTTGCATCATAGGCCTCTAGTTAGAAACAACGCCCATGTCTTGACTCTTCTGCTTTAATAATTAACTTGAAATTCCTTTAAAATAAACTTTCTTGATTTAATTTGTTATTTAAAATAATCTATGAACTTCTATCATACTGTTCTCTTGTTTTACAGAAAACACTACGATGTGGGGGCTGCACAGATGATGTTTGGGAAAAAACCCCTTGACAAAGATGGAGATGGAAAAAAACTAGGAAGAATAATATTTGATAGTGGTAGCTCCTACACATACTTCACAAATCAAGCTTATGGTGCTTTCCTCTCAGCTGTAAGTATCACAAATTACCTTTCTCTTGTACTATAAGGACTTTGTCTCATTCTAATAATGCAATGTTAACAGGTTAAAGAAAACCTACCTAGGCAACAGGTGGAGCAAGATTCATCAGACCCATTCCTACCACTCTGTTGGAAAGGGAAAAATAGGTTCAGGTAAATGGCTTTGGTTGAGTTTTGAAATTCAAGTGTGAGTTCAATTTCAACAATTCAATCTCAGGCCTATTTAGAGGAAACATTATAAAAAACTATGGCCAGAGAGTCAAGTGCAAGTTCAGTTTCAAAATTTTAATCTCAGCCTTACTTAGAGTACAAATTATAAAAACTATGGTGGAAGGATACTAGTATGCTGAATGCTTCCTGAGTTTTGTGAAATGTATCAGCTCTGTTGCAGAGGCGGCACAATATTTTAAGTTGTTAACACTCAAATTTGGAAGTGCCAGAGCAAAACATATGGAAATTTCTCCAGAAGGTTATTTGGTTATCAGTGTAAGCATGCATAAGCTTTGACATACTCTATGACAACTATCTTTTACCACCAGATGAGATTGTAACATAACATTCAAGGATCAACATTATGAGTCTGCCAAAGAATATATTGTTGCAGAAGCTATTTATTGATGAAGCTTAATGATTTCTGTGATAAAGAAAAATTACTGATGAATGAGTTTCAATGCACAGAAAAAAGGTAACGTCTGCCTGGGAATCCTCAATGGTATTGCAATGGGTTATGTGGACACAAACGTTCTTGGAGGTAATGAAACAGCATAGTATTTTGCTGCTTTTTGGTTGTATGTTTGTCAGTCTGATTTTTCTGCAAGCATGGCATGAATGACCTTGGGTGGGCTTGTATCTAGAGCAGTTGAGGCACGCTCTTAATCTACATGTTGGTGATGGTATTAAGATAAAGTAACAAAAGTGTGCTGCATTTTGCAGATATATCTTTGCAAGGGCACCTTGTTGTTTATGACAATGAGAAAAACCAGATCGGCTGGGCTCACTCAGATTCAGATTGCCAAAAGCTTCCGAAGTTCTGAACCTTCTTCTTTTACCTATGATTCTTATTCTATAGGATTTAGTGCAGTTTTTATTATTTTTCATATGAATTTGTACATGAAACATATATGGCAAGCTGAGAGCTAGTAACTGACTCTTCCCAAGTACATCATTGATTGCATTTTTTTATTGCCGTAGTCTAACCAGCCAGAGGAATTGCCCGGAAAGTTAGGGAAATTTCAGTTATATTTAGAGAAAATCCGGCAAGGATTTTTGTAAATCCAAGTTATAGTTGTTAAACTTCAAAATTTTAGGTGTTCTAGACGTTTTTGATGGTGCTGAATCCATTTCCACTATCAAAAACACGATTCAAACACTGTCTCTACAAGATTTTTTGAAATTTTTTTGCCCAGATTCCGGCCACTTTTGGCCGTCCGGGCAATTCCTCCGCCTCGTTAGACGACTCCTTTTTTATTTGTCAAATAAGGGAGTAGTGGCATCTACATTTTTATGAACTTGCATTTTGGGAATCTTTCATCATTTATACTTGGTACTAGTAACTACATCACTACTTCCTCTTTTTTGTGCCCTGCTAGTCCCTCTGCTCAAAACGCTGCCAGTAATGCCCATGTTTTGGAGTTGAATACAGAGAAACTTATTCCCTTTCTTATCTTTACCTCCTAAATATACTAAAACGGAAGAGATTGGTGAGGTTGCTTAGATGATGTCATTGTACCCATATTTGATGATGTTTAATATAATCTTTGGTTCCACAAAAACACTCATGACACCAAGAATCATTTAAGTATTAGAGATATTGATTATATTTCCTAGTCGAATTTTTTCTTTCCTTGTGAGACTAACAGATTGTGAACCTCATCAACCACAAAAGAAGTAATCAGAAATGAAAAACCTAACATCTTTGAGTTTCAATCAAAATACATTCTGTAATGTATATTAAAAGAAGGCACAGAAACTTTGTACAATTAATTACTTAATAAAGCACCGAAAAGTACACTTCAAAAACACAAATTGCATTCAACAGCCCATTAATAGTTAATAGTCTTCTCCAATAAAAGGATATAGAAACAAAAAGCAGACTTGAATCACATTTAACAGCCTATGAAGAGCAAATAATCTCCTCCAGAAGAAATATATAGCATTAAAAACCTGGAAAGTTACCCAAGCAACCTAAAAGCTGAAAAAAACAGACAACTCTTAAAATTTCTTAATTTGCTTCAACGGCAGCACTCTTCACTAGCAAGTTTCGGCAAACAAATACCAAATTTAAATAAGTTCGACTTGAGGATTGGGCCATTCTTTTCAAAATGCATATCCTAAACTTGACCAGAAAATGTTTAGAAAACTTTTCCTAGAAAAACAAGGGAAATGTTTCAAGATTTAGACACTCCAATATGAGAAAAATGGGTCCCCTGAATGATTCCTGATGGCAAGGATAGAAACTAGACATTCATTAAATATTCATTTTGTTATTTAGATTAATCACTTAGTCTTCAATTTCTCTTCTAATCAAGTAACATATCTATCAATGAATCTAACTCTTGAAATTGGTTGTTTCTGACAGATCTTCCACATAGAGGCGGGTGTTGCAGTCCTCTGAACCTCTTGCTGAACAATTTGTGGTGTTAGAAGATCCCTCGGTGTTTCACAGAAATACATTAGAAGAAACAATATCATGTGCTCAAGAACTTGGGAAAGCAGTTTGCTCTTCCTCTTCATATTAACTTCCAGCGCTTGGTATATATCAAGGAAACAGTTGTATGATTCCACCATGATAAATAGTTGACTGCATTTAAGCAGAGTTTCATAAAAGGAGAAGAGAGCTGCAGAGAAGCAAATTTGTTTTTGTATTTGATCGCCAGTTCGAAATAGGAGTATTATCTAAAGTTGATTTCCCACATTTTGATAAACGACCACAATCAAGATAAAGCACTCGTAGCCTGTAGGTTCCGAATTGGCTAAAGTAGCATCTGTGCTGAATCACCATTTAACGCTTGGTCTGGTAGTGTTTCATGTCTTCTTACTTGTACCAAATGTTAAATATGACGTGGCCACTGTCTGCAGTTTCATGCATCAAAATGTGGAAGGCGTGCGCAGCTTATAAAACATACTGAATCATAAAAAAAATCAAAATGTGTAAGGCCTGTGCAGCTTATAAGACATACTGAATCATAAAAAAAAATCATCAACTGAAAGGTAACAAGTGAAGAATTCTAGCATATTTATGGTAAATACAGCATGTTCTTCATCAAAGATCGGCCAATGCGTTATGAATTTAAAGAGTCCATTGCCATGGGAGGTGTGACAGTTTACAAATACAAACCAGACAAGCTGTTTGATGCACTTAAAAATATGTTTCACAGAAATGTATTATACCATTTGTAACCATGCTTCATTATCTACACAACAATACAAGTATTATTCTTAATAAGCTTTAAGCAATGCTTTCACTATTAGACAGTTTGTCAAACTGTTTCTCAGAATTCTTTTTAAAATGCGTCAAATATTTCAGTGGTGAACAAAAGAAAGCACATCATGCAATCCGCATCATCAGGCGAAAGCTTGAATGTGAAAGCTTAAATGCAAGAGACAGCATATCCTCTTTGGCACCAGCTCCAAGTGAATCTAATTCCAAGTTAATCTGACGGTTTCTTTGATTTAATGAACCTGAACATCGATAAGCCATTTCTAATTTCGCATGGTGCCAGCGCCCATATAACCTTTAATCTTAAGAGCGAGCCCGCTTTCTGGCCATGTTAGTTGCTATTTCTGTGACAAATTTGTATATGATAGATCCGGAACAACGATTTCATTTGAAGGCCTTACAGCCCTTCAAAATTCATTTCACAGATCATTAGTAAAACAAAGAGTGGCCTTTGTAATAAATGCAAGACTATGGATATGCTTGTCAATATTGCAGTATGCATTTTAGTTTAGCGTTAATAAGTTATAGAAACCGTGGTTGCGATCAATTATTTGATCAATCACAACCCAGAAGAACTCCATAAGCCATTAGGAGGTCAACTACAATTACAGTGAAGACTCTATTTATATGTGGAGCAGAGCTTATCTATGCACAATTTTTTTTTATTTTTTTTTACTATAGGTAGGAATCTTTATTGAATCAATAGCATATATAATTTTCCGGCTTTATAATATTTGGTGCATTTCAATCCCTGTGGTTCCATAATTGAAAGTGATATTATATTATTTGTAACACCATTATCTTTTCTCTCTCTTTTTTTTAACAAGGACGGTTAATGTATTTATTGCCAAAAGTGGAGCAAGCTTCTATTACAATCGATAGTAGCTTTTAAAAACTGAGCAATGAGAATAATCGATAGTAGCTTTTAAAAACTGAGCAATGAGAATGAGCTGATGGTAGTCCCTTCTCCTATGCTTATATTCAAAAGCTCTGTGAGTTTTTTGGCTATTCTTGTTTTTTGACTTACATTTTATCTCTGGGAGAGCAAAGTCTGCGACCTTTTCCTTATGCTTTTCTTTTTGTTGTTCCTTTAGTTTGTCATTCCTTCTGCTATTGTTCGTTCTGCTCGTTGTTTCTTCGGCCTGCTGTTCCTTCAGATGATGTTCCTTCGATCTGTGGTTCCTTTGGCCTGCTATTCCTTCGGCCTGTTGTTCCTTTGGCTTGCTGTTTTTCCGGATGTTGTTCATTCTACTTGTTGTTCCTTCTGATGTTGTTCCTTTTGATTGTTGTTCTTTCTGCTGTTGTTCCTTCTGCTACTGTTGTTGTTCCTTCGGAAGCTGTTCCTTTTTTTGTTGTTCCTTCTGCTTGTTGTTCCTTCTAGTGTTGTTCCTTATGCTACTGTTCATTCTGATTGTTGTTCCTTCTAGGACTATTCCTTCTACCATCTGTTGCTGTACATTCTAGTGTTGTTTCTTCTGCTTGATAGTCCTTGTGCTTGTTGTTCCATCTGCTTGCTGCTTGGCGATCCTGAATGTGACTTTCAAGGTACCAAATACCACTCTCCCTCTGAAAAGTAGATCTACCTTCTGTAGATTGTCTAAGGCAAAGGATGAATCGAGCAGGGTCCTCCATTAAGGCTAAGATTACCTTGAGGCAGTAGGCAGGCTTTATTTGCCAGCGAGTCCGCTTGTTTGTTTAAATCTCGCAGAATATGGTATGAGTTCACTGTGTCGAAGTCTTTCAAAGTGTTTCAAATTCTCTGCAAGGTTTTGTTTAAAGCTGGGTTATTAAAATAATCTTCGAAGTTTAAGAGCTTTATCAGAAGCTCCGAATCTCTGAATATTTGAATTTATTTGTATTCTAACTGCTTCGCAATCTGGCAAGCTTTTAGGAAGTTGTAACTCTCTGCTTGATTGTTCGAACATATGCCTAGGCCCCAACTGAAACTGGTTTTTTCTGATCTGTTTGGGGAGAGAATCAATCCCCCTACACCTGCAGTGCCTGGATTCCCCTTGGACGCTCCATCAAAGAAGATAATGGCTTTTGGGGTCCCCTTCCACCACTTAAGAAAGTTACATGCAGTGAGACACAGGCGCCAAGTAGGATCTTTCATCGGTTTGTTGATTAAATCTTTCATTTCTCCTGACACACAGGGTCCTAGCCACGTAGATACTTCTGCAGATAATAAAAAGGCAAAAGCGGGTTTATCTATTATTTCCAACAATAGAGCTTTTACTTTGGAAGCCACTTCCATTGATTTCGGGATCTTGTTGTTAAAAACACACTCATTTCGAGCCAACCACACTTTCCACCAAAGGCATTTTGGAATTGCTTGCCAAATGTTTTTCCAGCCTGCATTTTTAGATTTTTTTCTCAGGGTTTTGATTTGCCCAGGAGTCGTAGAGAGTAACAACTGAAATCTAGGAGGGGGTGGGTATGCTAAGTCTGTGGAGGACCATCTTCCAAACTTCTTGAGTGAAAACACAGTCAACTAATAAATGGTCAGAGGTTTCAAAAGCATAAGTGCATAGGCAGCATCTAAAGGGCCTGTGGAAGCTTCTTTTATTTAGATTTTCTCCTGTTAGTGCCTTTTTATGCATGAGTAACCAAGTGAAGAAATTCACCTTTGGAAGGCAAAAGGGAGACCAAACAGATTTCCATAGCTTCGGAGTCAGCAAAGATGCGTGTGTGGCTTGTAATGAGGAGAATCCTTGCGCTGTTGTATAAATTCCGGTTCTTCCCCACCCCCATTTATCTTTGGATGTACGACGGACAAGGGCGAGGCCAGAAAGTGCTGCACAGAGTAAGTTTTTTTGTGGTTCCAAAGGGTCAGGAACCCTTGGAAAAGTCCATCCTGCCCAATTCCCTTTGTTGTCCCAAGAACATATGTCTGCAAGCCGGAGAAGTCCTTTGTTCACTAGCTAGATTTTTAAATCGTTACAAGAATTTAGGGTGGCCAATGGGGCATTCCCTTGAATGGTGTCCTCCCAAAGTAATGTTCTCTGCCCATTACCCGGTATTTTGTATAAATGCTGCTATATATGGTCGATGCTTCTTTTGACTAAATTCCATATTGTTGTTCCTGTTGGAGTAGAAGCAGTTGTGAGGTTTCTCAGGGAGCCTCCCTTTAGGTATTTCTTCCAGAGGATCTTGCTGACAGGATGATTTTTATTTGCATACAATTGCCATATGATTTTTCCACCAAGAGCCAGATTTGCTAAGCCTGGATCCCATATCTGTAACCCACCTTGCTGGAGTGGTCTATTCAGGATATCCCATCTTACCAAATGTAACTTGCTCTGATTGCCCTTGCCCCCATTCCATAGGAAGTCCCAAAGGAGTTTGGAGATCTGTTTCGTGATAGACTTTGGAGCTAGCAGAAGGGAAGACTGGAAGATGGGAAGGGCGGAGAGGACTACCTTTATCAAAACCAACTTCCCTGCCTTTGTTAGCCATTGGCCTCCCCAATATGCTATTTTTGCTTTTATCTTGCTAATTACTTCAGTCCATAGGGAGGGCTTGGTCCCAAGGTTAAGGGAAGGCCTAGATATTTGATCTTTTCCCACTTGTCATACCCTGGGAATCCCAATATGCAGGAAATTCAAAGGATAGTTGGGTGATCTACATTCCAGCCATAAACCGCACTTTTTCTTTTATTGATCAAGGCTCCTGTAATTAAACAGAAGTGTTGAAGGATTTCTTTGAAAGCCTTTGCTATCTTAATCGAGGCCCCTCCCAAAAGGAGAGAATCATCCGCAAAGAGGGTGTAATTTATAGGGTCCACCCCTCTTGTTGCCTTGATACCTGGGATAGTGCCTACTTCCATTTCCGCTGTCAACTTTTTGCTTAGGGATTCTGCCAACAAGATATAAAGAAAGGGTGACAAAGGGCATCCTTGGCGGAGCCCTCTAGAAGCTTAGAAGAAGTCAGAAGGTTTGCCATTGACAAGGGGGGCTATCCAAGGTTTGTGTGCAGGCTTTTATCAAATTGACAAAAACAACGCTAAAACCGAAGGAGAGGAGGATTTTATAGAGAAATGAGAGTTTAACTCGGTCAAAAGCATTTGACATATCCAACTTGATGAGCATACCTTTTTCCTTCCGAGAGTGGCTAGAGTGGAGGGCTTCTTGCACTTGGATCACATTGTCTATGAGGTGCCTTCCTTTGACGAACCCGCCCTGCAGAGGGGAGATCAGGTTCCCTAACAGAGGCTTGAGTCTATTGGCTAAGAGTTTGGCAAGGATCTTGTAGGAGGCATTGCAAAGAGAGATTGGTCAGAATCTGTTGAAAGTCTTAGGGTTAACTTCTTTCGAGATAAGGGCAAGGAAGGTGGAGTTGGTGCACCCTCCCACTTTGGATTTCTTTTGGAAGGCTTTTACCATTCTGAGAAGATCGAGTTTTATTACATTCTAGCAAGCTCTGTGGAAATGTATGGTGAAGTTGTCTAACCAAGGTACTTTATCCGACTTCATTAACCAAATGACTTCAACTATCTCTTTTTCAAAAAAAGGCTTCATTAACCCAACGTTTACATCTGCAGTGACAAGAGGGGGATGATTGACAGAAAGTCGGCAACCAGGTCGTCATCGGAAGAACCATCCTCCTAGAACAGATTCTGATAATGGGTTGTGGTTGCCTATTTTATGAGAGACTATCCTTTGATAACTTCCCCCTCCCTGTTGGATATTTCGGAAATGTGATTCCGAGAGAGACGGGCTCTGCATTGTCTGTGAAAGAAAGCTGTGTTTCTGTCTCTAGCTTGGAGCTAGAGGCTGTGAGACTTAAGGCACCAATATTCCTCTTCTTGTCGAAAGGAAAGAAAGGAATTGAACTGGGCGTTCTGTTCGATGAGCAGCTGTGCTTTGGTGATTTCAGATCCTTCCATGCCTAGTTGAATCTCAGCTAGAGCCTGGACTGTCTTTTGTCTATGGCTCGTAGGAGTGGAAAGGGTTTTTTTTTTCCCAGACTTTTAAAGCAGACTTAGTGTGTTTGAGTTTTTGTTCCCACACGAAGCTGGGGGATCCTTCAACTGGTTGCGCCCAAACGTCAGCCACTATGTCCATAAAGCCCTCTCTCGATACCCAAAGAGGGTTGAATCTAAAGGGAATATGGCCCAAGTCCTCCTCTTTCTCTATTAGCAGCAAGATGGGGTTATGATCAGATGTTATTTTGGGCAGGACTTTTGAAGAAATTAAATGCTTCCCTTCCAATAGAGTACTTTGAACTAGAAACCGGTCTAAATGGGCAACAATGTTGGCATTACCAACTGTATTGTTGGTCCAGGTATAATGACCTTTCTTAGGTTTGTGGTCCAGAAGGTCCCATTCGAGAATCAGAGACTCCACCGAGGCATGGAAGGGATCTTTACCCCATACTCCGCCTTTTTTCTCATTTGGGTCTAGAGTGATGTTGAGATCCCCCGCCAGAATGATGTTTTGGGGGGTATAGATTTCTAGGAAGTCTGAGAGAGAATTCCAATAGTCCTTATTTTCCAAAAAATTAACAGGAACATAAAGATTGAAGAGATCTAGAGAAATCTTACTTGGGAGGTGAAGAAGATCTGTATATATCCATTGTTGGGTTGCAAAAGAGCTTTTAAGCTGGAACTTATCCTCCGACCATAGGGTTGCAAGGCCCCCTGAAGTACCTTTGGCACTAACCGCTTTTCCTGAGTTCTTTTTCCATTTGGTTTGACTTAAAGATAGAAGAGCATCTTCTTCTATCTTTGTCTCTTGGCGCAGGAGAATGTTTGAGATTCCCATTCTTAATAAGTCTTACTGCTTCAGCTTTCAGTGGGTTTCCCAGACCCCTGCAATTCTAAGAGACAATCTGCATTATTTACTAGAGGGGGGCGGTGCAAACCCACCCTTTGGGGGTCTAGTCCTTGTGTTCCTGCCTAGTGACATTTCGATTGTGGACTGACTACCCTGCATCTTTAGTCGCTCCGCCTCTTCTTCTCTGATCTCCTTGCGAGACTTCCTTCTTGCCTTTTTGTTGGATTGCTCGAGGGGTTCATCTTCGGAAGAACCAGGGCTATCTAACAGCTTTTTCTTTTTGGTCATTTCTACATAAGAGGGTGGGGAAGTGGCACCTATTGGAGGGCCTTGATTTTCCTGTTGGATTGCATCTATACAAGGGGTTTCTGAAATGGCTTCTACAATTTGTTCCTGAGATCTTGAGTTTATTTCTGCGTCTTCTGTCTGTTCCATATTCTGTTGCACCTCTCCCTCTTCAAGTTCTGGTTGGTCTTTTGGAGGGTTTAGAGCAGCAAAAGGATTTGTTGAGATGGTGGCCTTTGCTATGGCTTGATCTTCGGTTAAACTCTTCCCAACAGAGGGTCCTCCGATCTCTAGATTCCCTCCTTTCCTTTTCACTCTAATGGTTTGTTTAGATGTGGTGGTTTTTCTAGCTTGTGTTCACTGTTCACCCTTTTCTTTTTCAAATTCTTCCTCGATTTTCTTCTTGCAGTTTCGTGCGAAATGACCATAACCATGAAAATGTCGGCACTTGAAGGGGAGCTGTTCATAATCTAGTTCCTGGATGTGAGACCAGCCAGCTATGGTCAAATTGATCGCCTCAGGCAATCCTATCTCCAAATCAACTTCAACACCTATTCTGACACACGAATATTGTTCTTTCCTTTCAGCCCTATCTATGTATTTTCCTAATTTGTTCCTGATTGTTTCCATATATTCCAGGTTCCAGCAATGAAGAGGAAGATGAGGTAACCTTACCCAGACAGGGACGGTTGAAGGAGTGTCCAGAGAAAGATCAAATTTCGGCATCCATTTATTTAGATAGAGCCCTTGGGGGCCCATGAAATATGGATTGTTTCGGAAAATGAGATCTCGATCTTCTGTTAATTCGAAAATAAAAACATAATAACCTCTGCCTACCATGTGCCTTTGTATTCCTTCAGAGACAAGGGGCCTCTAGTTTCGCTGGACCTATCCATCAATAGCTTTGGGAGAGGACTAGAGACCCATGAATTGTCTAATGAGCCCTTGTTCAACCAGGTTCAACGCAATCCAGCACGGGTGTTCTGTAGGCAGCTCTACCGAAGGGATGGATTTGGCTTTCTTAACAAATTTCTGCTGGTTCGAGTTTGCTTTCCTCTTGCCACAGGAGGCTACCAATCTCTTGAAGGCGACAATCTCAGGAGGGGGGGAAGGGGGGGGCCCCTCCGATATCCATACTGGTTGGACTCAAGATTTTGATGAGGAGGCTCACCGCGCAGAGCTATCTCCACACACTGGATGGTCTCAGCAGCGGGAGGCTGCTGAGGGAGCTTAGCAAGAGCGACAGCGGCTATGGGCGTGCTCCAGAGCCGAACCCTAATCTCCTAACTAACACCATTATCTTTTTTTAACAAGAGAGTAAAATTTCTATTAAATTTGTGCCCGTCACCACCTATACACAATAAAATTTACAATAAGAGCGTTATCTTGTAAGTACATAGAGCTAAATAGTGTTGATGTCATGCTTATGAAATTATAAGCTATGTCAGATTTCAAATTGTTTTTAAGTTATATATACGATAAAAATTTTCCCCAAGAAAAAATCCTAATTTTCATTACAAAGATTGAATAATTTTCATTAAAAAGATTGAAAATTATATTTTGTAGATGTACCAGAGTGCATTAAAAAATACGTTATTTTGAAGAATACAACCATCCATTAAAAAATTATACAAAAATAGGCTTAAGAAGCCTTATCCAAGTCATTGTTAGTTTTCTTCAACAAAAATACATATAAACATAATCATAACATAAAGAGCCTCCTTTCATTTAGGAGATAAGATCTCATATAAACGTAAAGTGCCATAAAGAGCTAAGTGAAGAGATATGTGGGCCTCAATCCTGTGTATCACCACTATTCCATGATCTTCCATATGCCTAGAGGTTGTTGTGCATCCGTTTTGGAAAGGTCATCAACAATGGAGTTCCTCTCCCTGTAAATATGACAACATGAAATTATATAATTTATAATTATCAAGGAATTTCCAAAGATTGATAGTTGTCTGCGAACTTCTCAATAGCAAATAATAACAGAAGCTTTAGATTGAGTAGTTCAACGTGATTATTGAAGCCCCTACCTAGTTTTCTTTGAAGTTTTCAAGAATGGTTTTTATTTAAATAAAGGAATGCTCCTCCCCACACTTGCTTCTAGCCAAGGAGGCGCCATTGAAATAAGCCTAGGGTCATGAATAATCCATTTCTTCTGGAGAGATATTCTAAAATCTATGACGAGTGTTAACTTCTGATATCAAATCATATATCCCCAAAGAATGGGTTTCCACTCTTTAAGGAGTTGTTACTTTCTCCTAGAAAATAACATTATTCCACACTATCCATATCCCCCAACTAATGATGGGTGGAAGGTTTCTGAGCTTCTTTGGATTTGCATGTTCCCACTAGAAATACCAAGCTTTGAGACAAGATATATAATATATATGATAAAAACTGCCTAGCAAGAAGAAAAAATTACATGGTAGCATAATTCAATGACATTTGGTATCCTCCAATTGGTTGCCCTGTTAAGTCTAGTCTTTGTTCTTCTTGAGTCCAATTTTCATTGTCTTCATCGCTAAGCCTAGTCTTCAGTAGGTTAAATTGGTCCTAGAGCTCCACAAGATGGCTATGTAGGGCCTCTAGTTCATAATCTTGTTTGGCTAGTTTCTCTTTGAGTGATAGGTTTTCCTCCAATACTTATATTATATACAAATTTTAATCCTTTAATTCCTAGTTGAGAGTAAGAAAATCCACTTGTAGGACCTCTGTTTTCTACTTCAATTGAGTGACAACTTCCATACAATTACATCTCATTCACCCCACATAATTGCTACTACCCGCCATCCTTGTGGGGCTCCTCCACACTCTATCTCTAACCTATATCCTAACACCCACCATGTACACGCGTTTCCTAGATTCAACAGAGGTTATGTGTCATGTTATAGCAAGTGCAGGTGCACAAAAATGGGATATGGAGGCCTCCAGACTGAAAAGATTACCAAATTCCCAAATTAGAGAGAAGGGGTACAAGGCATTACTAGCTCGAAGGAGCTAGTGGTCTTTAACGAGAATCAGTAAGACAAACAAAATAAAAATATTTGGGAGATGAAAATTCCTTGTCGGGTGTACTTGTGGGGGTCGTCATGAGGTTCTGAAACACTAGTAAATCCACATAGAGGTAGCCAATCTTCGACCTTTTGCCACCTTATTAATATTGCATGCTACGTCAAATGTTGAACATTGAACTCGTGCCCATTTAGGAAACAACTTCACCCGGAAGACTGGAAGGGTTGATTTGTAGACTAGCATGAACACAATTATACCAATATCAAAACCATTTGCAGTCCTTGGTGTTTTATGGATAAATTCCTTCTACAAAATGAAGCAATCTCCCTAGAATTAGTGGCATGATCTAGAAACAACCAAGACAAAATTGCTTTACTTTCCTTAGAGAAGTTTGAAATATGGAAGAAAGACTTACTTGGAAACCAATGTAGACTCTCTTCTTCTCCCCGCTTGCAAGCTTTAGCTCCAACTCCAAATGCTATAAGTGGAACTTGCAAAACATATAAAACAAGCAAGAGAACCAAAACATACAAATAACATATACAAACATCTCTAAACAATAAGCCAAGGATTCATTGTTCTACATATGCATAAATGAGACATAATGTATAGGAAAATAAGACATTTTTGTATTAATGAAAGTAAGAGAAGATTACAACCCTTGAAAACCTTGACCTTGTAGATCTCTCCCAGTTATCTTGTCGTTCCTTTGTCACAATAGCAAGCCTTCAATTACACCTCAAGTATGTGGATGGATTATGGACCTCTTGACACAAATGGGCAGCATGGGGGTGTAACTAAGAGTCTCTAAAAGCCAACCTAGTCTTAATAGCAAGTAATGCATGTATAGGAGGAATGAGGAGGTTGTAGATCCATTAAACTAGGGTAAGATCCACTTTACAAGGGGATAAGCTCCATGGGATAAGAGATAAGACTTCATTTGTAGGAATTCCAGGACATCTTTAACAGAGAATGAAAACTTCTATGATAGAATACTCTAGAAGTGGAAGCTTTGAAATTATATTTAATGTTTTCCTCATTTCAAGGGTGATTGCACTTGCAGTAAAAGAAAATTGTGCTGACCAACACTTTTCCCTTTGATACAACTTGCATCATCACATTGTTTGAACTAAGAAAGTCCGATGAGGACCTAAATTAGAGTTTTTAGGTAATATAATGTAAAATTCTTGGAACTTTTGGAAAGGACATACTTTTGCCTCTGTAGGGGATGATTGTAGAGTGTGAACGAATGATGATTGATCTGGTTTTAAGGTCATTTGGTTGGATGTGACAAAATGGTTTGTAACAAATTGCCCCCTAAAGTACAAAATCAGAAGCAGGGACTCAGGACTGAAGTGTTTTACCATGTGAAAAGTTTAGATCAAGAATAGACTGGTTGAGATCATCAATTGACTACTACAATACATTATCATCATGATATAATTGTTTAGGTAGGAGTACCCATACTCAATGCATAAGCCATTTTAGATGTACAATAATCAAAGTCATGTCCATTGATAGCATATTGTGGACCCTTATTTGGATGACCTTTGCATGACTATAGCCATCATACTTTGTAATCTCATATGAATCATGAAAGCGCAGCTCAAATGGATGAAATTAGTTCTTGGGTCTTCTACCTCATCACTCCATAGTACAAGTACCATGTGAATGGATGTGTTGGAGTCGAACATGGAAAATACCATTTGATTACCGACCAATAGTAAAAGTCGTTAACAGACGCGAGAGGAACCAACGATAATAATAATGGCCCTCAAGGTACTAAGCTCAATCTATGAGGTGTGAATGAATGAGATGGAGTTGAACACCACACAAAATATTCCAATTGAAGGCCAATGATGAAACCTATCACCAAAAGCAAGGAGACTTGCCATTGAGGTATGCAAGCTCTAAGGCATTGAAGGGAGTTTCTAAGTTAACTTCCCAGATATTGTGTTGATGTCGACAAGAAGCAACCCTTCGTAGGAGGGCCTTGATGTATCCCCCATCAACGACACGAAATAGGTATCAAGATTTAAGACAAAATGATGATGTAGCGCTGGTTCAGGGGCGACAGACATGAAATGAGGCTAAAAAGTATTGTAGATGTCAACTAAGTGAACTTTCTCTTGAACATATTAGCGACACTTATATGGAGTTGGCAACATTAACTCAAAGACCCATCATGAAGGCTTTCATTAAGGTGTGATCAACAAAGAGGCAAGTGGATTCCCCAACCCAAAACAATCACAGAGGTGAGAGAGTGTCATGTTCAAGAGCGAATCATTGCCATAAATAGGTTTGATGCCCTATTTCCCCAATTTCCCAACCATTTGGTTAGTACCTCTTTATTTTTTACATGCTTGAGGAGGATAACATATGCTTGATCTATAAGTTAATCCTTAAGATGGATCCTTCTAAGTATTTTTAATGAACCCTAAGAAGGAGTGGTTTGGTCTCATCATGCTCAACGTGTCCTACATTGTTTAATGGTTTTACGAGTCCAACTAAGGCAAAACTTGACTTATTTTTCATGTTAAGAGAGTTTGAAAAAGAGGCAAAAAGAAAAACTCTAAGAGGGTCCTTTTCATAAATTTGTATCTTGGGCCCAAAAAGGCATAAAGCAATACCAAGAGAGCCTTTTAAAGTATTCATTTTTTGTAAATAGTATATTCAGTCTAGAAAAGGGTTAAACTTATACTGGGCAAATGTATTTTCATTTACTTTAGCGAGTTTGAAAAGACAAGTGCTCGATAATCTTTTTATATTTTGGGAGTCCGAAAAGAGCTTAAAGAGGACTCCTCTTGGAGTAACGACTGGTATTAATGGGTAGCAATTGGTTTTTGCTATAATGGAACTGCTAAAAACATATAGAAGTCATGAGGTAGACTAATAATACCACTCACTGCAGTGGTTCCTCAGGAAAGGGTAAAACACCAAGTGAAAGTGAATGATTGAGCAAGAAATGGTGACGATGGAGTGAGAAAACCAAGGCTCATCTGATAAAAACAGGCTAATAAAAATGGCAATAATGAAAATAGGTTTAATTTTTATACAAGCTTAAAAGAAATGAAAAAAATATGCTTGAAAGTGGTTTCATTTTTACATAAGATTGAAATAGATAAAAAACTATGCTTGAGAGTGATTTAATTTTTACACAAGTTTGAAACAGAGAAAAAACAATGCTTGAGATACTTTTACATTGTCCCCATCATAATGTTAGAGACATGCCCCCCACCTAGCTTTGTTTCATCCGCCAACTCTTCTCATGGACCTATAGATTGTTGGTTACTGAGAGAAATATGTTCACCAAGAAGGAAGGAAGAGGATCATGAGATAGGATGAAATGAAGGTGACACAAAAAAATAACTATGTTCAAAGGGTTGTTTCATGTTTATGCGAGCTTGAAAATTAGAAGAAACTATTCTCATGGTAACTTGTTACATTTTTTAACGACCTTGATACAATAAAATGAACTATGCTCATGGAACCTTGATTCATTTTTTAACGAGCTTGACAAAAGAGAAGGAACTATGCTCAGAGGACCTTGTTTCATTTTTTAACAAGCTTGACATAAGAAAATGAACTTTGCTCAGGGAACCTTGATCATGACCTCCAGGAGGCCATGGACTCCAAGAGGTTCTCATCAAGTGGGAGAAAAACACTCTGAAGGGATACATATCAAGGGATTCAATGGAAAGATCAGGATCCAATGCCCCGGGTAAATGATTCACCATATCACCTATTGGATCTAGGTTAAAAGAAGTCAATCAATTAGTGAGAGGCTCTTCTTCAACAGAGGGTGCGGGCATAGGGTAGGTTGCCACATAGTTAACCTGTGGTAGAGGAGATATCACTTGCATATTTGGAACATTTAGGGAAGTTAGATGATTGACATTCAAATCAAGACCAATGAATGAAAGCTAATCAATAGTCACAATTTTTCCATTATACGGGAAATACATCACTTGAAAGAGTGTGGACACGACAACATTAATAACATAAACATAGTCTTGCCCAAGGAGTAAATTGAAATCCAAGGGGCCTACAACTACCATAACATCAATACATACATTTTTTCCTTCCAAGGTAATAGGAAGTTGAGGAAGGATCCATAAATGTTGATTGGCTCTTCTATTAAAAGGAAACAAGTTCTGGGTAACAGACACAAGCTGAGGGGAACCCAAATCTTTCCAAGTATTTGAGGATAGAATGCTAACAGAAGCACCCTCATCAATAATAGTGAGATATATGTCCTTATCAAAAGACTTGACCATGACTTGGAAAGGCCTTTAAGAAGGGGGACGGGGTTTTGTCAATTGATTCCAATCAAAGACAATAATCTCATTACTTGGAGGGGGTTCCGTGAGAATAAAAGAAATGTCCCCTTATTCGATGGGATATGAAGAAACGAGAAGAAACTGAGCGGTATGAACCTCACTCTCTACAATAAAATTGTGATTGGATGAAGGTTGAATTAAGTAAACCATTTTCTCAACCAATGGTTGGTTGGGAATAAACTCATGGGATTCACGTTGAGAGAGATTGAATGAAGATAGGTTGCAATCAATCACTTCATCAACCAGTGGAGGATTGGGGGAAAGCTTTTGGTAGCCAATTGGAAGTTGTTGCTGAGAAGCAATAAAGCTTTCCAATGCTTGGATGCTTCATCCATATAGGGGAAAAGGTGAATTTGATGATTCCCTTTACATAACCTACAGGGAAACTTAACTTTACCCTCCTTCCTAAGAACCTTATTATCACTAGTTAATGGTTTATCACTAGCATGGTCTCTGGAGGTTGACAACTAGGGTTGATGCAAGCCTATAGACCACACTTCTAATACTTTTGGAATACCATAGAAATCTCTAAGAAGGTGATCACACTTACAAAGCATGCAAGGGAATTTAACTTTACGAGGTTTGTTGGAAGTTTTCTCAACATTAGATGCATTCGTAGTAATGGTTCTTTGGTTTCCCCCTTAATTATTTGGCTTCTTCTTCTTTGTCCTTTTCTTCTTCTTCTTCTTAGCTTCTTGGTTACTAGCACAGACACTTTCACTAAGAGAGGAAGAAGAAAGGGAGGAATAAACATTGGGCGAAGAAGGCAAAGATGAACTTGAGGATCAAATTGAGGTTGATTTTGTTCAGGTGGAGGGCTCGATTGTGAAGTAGTTTGGACACTTGGAACCAAAGAGGTTGAAAACAACCAAATTGGTAAACCTATGGTAAATCCAGGAAATGACAATGTAGCCATATAAGGAGCACACCAATTCCAAAAGAAGGAAAAGGACTAGGATTCCCATTAGAGGGGTTTCGTTGACTGGTAGACTCGGGAACTATTTCCATGAGATTCAACCTAAGGTCTTATAAGGAGTAGGAAGTGAGTTAATTAATTGATTTTGAAAAGTAAAAACATAAATAAATAGAAAGGGGTAACTAGGCATATAAGGAATACCAAGTCACTGTGAACTGCAATATATAGTTAAGTACGTGCAGGCAATCTCCTTGAATTCTATTTTCGATGTATCAAAAATAACAAGATAGTTGACTCGGTTACCTATGGTAGGTTTGCAATGTAGTGGAGACTTCCAAAATATACATAGAGGTACGTGGAAATGCAGTGCGCAGTAGTGTTGTCTAATGCGTAACAATACGATGGGGGTGTTCTAATATATTCGTTGTACATGGAGCACCATCCTATATTGATCCGAACTTAAACATGAACGCAATGAAATACGAATATAAACATAAACACATAGATGTAGCGAAAATAAAACTTCATTTCATTAATATCAAAGAACTTAAATATGCTTACATACAGAATGAAAATAAACTAACTCGAGTGATGGTAGCTTATCTTTGAGAAGAGATGTGGTGGCTACATCCCTCTGAACTAGGTTACAATGAGGCTTAAAGGCCTATTTATTACTGAGAAACAATGGAAAACCCTAAACATCCAAAACGCTAACCCTAGGAGATGAAGCCCCAAAACTATGGGCCCCATTTGGGTAAATTGGTACATCAATTTCTTGGGGTCATAACTTTGGCATACGATCTCTGCTTGATGTGCACAATACCTCGTTAGAAATATATAGTCGAGGACTACAAGTTTCAACCCGCCACCACTAGGAAAAGAACATTGTTGGCCTCGGTTTTCCAAAAAAAATGTCATTTCGGGCCTCAAAACAACTCCAGAAGTTCAAGACCCAAAAAACTGCCAAAAATAGTAAATTGTGCTACAATTAAGGAAACTGAAAAACTAAAAGAGACAATGGTGGGGGTCCTAATAGAACACGTGGGTGGCCACCAACATCCACATGAATCATATGTACCCGAAGGAACGTGGAAGAACGTTTCGATATACTCTGATGTACGTGGAAAACCAACCATCCCTGGGATGTAACATTGACAAATAACAACAACTCCTATGGTTAGAGACGTCGAGACACGTCTTCTAGCCTAGACCACTAAATTTTTTGTTATTGTTCCAAATACTCCTTAGGTTAATTAATAAATTTTAATGTTGATCTTGATTAAGGTTTCAGTTTCAAGGCTCAAAATGAATTCACCTGAACTCCTAGAATGCAACTAGCATGAGAAAATGAACTATTTTCATTCAATGAAGATCTATCTAAAGAAGGGAAGAAGTTTCAAACAATGATGCAACAAACAAGAACTTCCAAACAAGATCTTCAAATTTCACTATTCCAATGCAAAGATTCAAAGCCCTAATGCATGAAGAAATGAATTTTTCTTTTTTCTTTTCAATTTTCAATGCAATAAAAAATGAAATATGACTAGATTATTGAATAAAAAACATTCACACATATCAAAACTGTAACATGAAAGTATTTTAACAAATCAATAACTAGGGAAAATGATTGGAAACCATAATTGACAAGAAGAAGAAAAAAAGAAAAAAGCTCTCATAAAAAAGGCATCGCACTTAATTCCAAACAAACTGTTGGCTTTACAGAGACCTTGAACAGACTAGATAGTTAGGAAGACACTTTAAACAAAACAAGATTCAAAGCAAGGCAAGGAAAATGATTTTTTGTTTTGCATTTACAGGATCAACGCATGTAACATAAGTACACTAGAGAGATGCATCACTTTTAATACACAACAAAACTACAATGCATCACACTTAATACATAGAAAAACTGCAATTAATCCAATCATCACACTTAATATACAGGAAAACAACGATGCATCTAACTTATTGCGCATGGAAATTTCAATGATTCACATTGCCTCAGAAGAAAAAGTGTGAAGGGGATAATTTTTCTTAAAACATACAAATCAAACCCTAACCAAGATCAAAATCAAGCTTTCCTAAGTTATTCCAATGATAGTCTAAACAAGACAAACACAGTCTATTTCAGAGGTCCTAAAAGGATAGGCAAAGAAAAACACTAAATAACATCTTGTTCCCGAGTGGAGTCACCAATTTGTTGTATGGATAAATTCCTTCTGCAGACAGAAGCAATCTCCCTAGACCTAGTGTCCTGATTTAGAAACAACTAAGACACAATTGGTTTACTTTCCTTCGAGAAGTTTGAAAAATGAAGAAATACTTACTTTGAAACCAATGTAGACTCTCTTCTTCTCCCTTCTTACAAGCTTTAACTCCAACTCCAAATGCTATAAGTGGAACCTGCAAAACCTCTAAAATAAGCAAGAGAACCAAAATATACAAATAACATATACAAACATCTCTAAACAATAAGCCAAAGAGTCGTTGTTCTACATATGAATAAATGAGACATAATGTACAGGGAAATAAGGCATTTTGTTATTAATGAAAGTGGGAGAAGATTAGAACCCTTGAAAACCTTGACCTTGTAGATCTCTCCCAACTTCCTTGTCCTTCCTTTGTAACAATGGAAAGCCTTCAATTGCACCTCAAGTACATGGATGTGTTGAATAATGTAACTAGGTTTGGTCTTCATAATTGTACTTGTGTCATAATGAAATATATTTATCAAAAGAAAGAAAGATAAATTTTATTATTAAATAAATTGATTTATTAAAGTATGGGTTCATGCTTGGGTCAATTGCTTTTAGGTGAAGATCTCCATTATAGACCTCTAGGGTTTATGTCAAGTGTCCTTGTCCATGTCATATTGTAAAGAACCCTTCTTGGAAATTATTTGTCAAGAAAGAAAATTATTTTATTATAAAATAGGTCATTTAGGCCTCCTCCACCAAGTTGGCCTCAAACAAGGTAATTCGACCTCACAAGAAGCCTATATATTGGAGCAACTCGATCTCATTTGACACACTCTCTCATCAATTTCGGTTTGCAGTAAATTGGTTGCAGAAAAGAGTGCAAAATTGTAGGAGAAGAGGGAGAGAAGTTGGAAGAAGAAAATTGAGTTTTTGGGCTATATTTGTCTCACACGTGCGAAGATATTGAGATGAGGCTAGGGCTGATATTATGTCTCTATTGAAGGATCAAAGTTCTGAAGCCGGGATTTGAAATTCTTGCAGTAGTTGCAGTAACTGGGATCGAATTTTCTTAGTTGTTGCCAGGCTGAAGCTGTTGAACAAGAAGAGAAGATTGAATATTGTTGCATCATATTAGAAGTTTGACTTGGTGGAGGAGGAGAGTCTGTTGGTTTAGGGTCTTGGCCCATCTCAATTTAAATTATTGAAGGAAGAATTATTGACTGGGTTTTCCCCTATATAGGGGTCTTTCCCTGGCTTCCCACCTACATCTGGTGTCCCCGATCTTCATGTTTTTGGTTTTGATAATTGCTTGATGAAATAAAGGTAAGAAGAACACAAGAAAGTTAATAAGAACATAGTAATATCACAAGTAATTATCAACATAAGAAAACATTTTTTTCCTTTACGATTTTCCAACAAGGTATCAAAGATAAGGTGAAGAAGGAGGAAAAAGGCAACCTGAAGATCTAAGGAGAATAAGGAGTCTTAAGAAGTTGAATAAGGGCCATCAATAAAACAGATCATATAAGGGGATACACCTACTATCTACAAGAACCATGTCTAACTCATTGAAGGGAAGAAAAAACAAGAAGGAGCCTCCAATTATAGGGCATAGAAAAAGAGGATAGATCTCATCCTCGAGAAGAATAAAGTTTTGGATCTAGTCAAAGGAAAAGTAAAGAAGTCTACAAATGAATCAAGTGAAGCAGAGAAAGAAAAGTTCAAAAAAAATAGAAATATTGGCCATGAGCTTAATGTTGGATGGAATAAAGGACAACCTCATCCCATACATATCTAACATAGATTCAACTCAAGAAATGTATGAGGCCCTATCCAAATTATTTACAATCAAGAACATTGGTCAAATTGCAAGCCTCAAGAATGAACTAAGAACTATGAAGATGACAAAAGATGATATTGTGGCATCCTTCTTTGTAAAGATAGCTAGAATCAGAGATGAACTCCAGGAAATAGATGAAATAGTACCTGAAAAGGAGCTCGTGATTACTGCCCTTCTAGGATTACCAACATCTTGAAGTGCCTTTGCATAATTAATCAACAGTTGGAAGGATACTCCTATATTTGAACAATTATGGAATGCATGTAGTCAGGAAGAAGCCAAAATATTATTAATAAGCAACAAGGAGAATGAAGAGGAGAACATATCAAATGCCTATTCTTCTCATCACAATAATAAGGGGATCTTTAAGAAGCTCAAAGGACCAAGGAAGAAAATAAACCTATTTAAGATTGAATGTTACAATTGCCACAAAATGGGTTATCATAAAATCCATTTTCCTGAGAATCCAAGGAATAAAAGGAGAGATAGATATCAAGAAAATGTTGTCGATGAAGGTTCACCAAAGAAGAACAAGATGGAAGAATCTGAAGTCAAAGAGTTATTTGCTAGGAACTCTTAACAGCTCTATCCCTTACATATCCTTCTATTCTAAGTTTTGAATGGTTTTCCTTTATGTTTTGATTTCTAGAACTTGTAGGTCTAACATGCATTGTTAATAACGTTTTTGAATTATTTTGATAAATTATAGGTATCCCTCAAGATTGGATTAAGAGGGATCCCTCACCATTTTATCAAAGACAAGTATCTTACTCATTGTATTATCTTTTATATTTGGTTTCCTTTCTTGTCAAGATTTGTTTGTATTATATGCTAATAACCTTTTCTTTTATATTTTTCTCATTTAGGAAAGTTTGTTAAATTCTCAAAGGTTATGTAGGAAACTTCACAAGACAAAGCATGATAGAAGTTTCGTTGCAAAGGAATCTCTTCAAGAATTGATGTCCTACAAGGTTTGTTGAGAAACAACTCAAAGGTATGTCTTGGACCATAATCTTTGTTCTCTTCATAATAAAAGATATATTCATTCCTTTTTAAATCTACTTTACATTACTAACATCCTTATGTCTATGACTTTGAAACAAAAAGATTCTTGTTAGGGTGATTAATCATTAGATTGAATCTACCCTCATTAAAATCATAATTTTTGTGGAACTCTAAAAAGGTTCTATGTAAAACCCTAACCTAAGGGTATATTGAATATGAAACCCGTCTTCTTAGTGTTATTGATGAAGTCTAGGAAATACTATTCTTTCTGTATTTAGGGTTTTAGTACTATTATAGAAACCCTATTCCTTTAGGGTTTGTTGTGTTATGTATTGAAATCCTAGACCTTTAGGGTTTTGGTAAATTAGGGTTTATGAGTAAAATCCTTATAATATCTATAGTAAGCTCCTAGGAATGAAGCCCTATGTGTATATTTGTTTGTCTGATCAAAACCCTAAGCCTGAACAAAATTATTGTATATGTAACTTTAATATATTGATATTTGTGTCATGGGTTTGCCCAATAGATATTGTTGTGATATACTTGTTCATGATTACGAAATTCTAGTTATGTATATATGATAACCTAATTGTTGGTGTTCATAGTTTTTAAATTCTAGGGTTTGTAACTAAGTCTTAGTAGAAGTTTGATATTCTAGGATATAATGGTATTGTTTCCAATATGATGATAAATCTAGGGTTTACAACAAACCCTAGTAGGAGTTAGTTATATTGTTGAAACCTTAGATAGTGCTATGATTGGTTTTTATTGTTGATATCTAAGGCTTAGTGTATCAAAGATGGATTCTAGGGTTTGAAATATATCATAGTAAAGTTTGTCATATCTCTGAAAGTAATTTTGAGGCCCTAGATATAATGAGATTGATATCATGATTGAGTTACTTTAAGTTTTAATGACATGATCTAGGGTTTAAAACAAAACCCTAGCAAGAAGTATAGAAGTGTGTGTCTCTTGTTGATTATGAACCTAACTAAGTTTAGGTATTTGATATCTAAATTCTAATACTCCCATTATTGTATGATTATGATGTAGTTAACTTCATATTTATTTGGTTGTACTTGTTATTAAATTTTTGCAGGTACATAATCTTAAAGACAATGAAGATGTGCGTATAAGCATGATGAAGAAACTATAAGATCAAGATGAATTTGATGAGAAGGAATGGAGCCATGAAGGACTCTCTGATGTTATAGAAATTAGTTGATCTCCCTAAGTTAAGAGGGAGCCTGGATAGAAGAAAGGATATATCTCCTCAGTTAAGAGGGAGGGCATATCATAATAGTCATGGTGGACACCTTCAATTAGAAATCGAAGAATGAATGCACTACAAAGTATTGAGGATGTATTGGTGTTGTAATAAAAGAAGAAAAACTTATTACTTGTTGCATATGAATATATTGATATAATGGCATTAGGATGATTGAAGACCCTAAAGGTTTGTGTTTACTTATATGTATTTGAAAGTTTGTTACTAATTGGGGTTGTGTTTGTATAGGTAAATCTCTCCTCAAAAGGTTAAAGTTTTGGAAGCATGTTTGGACTAGTAATTTAGTCTATAAGCATGCTTGATTTATTTGATGTTATAGATATAATTGATCGAGAGATATTTGATGTTACCGATTTGAATAATTGGGAGTGTTGAGGCATCATGTGTAATACAAAATGCCTAGGAGGGCATCTACATGTCTGATATCTAGATCTTGAAGTAGGGAGGGTGTCATTGGTCATAGAATTATGACCTTGGATGCACACCTAGATCCCTAGGTTGATGGTTAGTAAGTAAGCCTGGTGGTACCTATAGTTGCTAAAATATTTAGTCCATATTAGTCCCACCTAGATAGATTACCCTGGTCATAAATCTAGTCCATGACACTGAGTGTGCCAGAACTCTTTGTAGTTCATTTTGAGATCTTCCATGTACCTCTATAGATATAGGTAATTATGAATACCTCCCTAGTTAAGAGGAAGTGTTGAAGAATGTAACAAGTTTCGGTCTTCATAATTATACTTGAGTCATAATGAAATATATTTATCAAAAGAAAGAAAAATAAATTTTATTATTAAATTAATTGACTTATTAAAGCATGAATTTCATGCTTGGGTCAATTTTTTTAGGTCAAGGTCTCCATTGTAGACCTCTAGGGTTTACGTCAAGTGTCTTTTTCCATGTCATATTGTAAAGAACCATTCTTGGGAATTATTTGTTAAGAAAGAAAATTATCTTATTATAAAATAGGTCATTTAGGCCTCCTCCACCACGTCGACCTCAAACAGGGTAATTTGACCTCAAAAGAAGCCTATATATTGGAGCAACTCAACCTCATTTGACACACACTCTCTCATCAAGTTTGATTTTCAATTAATTACAGTAAATTGGTTGAGAATAGAGTGTGAAGTTGCAGGAAAAGAAGGAGAGAAGTTGGAAGAATAAAATCAAGTTTTTGGGCTATCTTTCTCTCGCACATGTGAAGATATTGAGCTGAAGCTAGGGACATAATTATGTCTCTATTATACGATCAAATTTCTGAAGATAAGGGTCGAAATTCTACAATAGTTGCAATAACTAGGATCGAAGTTTCTAAGATGTTGTTGGGCTAAAGTTGTTGAACAAGAAGAGAAGATTGAAGATTAATGCATCATATTATAAGGCTGACTTTATGGAGGAGGAAATTATGTTGGTATAGGGTCTTGGTCCATCTCAATTTAAATTATTGAAGGAAGAGTTCTTGACTGGGTTTTCCCCTATGTAGGGATTTTTCCCTGACTTTCGGCTTACATATGGTGTCCCTGATCTTCATGATTTTAATTTTGATAGTTTCTTGATGAAACAAAGATAAAAGAAGAACACAACAAAGTTAATAAGAACATAAGAATATCACAAGTCATTATCAACATAAGAAAATATTTCAGCCTTTTTAATTTTTCCAATAGGATGGATTATTGACCTCTAGACACAAATCGGCAGCATGAGGGCATACTCAAGAGTCTCCAAAGCCAACCCAGTCCCAATCGCAGGTAATGCATTTGTAGGAGGAATGAAGAGGTTGTAGATCCATTAAACTAGGGTAAGATCCACTTTAGAAGGGATTAAGCTCCACAAGATAAGTGATAAGACCTCATTTGTAGGAATTTGAGGACATTTTTAATACAGAATGGAAACTTCCATGTAGAAGCCTCTAGAAGCAGCAACTTCGAAATTATATTTAAAATTTTCCTCATTTCAAGGATCATCACACTTGTAGTGAAAACAACCTGCGCTGACCTACACTTTTCCCTTTAATGCAACCTGTGTCATCACATTATATGAACTAAGAAAGTGGGATGATGACCTAAATTAGGGTTTTTAGCCAATATAATGCAAAATTTGGTGAGCTCCAGTATTGCAGCAATAATGTTGCAACTCTTGGGACTCCCTTCTTTACTTTTATCAACCCGGTAGTTTGTAACAAACTTGGAAGCGATGGTGTTATATGCACAAGTACTAGCTCTTGCCGCAGCTGTCACTTGGTCAACTGGAAAAAGTTAGCTAGGGGCTTAAGCCAACTTCTATGAGCTCTGAGAAGAAGCTTTTTAACTGATGGAAGAAAGCTAACTCAAGGAAGGCTGATCTACTTGCAGAAAGAAACTGGAAAGTTGAAAGGAAACGTAACCCTAGCAAACCCTAATTTTACCAGCTATCTGTACCAGTGCAAGAAAGAGGATGCAAGCTACTGAAAGAGATGCCATTGACTTATAGGAAGGTAAATACATGTATCTAAGCTACTTCTACAGTAACATCTGAAAAAAACATCTTTTTGTATTTTTGAATAAGTTGTCAGAATTATCATGCATGCAATTTGACTGTTTTGACTGTGCAGAGGTGGATTGGCGAGGGGAAATGCTTGGATGAGGTCGGGAAGGTTCAGAGAGGGCCTAAGGGGTCCTAACATCCTTCCAAAGAGTTTCACAGAGTTTGGCTATCAAGAAACCTCATTCATGAGCTTCTACAGGAAGTCTGCAGGGGTTCTACAGGATGTCTGTGATTTTCTACAGGATGTTCTGTAACTTTCTACAGGATGTTCAGAAATGGGATTTTGGAGGATGGATGGATGGAGAAAGATGAAGGAGTGGGTATGGAGGTAGGATAAGGGTTGGAGGTGGTCCAGGACTTGGTGGATGGAGTTGAGGATAGAGGTAGATGGCTAGATTTGTTCAAGGAGGACTAAAGCAATGATGCACAAAAACTAGGGTTATGTGAGCAAATGGCAAACATAAGGCTAGAAGCTGAGCTGAGGGATGGAGTAGATGGGTTTGATGGAGTATGGGCAGGTGGAGGAGTGGTACAGGTGCTCTGCAAGTCGTTTTTCCAACTGAACCGATGAAGACTTGTAAAATCAAAAACCTAGTTACGTTGACCTAATCTGATCTAGCTGTCAGTAAAAAGAATGAACAGAAGTTGAACTGCAATGAAACCATGTATACTAACTCATGCAACTAAGCAAGCAAAATTCTGAACTTGTAACCAACTTCTATACATGAAAATCAAACACTAGTGATTGCATGGCAAAGCAAAATCAGTGTTTTTGTGGGCAGCAAGGTTATCCTGATCACAGCTCCTGATCCCACTGAGGGAGAGGTGAAACCAGAGATGGTTGATGGCCCTTTTTTGAATCTTTTCCCTGTAAGCAACCTATCAACTAAATCTAAGCATCAAGAGTCTTTCTAACCATTAACAGTGACCTAGTTAATCAACAAGATTTAATCTACTTTAACAGAAATAATTTTGCAAATGCATGAAGAACAAATAACAATACATAAAGGAGGCCTTAGCACTCGGGTTGGGCCCAACCCCAAGAGCTATAGGCTCCTATAAAGAACTCAGATCTGATGCCAAGTAAGACTGCTTCTCATTACTCAAAAATAATCATCAAAAGAAAGTTTGTACAACGGTAGCTAAGAAAAACGAGCTGAAGAAAGGACGACACTATAGTGCAAATACCAACAGTTCCAAAAGTAAACTACGAAGGTTGAGGCCTTCTTATTTATACAATACGAGGGGGCTAACAGCCCTCCTAGATTCAAGGGACTCGGCTGTTCCAACTGCTAGTAAACAGTCACTCTTCCCAAAGCTGCTTGGCTGTCTTTAGAACTCGTTTTGGTGGCTTGTTGAGCTCGGAGTTGAGGGTGGAGATTTCGAGGAAGGGCCATTTAATGCCATAGACAACCTCCCTACGAATCCTCACCTCAAGCTTGGTTGTCACTTGGGCCATAATTGCTTGGTTTTGCTCCAAAATTTGTCCAAAAAACCTGAAATGACCATGTATTAGCCTCCTAGGTAGAGTGACCACCCTTATTCATTCAAATAACATAAACATACTAGAAAAACATGCATAATCTATGAAAAATGGAGGATTGAACAAGGAAAATTAGGCAAAATGAGCCCAATAAGTTACCCAATTCGGGGCTCATCATCACCCCCCTGCTAAATGGGTTACTCATCCTCTGAGCAACTAGTCCAGCTCATCATCCTTTATGGCTTTGATCGCCTCCCTCACGTCCCAAGCCTCTGCTGTGATATCCTCTTCCCAGTCGTGGAATCTTGCCTTCCTTTCCAATTCTTCCCATTGTCTACCTTCTTCCTCTTCCTTCACTCCTTCTAGCAATCCCAAAAGTAAAGGAGGACTGAATTTCAAGCCAATCGAATTGGCCTGCAAGTTCTGCATCAACTGTTTGTAGAGGGGTACCCTTGCTAAGGCTTCCCTCATCCTGGTGGGGGAGTGGTATTCTTTTATCTTCAGGCTGTGAGGTAGTGTGTTCCACCACCTTGTGCAGGCATGCATGTAGTTTTCTCCCAACAGTCTCTCCATTTCTTCAAAGTGGGCAATGGCTTGAGCCTGTTGCTCAATGTATTCCGGTAGATCCTGAGGACTGTTGGCCAAGTGCTGGTGGGCGCTTATCACTGCTGATGGGTCATCTGGCTCTGCTCTGATCATGAGAGGCTCATTGAGCTCTCTGCCTATGATACTGCAAACCTCTGCTGCTCTCTTCTCCTCATGGCTCATCCAAGAGGCCATGGCCATAAGCTGGACATCCCCTACCATCATGTTAGGATCCCATGCGTTCATGTCCGGAAGGGCAAAGTTGTGCAAGTAGAACTCTAATAATTTGGCCCTATCCTCAGATGAACTACTGCCACATAGAGCTGCAAACTGATGATACTTTTGGAATGGGGTGATGCCCCTTTGAGCCAAGGTATTGATCTAAAACTACAACCACTGATCCTTGAGGTATAGGGCATAGGATTTGGCAGGCTACCTACACTACAGAGCTTCCATTTCCCAGTTGGCCATGCAGGTTAGTTGGGCCTCCTTTTCTTGTATCTGTTGTTTCAGAGATTGTGTCTCCAATTCTTTTTCCTGTAGCTGTCGATTCAATCTCTCAATTTCATTCTGCACCCCTTCCTTTATCTGTTGTTCATCAGGGGTATCTCTGGCTATTGTGGGCTCCTCCTGCTACTGTTGTTCTCCCAAGATATGAGGCATGTCTTCCTTCCTCTGTCCCTGTAATTGTAGCTGTTGTCTAAGCAGCTCATTTTCTTCCTGTAGCCTGACCCGCTGGCTGCTCTCCACATGCCGTACTAGTGCCAATTCCCTCCTTGCCTCTTTGAGTTGTTCCTCCAGAGGACCTATATCTTCCACCCCCTTGGACTTAGCAATTTTCATCCAAGTGTGGGTCCTCACTCTCTCTTCTTCTAGTGCAAGGAAAAGTGGCACTATGAATTTTTGAGGAATGATCTTTCCGGCCTCCAAGAAGTTATAGTAGGAGCCCAAGTTGGGCTGGGGGCTAGGTTCCAAAATTTTCTCCACCTTTTCTTCCTCCTGTGGTGATTTAGCTGCCTCACCTTCTATTGCCTCGGTCTCCTTCAACCTAGTTAGTGTTTCCTGTAGAATAGTCTCAGCATCCTGTAGAGAGGCCTTTGTGTCCAACATTTTCATTATCTCCCTCCAGGTGGATGTCTTCGGACTTCCTCGTTCATAAGTGATGGATGCCTTGGAGGAGGACCTCTCCTTTTGTGTGGTAGGGGTGTCTACAATTGTGATTGGTTCTTTTGACGGAGGCTGAGGTCTGCCAGTCTTAATCCTTACACTCCTTCTTGCCTTAAAATACAGGGGAGGCTCCCTATTTTGCTTTTCCTTCTGCTTGGGAGATGTGCTTAGGGTGGTCAGCACAGCTACTACCTCCCTAGCTAAAACTTCCGGTGATTTTTCCCTCTGTTGCTCTATCTTCGAACTTCCTGTAGAAAGTCCTGTGCTGACTGTTTTCTGTCTTCCTGTAGAAGCAGTTTTCGAGCTTCCTGTAGAAACAATTTTCACTGTTTTGGCCTGCTTGGCTAGGGGTGTCTTATTCTTCAATTTTGTTGTGGTTTCCTTGGATGTGACCTCACTTGCTTGGACCTTTTCAGTCCTTTCTGCCCTAATTTGCAACCATTTCTCCCTTGGCGTTTGTGCTTTTATCTCACCCACAACTTTGGCCTCAGTAGCTTGGCCTTTTTCTTATTTCTCTTCTTGCTTTTCCTATGGTGGCCTGTCCTGGGTTTTCTTACCCTTAATTTCCTTACCCTTAGTTAGCTTCTCTGCCTCAATATGCTCCTTTTCCTCACTGCTGGATGAAGTGAGTTCCTCGGCCAGAATCTGGATATCATCATCCTTGGTCATATTGCGAAAAATCTCCCAGGAGAGAGGGACAGTATAAGTATGGAGGGAATCTTCTACTAGAAGCTTGATAAGCCCATGATGGGCCAGCTGGTCTGGTGTCCCTTCCTTCAGTTTTGTGCCACACTCAATCAATGACTGTAGGAGGAAGTATGGGAGGCTTAATTTTTGTTCTGTGGGTAAATCCATCTTATGCCTGAGTTCAGTGAGCAACCGGAAGTGATAACCATATACAATACTGAATCGCCCCTCACAGGTAATGTATTTCATAATCTGAAGGCTGACCTCGCTCCAAAATGGATGTAGGCTAGCTCTCTGGACCCCATTTTTATCCTCTGAAAACTATTCTTCTGGTAGGAAAAATTCCTTTTTGGCCTTCTGGCCCAATTTCCTTTCCTCTTTATCCCAGGGTATCCCCAATGGCAAGTCAGTGACCCGACTAATGAGTTGTGGTGTGAGTCTTAAGGTCAATCCTCGGAAATTGACAATGGCCAGTATCTTGGATTTGGGCTGCAGGGACCTTAGGAACTCCTCTGTTATTTCATCATCGTGACCTTGAATTCTGTCACAGAAGGTCATCCACTTTGCACGGGTAAACAGGTCTACCACCTCAGGAGTTTCTCTCAACTTCTTGGAATCCGAGGGTTCCTTTCTGATAAACCCTCCTGGCATGGTGAAAAATACTCAAATACTCTGTTTTGGCTTGTATACTGATCAGAAGGGGAATTCTGTGTATGGTTTCCTCCTTTGATTCACAGGTCAGGGTCTCTCAGATGTATGTGTCTCCCTTTTCACCAATTCCCTGGTTATAATGCTGTTGCTGCCCCAAAACTTGACTGTCAAAATGAAATTAGGCTCTCACAGACAGAGTGCAGAGCTTAATTTTCACACCCACCATATACAAGTCACATTTTTTTATGCATAGATCAGTCCTTACATAGGTTTATCGTTTCTACAGGAGGGATTCGTTAACAGGCACCATGGAGGAGAATGTAACACTGAACCAACTGAAAAAAATCCATGTATCACCCAGGCAAACAACAATTCTTGACCCACAGGCAGACTTGTTTTAACTTTCCCGACTCCAAACAGTTTAATTTACCACCTTTTGAAATTTCATGCACGGGTATGGCGTTTTTCGAGCCTACCTCTCTTCGAAGCTCCAATTCCGACGTAGAAGATCCAGATTTCTCTGCTCCGGGAGGCTGTGCTGTGCTTCCTGTAGAGCTCCTTCCTATAGAGAGCTTTGTCAGCTACTGGAGGATGTCACGGCGCTTCTGAGCAAGCTTGGGACGCGGGAGGAGTTTGAGACGGGCCGAGAAGCTTGGGCTAACGAACTGCAGAGGAGGAGGACGCGTACGCCACTAAAAACCGGTTGCAATAGTAAATGCCAGTGGTTAATGTGAGTGTTATGGCTGAAGAATTTTGAATTACGATGCAATTCATGGCACGGGGGTGAGGTGTCCAGGCCGATCCGTTGGCCAACGTCACGACCATCATTCTCCAGCGTGTCTCTGACCGCCATTTTTCTATCTCTGCCATTATCTGTCGTCATCACTGCCCATCCGCCGATTTCACTGCAAATCCGCTGATTTTCCTCGACTGGACACTTCCCACGTGTCAAATTCACGGCCCTTTGGCGGATTTGAGTGTAATCGAGCTTGTTTGGATCCCACGAGGCCATTTCGACAAACTGTGGGTGGCCAGTTGACTGGCCATCGAATTTGTTCAATCCGCACATTCACAGACATGCAGTTTTCATAGTATAGTTCATGCGATTTGACGAAATAAGGTTAGGCACTTACCTGTGTGGCCGTGGACGTGCTCTGCAGGTTTCTAGACGTGGAATGATGGCTCTGCTCTTTGCTGCTTCGTGCACAGGCGCTGGAATTCCTTCGTTCATTGGCTGATGCTGCATGCAGGCTTCGGAATTCGATCCACTGGTAGTGAACGTTGCATGCACGGCTCTGCCTTTTCTCAGCTGTCAAGGAGGTGATCACGTTCAAGCGGAGCTGGTTGCATGCCTCCTGCGTTGATTTCAACTGCTCTTGACTCCATAGTGTGTATTCCAGGCGGATCAGCTGCTACAGGATTCCTATAGGACATCCTGTAGCTGTTTCTCCTCCTGGGCTGCATGCTTAAACGAATAGGTTTGTATTCACGATTGAAGGGTCCTGATGAAGCCTTAACAGGTAGATTATGCGGGCCTTCATGTACTTGATTTTTCATTTGAGAAAAAAATTGCAATCTGAGGAAATCAGGACTTTTTGCATGACTGTGTAGGAAACAGGTCCAGATTGTGGTAATGGTGGTGGAAAGAGATGAAACAGGTGATGGATGGGAAAAAGGGGTGGCTGCATGCCTTATCAACAGATTTCAAGCTTTAAATCCCTCTTCAGAATCGATTTTGGCCTGCCCAAAGGTTCTATAGGATGTTTCCTGTAGAAATGCAGAACTTCCTATAGAAAGCCCTGAAACTTCCTGTAGGAGGTCGAATCTTGACCCGAATGTGTCCAAATCTTGGAAAAAGTGAGTGGTCATGGAGGGAGTGTCTGTGAGGATGTCTGGTGACTTGGTACAGACCCTTGTCCTCATTTTGCGCAACCTTCTTTATCAGCATTGTATTCCCTGCAACCTGCAATAATTTTTCAGAGATTAGACCTGTTTCTTTTCTTTTTTTTGTCCTCTTTTTCTTTTTCTCTTTTTTTTTTTGAAAGACATCAGGGACGCCTTCATGAGGTTTTCAGCCCCACTATCTGCCCTAGGCGCCTCATAGAGGTTTTCACCCAAGGATCTTTTTATTCAAATTCTTTATTTTCTCAGAGACAACAGGGGCGCCTCCCTGAGGTTTTCACCGTCATTGCCACCTTAGAGAGGTTTTCGTCTAGGGATCTTTTTATTCCTTTTTTTTTTTTTTTTTTTATGATCAAGGTGTGGTCGGAACAAAGGTAGAACCCTGCTCTATTACCAACACTGATTTTTCCACAGTTTCAATGAACTCCTGCCTTGAAAGGGGTTTCTTGTAGATTTTCAGTCGATGCCCATTGACAAGCATGGGGATGGCTTCTTCATCAATGGTCCTGATAAGGACTGAACCATTGTCATTGCATTTCTCCACTATATACGGTCCTAACCATCTCGTCCTCAGCTTTCCTTTGAAATCCTTGTATCTTGAGTCATACATCAGTGCCCAATCTCCCGGCTGGAATTGCTTTTCATTAAGGTGCCAGTCATGCCATATCTTCCTCTGGAGTTGAACTACTTCTGAGTGGAGGAGGGCCTGCATTCTTTATTCATCTAATCCATTCAGCTGCAATAATCTTTCATGTTGAGCATGGCTGAGATCTAGGTCCAGTTGAGCTGCCACCCTTAATGTATTGTACTCGAACTCTATGGACAGCAAAGATTTCTTCCCGTATACTAGCTCATAAGTTGTGAAACCGGTTGTGGTCTTCTAAGTGGTGTTTTAGGCCCAGGTGGCCTCAACCAGGCAATCTGCCCAATCCTTTCTGTTGCTGCTCACAACCTTAGTCAAAATCCCTTCCAATGCTCTATTAATGACTTCCACCTGCCCATTTGCTTGAGGATGATAGGGGGTGGAAGTCTTGTGCTTGATCTTGTGATGAGCGAGCAAATATTCAATCAGGTTGGAGGTGAAATGGCTTCCTTGATCTGTGACTAACTCTCTTGGGTAGCCATACTTGTAGAAGATATTTTCCCTTAGAAACCCAACCACCTTTTCTTCTGTTGCTGCTTTGATTGCCTTCGTTTCTGCCCACTTGGTCAGATAGTCAGTGCACACAATGATGCAAGACCGTTGCTTTGAATGAGGGTTGATAGGACCCACAAAATCCATGCCCCACTTCTCAAATGGCTCGAAGGTCACTTGAGGTTGGAGAGGCATTTCATCCCTTGGAGTCGGTTTCCCCATCCTCTAACATCGGTCACACTGGCTGATGTATCTTCTGACATCTTGATGAAGAGTAGGCCAATAGTAGCCTTCCTGTAGAATTTTGAAGGCAGTCTTTTTGGCTACAAAGTGGCCTCCACAAGGTCCATCATGAAAGTTTAGGAGGATGTCAAAGACTTCCTCCTCCCTAACACAACGTCTCAAGATCTAATCTGGGCCAAGTTTAAACAGGTTGCCCACGATCCAAGTGAACGGGGCACTCTTCCTTACAATTTTGCTCTTCTCCTTTGAGGATAGATGCGGAGGGAACTGTGCTGAGACCAAGTAATTTTCTATATCAGCAAACCATGGAGAGAGCACTGAGATAGCAAACAGATGTTCATCTGGCATCTGGTCATCCACTGTTCCTTCTTCACCTGCAGGCAAGTCCAATCTAGACAAGAAGTCAGCAACAACATTTTCCTTACCTGGCTTGTCAACAATCGTCAAATCAAATTGCTGCAACAAAAGTAACCATCTAATGATACGAGCATTGACATCAGGCTTATTCATTAAATATCTAATCGCAGCATGATCAGTGTGTACAAATGTTTGATAACCAGTGATGTAGTGTCTGAACTTGTTCAGGGAATGGACTACAACCAGGAACTCTTTCTCGGTTATAGTATAGTTCATTTCTACCTTGGACAGGTTTTTGCTGACGAAGTATATGGCATATGGGAGTTTCTCCTCAACTTGTCCTAAGGCTGCCCCTATGGCTTTGTTCGAGGCATCAGTGTGGATGTGGAAAGGTAGGGCCCAGTTTGGACCTCTCAAGATCGGGGCGGACACCAGTTTATCTTTCAACTCATCCAGTGCCCCTTGACAGTTGTCAGTCCATTTAAACTCAACATCCTTCCCTAAGAGTCCAAACAAAGGCGAGGCTAGCTTACTAAAGTCTTTAATGAATCTTCGATAATATCCTGCTAAGCCTAGGAAACTCTGAACATCTCTTACCTTTTGAGGAGGTGGGACCTTTTGGATGATAGCAATTTTATTAGGATCCACCTGTAATCCTTGCCGAGAAATGGTATGACCTAGCACGGTCCCTTCAGTCATCAGGAATTCACATTTTTCAGGACTGAGGGACAGGTTCATCTCAATGCACTTGGTTAGAACTTTTCCCAGATTGGTCAATGCTTCTTGGAAGTTGGACCCATAAGGAGTAAATTCATCCATATATATTTCTACCGAATCATGGACCAACTCAGAAAAGATGCTCAATACTGCTCTCTGGAAAGTGGTAGGAGCGTTGCATAGCCCAAAGGGAAGGAATCGATAGGAAAAGGTACCCCAAGGACAGGTGAAGGTGGTTTTATCTTGGTCTTCCGGGCTGATTTGGATCTGGTTATACCTGCTGAACCCATCTAGGAAAGAGAAGAACTTCTTCCCTGCCAGTCCATCCAACACCTGATCTATGAAAGGCAAAGGGAAATGGTCTTTCTTAGTGGCTTTGTCAAGTTCTCAGTAATCTACACAGATTCTCCACTTCCCGTTCTTTTTGGGCACCAGCACTAGAGGCGAGACCCACTCACTATCAAAGATAGGATAGATGAATCCTGCATCCAATAATTTTTGCAATTCTTCTTTGACAATGTCCTTAAGGGCTGGATTCATTCTCCTCTGAGGCTGCCTGACCGATTTACAATCTTCTTTAATGTAGATGTGATGGGTACAGACCGAAGGATGGACTCCTTTCATCTCCTTATAGTTCCAGGCGAAAGCATCTAAATGATTGTTTAGTAAGCTACACAGCTCCTTCTCCTGGGAAGGAGATAGGGAGGAGCTGATCTTTAAAGTTCTTCCGGGACCAAACTCCACATTCTTAACTCTGGGAGAGGTTGGATCAGTCACACAGAGGTCCACTGAGGTGCTGGCTTGGGTATCCTCCACCAATTCCTCTAAGGACAGTGCACTAGGAGGTGGATTCTGAATCAAAGTCTCAATCAAATCATCCTCGGTTTGAGGACCTCCCCTAGTGGTTTCTACTATGCACAATGGTGGAGAGTAGACCTCATCCTCATCTCCTTCTTCCAACCAAAGTGGTAAGTCATGTTCTAGCAGAGGTTGGGCAAGAGGATATAGGACTAGCTGCTTGGACATAGGCCCATTCTTGATGGTCATGCTTCCAGCTCGACAACTGATGTAAGCATCCGCAGTGGCTAACCAAGGCCTTCCAAAAATGAGGGGGTATCGAGTGAGCTTAGCCTTTGGCTGAAGGACCAAGAAGTCCGTAGGGTATTCCCAAGAGTGAACAAGGACCAAGACATCCTCCACAATCCCTTCGGGAGTCACGGTGGAGCGATCTGCCAACTGCAAGACTGTCGAGGTCTTCCTTAAGGAATTCTGAAGGTTGAGTTTAAGCATGGTTTACCTGGTCATCACATTAATGGCAGCCCCTAGATCAGTCAAGGTATGGGGAATTATGGTGCCATTTATGTGGACATCAACTACAGGACTCCCAGGGTCCAAATACTTTGGACAGATTACTTGCCCCAACATTAGATCGGACAGTTGTCCGATGACATTGATAGTCGAGGCATCTCTCTTTCTCCTGCCTGGGTGCTTGAAACACTTCTCCTTAATCAATTTGTTGTATATCGGTACATCTTTGATGGCTTGGAGAAGGGGTATTTTCACACACAACTGTTTCAGTTCTCCCAGAAGTTCAGTCTCCTCTGGGTTTGGTTGCGTGGTTACTGTTAGTCGCTCAGGAAAGGGTGGAATGGCTTTGGGTTCACTTTCCTGTTTCTCTTCCTCGTCCTCTGGGGGAGGAGGTTGGCGATCTGGAAGGGTCTTTCCGGATCGCAGGTTGATCTCCTGGATCTCCACAGCATAGGTAGGACATGTTGTCTCCCCAGTGTATACCTGCTGGGCCTGTCGGTTGTTGGGGTTCGGGTTCGGTTGAGCAGGCATCTGGGGTTGTCTTGGAGGAGCAGGAGGTAATGGTTGTGGTTGAGCCGGTGGTGGAGGCAGAATGGCGGGAGGAGAGTTGTATTGGGGCCTCCACCCCGGTTGAGGTGCATTCCACTGAGGCTGTGGCTGGACATGTGAGTGAAACGAATGAGCAGTGGGTTGAGTATGGTATTGAGGTGGATAAGACCACGGAGGAGGTGCAGACTAGGAAGGATGAGCAGGGGGACCCCAAGAAGGCATGTGAGAAGATTGGTTGGGGCTATAATAAGCTTGGGATGTCCCTTGCATCCCCTGCTGGTAAGGTCTGGGTCCATGCGGCCTCCTTTGGTTGAGGAAGTAGAGAGGTTCAGTGGGTGCCTCAGTCCCTTGGTACATGGCTTTGAATCCGGGCAAGGTTGGGCATTGGTTTGTAGGGTGGTTCTCCTCACAAACGAAACATACCTCTACTGAGTGCAATGGACACTCGTTCTTAGGGTGCTTCCTCGTACATCTGGGACAGAAAATGGCCAGAGCCCTCTCAGCTTCCTCTTTCTTTTGTTGGATTCGGAAAGTATCAAGTTGCATGGCAATGGTCTGTCTCATCTCACTTTTGAGGTCTTCCATCTGATTAGAAAACTCATGCTTGGAGAAGGTAGTATTAGCTAAAAGTGGATTCCCCCTACCTCTTTTCCGGGCTGCCCTAGAGTGGTTTCTAAACACAGTCTTTATGTCCTCATAAGGTAGTTGGTAAATGTCTCCTCCAGCTAGCATGTGAAGGGTATCTAGAAGGTCTTCAGGGACTCCTCAGAGCAGAACCAGCTTTAGAGATTCAGGGTCAAGTGTGCACCTGGCCCGTTTATAGCTAAGTTGGAACCTTTCCTCATAGTCCTCTAAAGACTCATCATTTCCCATGGTCATCCGAAAGATTTCTCCCTTGGTTTCCTTTGACCTACAGTAATCCCAGTATTTGTTGTTAAAGGCTTGCTGCATCTGAGCCCAAGTAGTGATACTATTTCCAGGTAACCCCATGAACCAGTGTAATGCTGCATCCTTGAGGGTAGAGGGAAAGAGTTTCAACTTTTGCTCATCTTCTGTATAGTCATAGGTTCGAAAAAGGACAACAAACTCAAACAGGAAGGTATCAGGGTCTTCAGTGGTCAATCCATGGAAATGAGGTAAGGCTGAGGGACTGATGTTCTTCATTTTCATGTCCTTGTTGGTCTCTCGGATGGGGAAGGTACCTTCTATTCTCTCGTCATCGTCTCTACCATTTATGTTGTCAACCATGGTCTCAAAAGGAATGTTTTCTTGCTCTTCTTCTGTTATAGGATCTTCGTATATCTCAGGAGGTTCACCTATAGGTTCTTTTGGATCACTTCCACCAAAGAAGAGAGAAGGGTGACTCAGTGAAGTGGTGGGGGTGTTGGGTAGGAATTTTCCAGTATTATCTCTATTCCTACGAGGCATGAAAGGATTTTTGGTTGCTTTTTCTTTTTTTCTTTGCTTGTACCTGAAAAACTGAAACAGATGGAATTGCAACTAACTAAAATATATCTTGCAGAAATGAAAATGCGGAATTGAAATGAAAGCAGGAAAGGACTAATCTACTTTGATGAAATCAAATTGCTAGAATGAAATGCTAGACTACGCTTGCAGAATTGAAATTCTATTTTACGCTTGCGGAATTGAAAGGCTAATATATGAAAGCAGGAAATGTCTATTTTACTTTTGCAGAAATGAAATTGCAGAATGGAACTGAAATAAACTACTTAGCAGAAGATTAGAGTAGGAAAATAGAAGAAAAGCAGCAATCACAAATACTCTGACGCTTCCCCGGCAACGATGCCAAAAAGAGTGGTGAGCTCTAGTATTGCAGCACTAATGCTGCAACTCCTGGGACTCCCTTCTTTATTTTTATCAACCCGGTAGTTCGTAACAAACTTGGAAGCGACGGTGCTGTATGCACAAGTACTAGCTCTTGCCGCGTTGTCACTTGGTCACCTGGCGCAAGTCCGCTAGGGGCTTAAGCCAACTTCTATGAGCTCTGAGAAGAAGCTTTTTAACTGATGGAAGAAAGCTAACTCAAGGAAGGCTGATCTACTTGCAGAAAGAAACTGGAAAGCTGAAAGGAAATGTAACCCTAGCAAACCCTAATTTTACCAGCGATCCCTACCGATGCAAGAAAGAGGATGCAAGCTACTGAAAGAGATGCCATTGACTTTTAGGAAGGTAAATACATGTATCTAAGCTACTTCTACAGTAACATTTGAAAAAAAAACATCTTTTTGTATTTTTGAATATGTTGTCAGAATTATCATGCATGCAATTTGACTGTTTTGACTGTGCAGAGGTGGATTGGCGAGGGGAAATGCTTGGATGAGGTCGAGAAGGTTCAGAGAGGGCCTAAGGGGTCCCTAACATCCTTCCAGAGAGTTTCACAGAGTTTGGCTATCAAGAAACCTCATTCGTGAGCTTCTACAGGAAGTCTGCAGGGGTTCTACAGGATGTCTGTGATTTTCTACATGATGTTCTGTAACTTTCTACAGGATGTTCAGAAATGGGATTTTGGAAGATGGATGGATGGAGAAAGATGAAATAGTGGGTATGGAGGTAGGATAAGGGTTGGATGTGGTCCAGGACTTGGTGGATGGAGTTGAGGACATAGGTAGATGGCTGGATTTGTTCAAGGAGGACTGAAGCAATGATGCACAAAAACTAGGGTTATGTGAGAAAATGGCAAACGTAAGGCTAGAAGCTAAGTTGAGGGATGGAGCAGATGGGTTTGATGGAGTATGGGTAGGTGGAGGAGTGGTACAGGTGCTCTGCAAGTCGTTTTTCCAACTGAACCGATGAAGACTTGTAAAATCAAAAACCTAGTTACATTGATCTAATCTGATCTAGCTGTCAGTAAAAAGAATGAACAGAAGTTGAACTGCAATGAAACCATGTATACTAACTCATGCAACTAAGCAAGCAAAAGTCTGAACTTGTAACCAACTTCTATACATGAAAATCAAACACTAGTGATTGCATGGCAAAGCAAAATCAGTGTTTTTGTGGGCAGCAAGGTTATCCTGATCACAACTCCTGATCCCACTGAGGGAGAGGTGAAACCAGAGATGGTTGATGGCCCTTTTTTGAAGCTTTTCCCTGTAAACAACCTATCAACTAAATCTAAGCATCAAAAGTCTTTCTAACCATTAACAGTGACCTAGTTAATCAGCAAGATTTAATCTACTTTAACATAAATAATTTTGCAAATGCATGAAGAACAAATAACAATACATAAAGGAGGCCTTAGCACTCGGGTTGGGCCCAACCCCAAGAGCTATAGGCTCCTATAAAGAACTCAGATCTGATGCCAAGTAAGACTGCTTCTCATTACTCAAAAATAATCATCACAAGAAAGTTTGTACAGCAGTAGCTAAGAAAAACGAGCTGAAGAAAGGACAACACTATAGTGCAAATACCAATAGTTCCAAAAGTAAACTACGAAGGCTGAGGCCTTCTTATTTATACAATACGAGGGGGCTAACAACCCTCCTAGATTCAAGGGACTCAGTTGTTCCAACTGCTAGTAGACAGTCACTCTTCCCAAAGCTGCTTGGCTACCTTTAGAACTCGTTTTGGTGGCCTGTTGAGCTCGGAGTTGAGGGTGGATATTTCGAGGAAGGGCCATTTAATGCCACAGACAACCTCCCTACGAATCCTCACCTCAAGCTTGGCTGTCACCTGGGCCATAATTGCTTGGTTTTGCTCCAAAATTTGTCCAAAAAACCTGAAATGACCATGTATTAGCCTCCTAGGTAGAGTGACCACCCTTATTCGTTCAAATAACATAAACATACTAGAAAAACATGCATAATCTATGAAAAATGAAGGATTGAACAAGGACAATTAGGCAAAATGAGCCCAATAAGTTACCCAATTCGGGGCTCATCAGAATTCTTGGTACTTTTGGAAAGGACATATTTTTTCCTTTATAGGGGATGATTGCAAAGTGTGAACGGATGATGATTGATCCACATTCAAGTTCATTTGGTTGAATGTGACAAAATGTTCTGGAATACTTGGTTTCAAACTCAACGTAGAGTTAGTTGTGATGCTCATAAGAGGCCCTTTAGCTTGGAGGAGCCTTCGAAACCACAATGTCTGCCAGGGTATGCATCTAATTCTATCTGTGAGGAAACTGGGATGGATAAACCTCACTACCTAGTGGAGTTGAAATGTATTGTATTAAACCTTAACCATGTTAACCCACATGCAAGTGTAGTTATGGCCACAAAGAAATTCACAATTTCCTTACGAGGAAGTGCAATCATGTTTCCAAGCAGGTGATTTATGTGCTCACATTGCAACCTCTAGATGAGCGTAAAAAATGGTGAGGCGATTTAGTATACCTTCGCTGCATGCATGAAATAATGATGAGGTGCCACGATGGGAGTCAGGATCTCATCTCTATGTGATTTTTTATTTTTTATTTTTCCCTTAGTTTTCTTTTGCCTTAGTGGTGAACTATGAATCTGACCATTAATAATAAGGTTTACTATTACCATGTTCATTTTTATATACATTATGGTAGGTTGCACCATTCCATTTCACCATTGATTTCCAGCTGCCCAAACTGGAGCTGGAATGCTCGATTAACACTCTTATCTGATTTAATGTTATGATTTCTTTGAAGAAATATTTATGAGGGAGTCCATCCAACAACACTATGATTCTCTTTAGTATATTTTCCAAGTGATTATTTTTTGGCCAAGTTCCATTCTGAAGATGTTGAATGATAATAAGCGAGTCCCCAAGGATAACCATTTTTGTGACTTTTTTAGCTTTAGCTATAAGCAGACCTTGCAATAGGCCATGAATTTTAGCCTAAGTATTGGTCATATTTCCTAACCCCCATTCATACCTTGTAACCAATTTTCCTTTGGGTCTATACAATTCCCTTCCCCCTCCTACCGCCCCTTATTTGTAGCATCATTATCAACCATGCAATTATGTAAGATAAAATCTTGATTTTCGAGTGAAAGATGAAAATGAGGTATCTTTCCTCTTACTATAGGTGGTAATTACTTGGGTTTTCGTTGACTTCTAATAAAATTTATTTCTATTCTTGAGCTTGATTAATTTTTATTTTACAAGGCTTTCAACTAGTTCTTTTTTTGTTGAGGTATTTTAATCACTTTAAAAAAAGGTAGAATGATATGTAGTTCATCCATTATGTTGTAAGACATCTTCATCATTGCATTAGCTTGTTCCTTTGTCTATTGTTCATCAACTTGAAGAAAGGTTGATTGAGGAGTATTACCGATGTCTTTCATTTATCTACTTTATTTTTAGGCTTGAGCTCTTGTTTGAATCAAATTCTCTTGACCTTTTTCAAAATTTTCTTGCTCATCACACTGTTTTGGGGTAAGAGTTTGTATGTTTTCTTTGGATTGCATCAATTCTAGGACATTGGATTCTTGAATTCTTTCACCATTTGAAGCATCTGAATACTCATGAAGTTCTTCAAAGATGTAATTTTCTTCCAAAATGACTACATTTGGATTTGACGCATAAAGCACTCTTGGTCTATGTTCTTTGGGATTCTAATTTTTATCAATTTGTTCTTTAGAATATGACATCATCGTTCTTTCTGATTGTCATGAGATAGGTTGTCATTTATTTCAAGACAAGTAATATCATTTTTCATTTGTCTCAAAGTCTAATTGAGTTGCCCAATTTCTACCTCTTGTTGCATTCTCAAAACTTCATCTGAAACATTCTTTATATTAAGATATTTTCCTTGAAAAATTCCCCTTCCAACTCCTAGATCTTGAAAATTACTTTTTGGAAATCCTTGATCCTGTACAATTCCTCTTCCTACTGCTTGATCTTGTACATGTCTTGATGAGGAGGAAGGTTTTGAAGACAATGTCAATTTGGATGCTTGTTTCTGGACATGTCTGAGGATGATTTCTAGGTTAGCATTGTTTTCTGTCATATCTTCCTCGATCTCAATGGATTTGCTTAATTCATTTTGGAATTGTACAATATGGGAAGATTTAATAATGAAAATTTTCATTTGATAGTATAGCCTTAAGGTAACATTCAAATATCATCAGGGCATTTAGTCACTGTGTTGTAGGGATTTCTTGCAGGGTATGAAAGGAGTGGAGGTTGAAATTTCTGGTCCTTTCATTTTTCTCAAGATGGATTTAAGCAAATTTTGTAAGAAGGGTATGATAAGCAACTGGTCGAGCAAATATTTACATGAATACTTGCTCCATATCATCAAAAGAAGGGATTATCCTAATGGGAAGTGAAATATACTAATTGTATGTTGTTCCAATAAATGTATGCAGAAAGACTTTGATCATGACATCATTGTGCTAAATTAGATGGATGTTTCATATAGTAAGAAAATAATTTAGATGTTTCCTTGGTTCCATTAAACCATCACCACTAAAACAAGAAGAATTCATGGGAGAAGACATGAAAAGGATGAATTTGATACACCTTTGTCTTCTTTGATAATTCTTTTTGTTATTTTCTCTATTTTCTCCTCCATCATTCCACTATGCTTCATTTTCCCATTCTTCCCAATTGGCCATCATACTTTCTTCTTCTATCAAGGCTTCTTTAAAAATAGTGGGTCTTTCTGACTGACCCTTTTAAGTTAACTCGATAAGTCTTTGTCTACTTCTTGTTATTGATTTTTCATATCTTTGTGAGATCCAACATTTAAGGAACATTTCTTTGTCTTCGTATTTCTACCAATATTTTTCTTTGTAAATCTATAATTCTTTCTTGTTAGACAATAACTTGAGGATTACTCAAATTCTTGTTGATTCTGTGGAGTTTGTAAGACTAAATCATATAATTGATGGAGTATACTCCTTTGGTCTTTAAGTCCATTTGGTAATTGGGGTTGTACCAGATCTTATCATGTCATAAAACATTTCACTGGTCTTATGAAACCAACTTTTTGTTTAGCTCACCAGTGGAGTTGCCAATAAATGTTGATATTTGGGATTGGCTTAATTCTAGCTTAATTTAATCACATAATTCAAATATATAAGATACATCAAAATTTTAAAGAAATTTGGAATTAATATAACTAGTGTCAAAACCAAACACATTGTTGTAGGTGGTATTTCTTTAGGTAGATATCAAGGATTCAACATATCTTAATGTACATATAACATTCAAATAGAGCTAAAATATACAAAATCAAAACATAAACCCTTCACAAATATGCAAACTAAGTTATATAAATATAAACAACTAGTGTGACTAATTATAGTAGGAACACAACCCAAATGCAAAAAACTTATTTGGATTATTCTCCCATTGGGGGTAACAATTAAAATTTTATTTCCAACATGCATTGCATGTATATAAAAATTCCACAAATCACCTAAGAACACATGGAAGGAATTAATTATAATGATATCAAACATAACCTCATCTTAATACTCTATAATGCTAAAAGATACCAAATATTGATTTCTCATAAACATGGCACATCACATCCTGAACCAATATTATTGATGTTTTTATTTCATACATAAGGTTTTGTCGTATCAACCTATTTTCGCTGCCATTTCTAAAACTATCACTTTCTCTATGCTACTAGTACTATGAAAACATTATAATATCTACCTTTATATATACATTTAATTTGGAAAATAGTTTTATTGGGCCACTTCTTCTCCATGGAAAATTGTTACTATGTATAAGTTTGTCTTTTTTTCCTCATCATATTTTCTCCATATTTTAGTGCTATTATTAGAAGAATTTATCTTTTATTAGGTTCTTTTACTCACGCCAATTATGTCAATTACGCTCATCATCATATTTTCTCCATATTTTAGTGCTATTATTAGAAGAATTTATCTTTTATTAGGTTCTTTTACTCACGCCAATTATGTCAATTACGCTCCACTACATGTTACTTATGTCTACATTCATAATGTTTTAAGATTGTTTTCATGATTGAATATGTAGGATGTTATCATTATATAAGACTGTAGGAATACTTTTTCCTTAGATTTAACTATCATACAATTTAATTTGTCAATATTAATAAAAAGTTTAGTAAAAATATTTAAGAGTAATTTTATGAAATATCATTAAATAGAAGAGTACAAATTTAATCAAATTGTGCAATCATTGATTGAATTGTTTATTCAAGCTTGTATATATGTTTAATCATCATATTGTATCTTGCTAGACAACAAACAAATCACCTTGAAGATGATTTAAACATTGTATGGCATTAATGGTTATACAATTTTGCAATCACAATCCAAATTAGATGATTTCATAAAACTAAAGTTAAACCTTATATGGAAACTCTAAATTTAAATGAGTGATACATGTCAAATTTAATTTAAAAGTAGAGAAATAATTAAAAATGGTATCACTAGTGTACTCATAATGCATTTTATAAATCAAACAACAAAAACATCAACAAAGTATGAAAACACATAATATATATGAATGATATACATATTGAAATACATGTCAAAAATACATCTCATCAAAATCAATAAGCATATCATATATACATCTCAAGTATCATTGCTAGCTAGGTCCACCACCAAAAATAGAAGCATTAGTGCCTCCACTATAATAGGCATAGGGTGTATTGATACCAATTTTAGATTACAAATAAATCTGATATATCTCTCCACCAAGATCAAGTATAGCACCCAATGTGAACATAACATGTACAACATCAATAGTTAGTGTAGTAGGTGTAGAAAATTGTGGAGAAGTGGGGGGAAATTGTGGGTGGATCCATGTGGGGGGAGAAGTTGGTGACACATGTGGAGAAAGATGAGGATGAATATGTAGTGTAGGGGATGTTGGTTACTATGGTGGAGAACTAGGCTACAATGAAGGAGATGGTGGATGGTCTGGTGGAGGAGATGTTGATTAGTTCAGTGGAGGGGGTGTTGGTTAGTCTGGTTCAGAACCAAGTGGAGGGGACGACGGTTGGTCTAGTGTAGGACAAAAGCATAGAGAATCATTTTGTGGAGGAGGACAAAGGGATGTTGATTCTAATCTAGTGTGATACTAGGTGGTGGAGGATCATATGATGGAGGAAAGATCATCATCCTTAGAATACGATATAGATGATTTGGAATGAGCGCCACCCATCAAACTCTATATGAATTTGAGGGAATTGAAAACATGTCATATCAATGATGTCATGTCATGATGAAGGATTTTCCATATTTCATACGGATCTGGGTCTTATAATATTTATCACACAAGTATAGGTATCACTCCCTCCCTATTATCAAACCACATATGTGAATTTCCACCTTAGTTCACACTATGTGGTTTGGTCTATGTGGCATTCTAAGTCTATGTATTAGAGGCCACTGGTCTTCCTCATCCACCTTATAATCCTATTGGGGAAGCTCATACCCATAATATGTTCCTACATCTACAATAAAATAGACAACAATAATAAGAAATTAAAAACAAAATGATAAAATAAATTACATGTGCATTCAGTAAGGGAAATAATATACAACAAGATTTATCAAAACATAACATTAATAATATTACCTCGACCACCTGGTGGATCATCCTTAGTACGTGGGATGTTTTTACATTCTCTCCAAACCATCCCTGCATATGGGTACTTTAAAATATTGAGGACAAGATTTCCCTTTTCAGACAAAAGATAACAAATATCTCCACCAATCAGAGTAGATGACCAGTCTACATGGCCCCTCTTGAACTACCACAACACCACACCACCCAACTCCCCTCCCCATACACATATCGGTTATAGGCCAAGGATGGGAGGAAGGTACTGTGTTATGAAATCAGCTCACAAAAAGATAGAAAATATAGATCAACGCCTTTTAGAATTCAGTCTCTTCGAGGGGGCAACCTCCTTTACATTGCACAAATGAACAATTCTTGGATGATACAAATGACAAGACCTCCTTTCTATATATAGGATTCTAAGGGGTCATAATATAATCAGAGCCGACATAACAATAGTAATGTAAGGGCACAATAATAACAATAGTGGGCTTCTATGGGGCACAATAATAACAATATGGGGACTACATGGACACAACAATATAATAAGGGGGTTGTACTAATAACAATAAGGGGTTACACTTGTAGTATAGGGACCTAACATGCCCCTCTCCTTCAAAAAGTTTTGTCCTCAACGCTTGAGTAGATCTTGATGCTTTTGTATAAAATTATTGTCATCCCATGTGGAATCTTCAGCGGGTAAGTTATTCCACTTGATGAGATACTCTGAAATTGATTGATTTCGTAGCTGTCGGGTTCTTGTTTCTGTGACTGCTCCAGGTTCCAATATGATTTTTCCTTCCTCGTCAAGTTCTGGTAATATTTTTTGAACTGGGATCTTCTGCAACTTTTGAATGAGTGGCCACACTTCTTTGTCCTTATTCCATTCATCCCTTGCTTCGTTTATCCAATCTGGTTCGATAATAGAAATAGCATAAAACAATGCTTCCACATCCTCATCCTTTCTTGAGAGTGCATCTGCAACAACATTTTGCTTCCCTTTTTTGTAGATTATTTCAAAGTCATAACCCAACATACTTGTGACCCATTTTCTATGTTCTTCTAAAGATAATCTTTGTTCTAAAAAGTATTTAAGACTATCATGATCCATTTTTACCTTCAAGTGTCTTCCCATTAGGTAAGATCGCCATTTCTTAAGTGCATATAGTATTTCCAACATTTCATTTTCATAAATAGCTTGCTTGGGATGTAGCTATAAAAATACCCAATCGCCTACATCAAAACTTCTTTCATTGCGATGTTGATCTGCTTGTTGTTTCATTCTATTCCGCACCGAATTGGCGTTATCCTTTAAAAATTGGAGAACTTGTTGTTGATGCTCGATGTGATCTTTCATTGCTTGAATATTTTCTTCTTGATATGTCCTTCTATCTTGAGAGTTTGAGGAGTGGTAATTTCTTCCAATGCATTACAAGATATGGTCGGATTCATTTCTTGATGCTCGATGTGATGTTTCACTTCTTGAACATTTTTCTTCTTGATATGTCCTTCTATCTTGATAGTTTGAGGAGTGGTAATTCTTGCCAATGCATTACAAGATATGGTCGGATTCATTTCTTCTTTCTCGATGTGATCTTTCACTTCTTGAACCTTTTTCTTCTTGATATGTCCTTCTATCTTGAGAGTTTGAGGAGTGGTAATTCTTTCCAATGCTTTACAATATATGGTTGGATTCATTTCTTCTTTCTTTGGGGTTGGTTCCTGGTGTATATCCTCTTCTTTTGATGTTTCTTGATCCTTTTCTTCCTCCTCTTCACAATCTATGTAAAATAATTTCTTCTCAGCACACTTATGACCTTTAATGTATTTGTTATCACAATTATAACAAAGCCCTTTTGCTCTTTTTTCTTCCAATTGTTGTGGTGTCAACCTTGTAGGTTGTGGAAGGATAGGAGAAACAACACTTCCATGTTTATAGTTGTGAGGAGTAGACTTCCTTGTTGCCATAATTTTGCTTTCCACTAAACTTGCCAACCTGAATGCCTTCTCCAATTAATCAAGTTCCCAAAGATGAACCTCATGTTGAATGTTATCCTTTAAAGTCCCTATGGAGACATCAATCCTCTGCTTCTCTGGAATATCATTTTCCCTTGTATTCAATTTTTGAAAGTCCTCAATGTGCTCTTCCATTGAACACATTGGTTTGATATTTATCAATTGGCTAAAGAAGGTGTTGCTCTTTGTATCCTCATAATGTGCTATCATTTTCTCCATGAAAATTGACCACGTAACAAGTGGTTTACGAGAGCAAAGCCCCTTATACCATAAAAATTGATCCGGTTCTAAATATGAATATGCAATACGTACCTTTTGTAATAGTTACATCTCATGTAGATCAAAATATTTCTCCATCTGTAGTATCAAATTTACTGGATCCTTGCCATCAAACTTCCTCATATCGCTTTTCCTTGATTTTAGGAGCTCGATCTTGAAATGACTGTAACTTTGTAATTTCAGATCTCCAAGTTTTGAAATTGCGTCCTGTAGTAGCCCTCTATGTTCTCTTTCTAACCATGCAAGTCTGATCAAGAATGGATTCTGCAAAGAAGAGTTATGTCAAATCTCCCACGATGACCTGATTATAGACTGGTTCAGTAGAGAGAACTTGTAGGAAGTTCCACGTGTCATTGTTTCAACCTTAGGATCTGAAAAATATACACATAATGCTATAGTCCGTCCTCTTTTTTAACTACTTACAAAATTTCAATTTGATGCTCAGAGCGAACATTATGACGATTTTCCCAAGGTCACCTATTTAGAATGTAATTCGGGAGTCTATAAAAACCCTAACTTCATCAGATTATATATCCGCAAATATAGTGATACAAAATATGAAATTCGGCCTCGAGCTTCACAAAGATTTCGGTTAAAATGGGTTTTAATTTTAGAGTCTGAACCATCGTAGAAAAAATATTATAGCGAAAAGTCCACGATGACCTGTTTGAGATGAAATTCTAGAGCTTGCAAAAACCCTAACTTCCTTGGATCATATATCTGAAAATATAGCGAGACAAGGTCTGAAATTCAGACTCGAGGTTCAGATTGATTTCTTTTCAAATGGGTTTTTTTGAGCTTCTGAAACTTCGTAGCGAAAAATTTATACCGAAAATTCCACGATGGCCTGTTTGGAGCAGCAAAACCTAGAATCCAAAGCTCTAATACCAAATGTTATGAAACCAGCTCACAAAAAGATAGAAAAGATAGATCAACACCTTAGAATTCAGCCTCTTCGAGGGGGAAACCTCCTTTACATTACACAAATGAATAATTCTTGGATGATACAAATTACAAGACCTCCTTTCTATATATAGGAGTCTAAGGGGTCATAATATAATCAGAGCCGACATAACAATAATAATGTAAGGGCACAATAATAACAATAGTGGGCTTCCATGGGGCATAATAATAACAATATGGGGACTACATGGGCACAACAATATAATAAGGGGCTTGTACTAATAACAATAAGGGGTTACACTTATAGTATAGGGACCTAACATACTATCAATTGAGTGGCATGAAACCTCCCAAAAAATTAAACTAAACAGCTATAAAATGAAAATGGGAAAAATAACCTCTAGTAAAAACAAAGTAATAATGATCCAAAGAAAAAAAAATTGTTACAAAAATATCTTCAACCACCTAATCAATTGGGTGTTTTGAACTAAGTTATCTACATAATACATCAAAGGGAAACTATGTGCTTCCCATCATAGGTAAAGTGTGTTAATATCGTGATAATAAGGGATAGGCATCTAACATACTCCGCATTAAATGAACCTATCCACAACTAACCACCGTCAACCTAGAAGTTTGTAACCTAAATAATAATTGGGTTAACATATCTCCACACATATAGTATCTAGCTATCTCCTACAATATCAATTGGTAGATTAGGGAAGTGGGGCAAACCTCCCCCCTCCTAGACAACTTGGTAATAAAATAATTATCCTAGTTCGCATTTTGATACCAGAAATTGAGATTGACCCTAAATTCTTGTCTGGCATGATCAAAGCAGTGGATCAATTGTTTTAAAAATGGCAAGTCCCCCCTAAGGGATGTAGCCTCCACTTAAAACTTGAGGAAACCAACATTCCTCAAAAGAGCATGTGTTTGAGGTGCAATAGGGTGAGGTATCCTCTCCCTCTCTCTAGCCTCTCACTCATGTACAAATTGTATGTGTCACGAGGACTTTACTCAATAAATATATTGCATAGCACATGTGTTCGTGACATACTAAACAATACCCTTAATTTGAATACATATTGGAAAATACCTCTAAAAATCATATTATTTAACCCCCTACTAGTACTGACCCAATAAATATTCCCAATTTAAAAAACCCTTACTTTCACTAGATATTATAGGTATCCAATTTTTCATTAACATTTTTTATACCCCTCTGTATTTTTTCATTAACTTTGAGCTCCATTTTTTATGCCTACCAATATAAAACCCTTTACCCTCTATTATATGCTTAATATATTATGTCATTTTTTCCTCAATATATATCTACCAATATGAATGCACATGGTATGGTATTTCTCCCCCAATGAAGCCCCATGGTATGTGTCAACTTACTCCTACACTTTTCATCAACATCTCTAATTCACATACAATTTATTTCAATCACATACATAAATACAACAAATTAAAATTATAAAACACATACTTATATCACCATTTTGTATTTATAAAAAACTAAAAATGATTTTTGTTTGCAAAAATAATGTGGTAAAACAACTAGTATTCCTATAATATATCATATGCACTCGATGTGGTGTGCTACACTACACAAAAAAAAAATGCCACCTTAGACATGGTGCTCTATGTTGACTAGTGCATTGATATGGTTATGATGATGAATCATATGCGGCACACTATTATAATAATGATTCTTCGTAACTTATGGTGTACAAATGTTAGTTTATTCATTTAAAGCATCACTATGCTAAATTTTGTAATATAAAATACAAAAAATTAAAACATTCGGTGCGTGTATTATTAGTCCCTGCCATCCCGGCATGGACTATAGTAATCGAAAACGAGGAAGATAACATTATTTGAGTTGTTTTTAGTTTGGGCTCATTAGCTATAAACAAAGTTCTTAGAGACATTAATTTATCGTGTTATTTGGCCTCTTCCCGAGGACCGAAGCTGGACTGAAGCTAAAACAATAGGTTATTTTTGTTTGTGTGATATTTTCAAACTTGTAAATCCTACAGCCTAAACTAATGTTAGCATTATGTGAGGAAATTAAATGTTAGCTCAGCTCTCAGGAACACGTTGGTATATATGAACATATAAGCATATAAGCAACTGGTATATATGAACATATAATCAGATAAGCATCCGCAGGTTCCTGGGTACACCTAGCTACCCACATGGCGATTTCACCGCACATCTATATTGCATGTGAGTGTTGTTGCTTCTGCTATATTGCATGTGAGTGCTACTGCTTCTGCTGCCTTCAAATCCAGATAGGAGGGCCTCAAGAATACAAACAGCATGGGCAGCAGCAACAGTTTGATCATTTGGCTTGCCATGATTTTAACAGCAACAGTATGCACCAGCAGCACAAGTAGCAGAGGAAGCACCACCACTTGAGTAAGCACTAGCAGCACAAGTAGCAGAGAAGCACCACCACGGCTACCTGTCGCCTATGCTACCATCTGCGTGAATGGCTATGCACCAGGAGTGACCACTGCATGAATGGCTCTACGCCAGGAGCCAGCCACCACTACGTGATGTGGTATGCGAGCTCTAAATAACTTCCTGTTACGAGCTTATACTTGACTATGTCCTTCAACCTCAAAAACCAGAATGCGATTGTTACAGCTTGGGTTCCAAGAGAGTCGGCTACCAAGTTCTTTCTCCTTAATTTTTCTTAGATGATCTGTCAATTGCAGTGACTGCCCTTTTCTTCCAAGAAAGGTGAGTATAGGGCTTCGCTATGATCCTGTATACAGATTTGAATTGGCTTGTGTGAACCCAAAATAAGTATTCGCTACCACAAAAGTTGACAGGTGCTCGTCCGCAGTCCCAAACAGTCTCAGGGCGGAATTAGGGTGACGTGCTGCCCTAAACAACCTTAGGAAGAGGAAACCAGCCACCGAACATAGCTTAGAATTCCCTGAACATAGCTTAGAATGCCCTTTCTGCCCCGTTGAGGTTTCACTGCTCCAAACTGAACTCTTGAACCTCCAGCGAATTGACTTTTGGACTCGGTTAGAGCACCACTTGGCTTAGGTGGACTTTGCTACATGACCAGCACATTGGTAGCCACAGGGTTCCACAGGTAGCCTTCGTTGTTTGGGTAGAGAGAATCCTCGGTGGCTACAGAGAAGAGATGACTTTCACTGCCTAGAAACTGAACTCGTTGAGCTAGTAAATAACCATAGAGAGCTGCTTGGCTAGAACAGATCCAAATTGCTTTAAGAGAATATGTTCTTACAGGACAAAGAGAAAAAGAGTGACTTCAAACGGGCGAGGATGCTACCTTGGATACGTGGGGAAGGAACGTTTGTGCCTGCCTGCAGAATACACGAAGGCACCCATGTTGGTTCAGACAAACACCTTGATGCAGGGCTACTGTAACATCACACCCAACTTGCCTCTCAGAGGAACAATCACCGCCTCAGGGGATCTGGTTCCCCTCTCCTACATTGTCGGATTGGTCACCGCTCGCCCCAACTCAAAAGCCCTCTCGCCTCACTGCGACCTGTTGGATGTCATGGAAGCTCTCCGGAAAGGCAGCTTCAGAAGTTGGCTAGGATGGCTCGAATAAACCTGGGTTGGGAGATGAAATGAAACTGACCTGGACTTGGACCTGCTTGCTGCTTCGACGTTGGGACCTGAAGAGAGGTGGAGCCACGAAAAGATATGGCTATGGCACGAATGATAGGAAATAAAACTTATAACCTTATTCAATGACATCTGTCAAAAATGCATGTGGAAATATTTTCGTAGATTGAATGCACTTTCTTTAGAAATTGTCTTCTTTTATAAAATTATAGGATATCTTTTCAACTACATGCTCTCGACGAGATTCAACGGAAATCATGAATGCGAATCTTTCCAAATCGTGCAATCGCTTAACTGTAAGTCCAGAAGATCCTGGCTGTTGAATTCAGTTCTGCGCAGCTCAATAAGAACTAAGGGCCCTTAGTTTGGTAAAGTAATCCCTCAGAGCAAGCAGGCCTTGAGCTGGTTGACCGGTTGTAAGGATACGTTGCATCTACTACAGAGCTTGTTGATGGAGATTGTCTGACTCGTATGGAAAGGTCTCAAGGATCCCAAGCTTTCCAATTGCCATTGTGATCCTTTATTTAGTTAGAATTATCTTTATACATCAGAATCTTGCTAGGAGCGTTAATGTTTATGTCTCATGGCATATATGTCCAGGCCCACCCTCCTCGATTGTCATATGTTGTTAAGTTTGGCACTCTTGTTTTATTTACAGGCTTAATAGACCACCTGTAGCTTACCCAGTCTTCCACAACATCCTCATCACGTGATGAGGCAGGGCGCCCATGTGACACGTCAGGGTACCTTGGTAAATGTTCAACGACATCGATTTGTTCCCTGGTGATCTACGGTGCAGCTACATTTGCAACCCTAATTCATTGCATTACCCTAAGTCCTCCTCACATTTCACCATTCTTCCACCGCGTTAGGGGTGAGGACTTGCAGAGGTAATCTGCCTGGTTGTCATATAGATGCCACTGCATCTCTATATTGGTCATTCTTCATCGCTGATGGTATCATTTCCTCTTCAATCGCGACATAAGGTTGAGAAAGGTAACAATTACAAGTATCGCCTTTAACAACTTCAGGGTTTTATATTGATTAATTTACATTTTTTTTGCATTCTGGTTTCCAACAAAACAATTTATTTGGGTCCATAATTGGTAAGAGGAGGTGGCTACCGGTCCATGTTGGGGTGGCCTCATCTCCGGTGTTTACAAATGGGTTTTGATTTCTTTATGCCGAATATACAGGTACCAACTGTATCTTTTGGTTTGGTGGTTTTTGTATAACTGCATAATTTTCTGTACAAGGTTTTCATACTAACTCATTTCTCGTCTTGTTCTGGGCATATCCGAAGATGGTGCCAAGCTCTATCTCTGATTCCTGCATTTTCTCATAGGTAACATGGCTAGCATCCCTATTTTGGCCTCTTAATGGTTTCTCATTTTCTAGTCTTTATCTTCATTCAAGGATTTGATTCTTACTACGTTTTCTTTTTCTTTTCCTGTATACTCTTGGATGCACGTATCCATCTCTCACTGGTCTAAGATTTGAGTACGATGTGACCAAGGTTTCTTTCTCTGATTACTTATGGGTCAACCTGAATTCTTCTCAAGGTCGGTGGAATTTCTTCATCTCGTTGGAGTTTTGGGACCACAATTTCTATAAAAAAAATGTTTTCTTACCTATGCTACTGACAATAGGGTTCAACATTTCCATTGAAAACCCTCAAGGCTAGATGCATTTGTTGCCTGTACTACGAGAATCTTCCTAGTGTATACTTGTCTATGATACTTTGCATGGCAGTTTATAACCAGCCTTTCTTGTACTTTGGCCCTATATCTACCATGATTGACTCTATTTTAGTTTTGGTACTAAGTTTATCTAATTAATTTATTTTGGTGGAGAAGGAGTGCAGGTCCTTCGCTTATGTTAACTTGACAAAAATATTTAAAGTACATTCAATTATTATGATGTTGTTAATGGGACTGTGTTGATATCACGATTAGGGAATCCCTTAGTGCTCTGTTTTTATCTGTATAACGAAGATATTATTTCTGCTTTTATATATGGTTCTGTGATACACAATTATTTCTATGGCAATAAACAGTCCTGTGGAAAAAATTTATTTCTTTATTGATATGTTGCGTCTGTCAAGATTTAATGATTCCAGAATAGTTTACTGTTTATTACCTATTGGATCGCTATTATTCTTCTACTTCTGGTTTCACACATGCACCATTGGTTTCTCCTTTTTCCTGAATTATAAAAGAAAACCCAAGGAAATTATATGTGGAGTATTTTTCATTCTTTTGATCACGTTGAAATGTTGAGGTTAATACCATCCCTTTAGATGTTAACCTACCACATCTATCTAATAGCATAGTTTATAATTCATGTTTTCAAGCCAAATTTATCTCTCTGATTACTGTTGTTTCCGCATCTCCTATCTTTCGATTGTCTTAGTTGGAATATGATTCCTCAACCCTAGATCGAGCTATTGTGTTTGCTTCTGCTCCCCGAAGGGGTTTGATCTGGGCGACTATAGAAAAGCCTCAATCCATCTCTCAAGCGATCAATGAACCTGTAACACTCGTGTGTTAGTGTGTTATTCTATTCTTCTAATGCTACGATCAAGATTCAGGAACAAGCTATTATATTTGTTTGCTAACATCATTAGAGACTTTCAATTAGAAACATAGCCCTCTTTAATAAGAGTACATAATAAAATGGATATCATTGTTACAAATACCTATAATTTTCATAGGAGTACTCTATTTCTCTTCCATGATTCTGTTCTTAACTAAATCTTCATTATATACAATTCATATATTTCAATTGGTTATAATCCTAAAAGAACTATTTTTTTTTCTTTATATATATACCAGTCTTCTCTTTCATTCCTACTGTAAATTCTCATTATTTATTTCTTCCTGTTACCAGAATACTTGTAGTTTTGTAATATATAACTTCTAGTCATACTTTCCACACTCAGAGTCTATAATAACTCTTGTCTTAGGATCACAATTCATAAACATAGGGATAATGATAATATCTCGAGAGGTGCCACAATATAAAAGCGTTCAATTTGTAAATACTGACCTCGATTCTGGGTTTTGAAAAGATCGGGAGAGAGTAAGTTCCGAATGCAAAAATTGCAATTCCGACACTTTAATGCTGGCTATACATAACTCCTTTAGAGTGGTTACCTAACTTAAGGACAGTGGCCCAACCAGCCACAGGTAGAGCATAGCCCACGGATAGACAAAATGCATGAAGGTAGACCTAAGAGACTTGGACGCAGCTCTGATTTCTAGACCTTCAGGAAGAAAGGATCGGCACATTATGGTACTTACCTCAAAGGGACCAAGAGATCGAAGGAAGAAGTTACTACGGGAACAACTATCAAGTTATGTTTCATCCTCGTCTCTTCAAACGGCAGACCTGAACACCTCACAGGAGAATGAAGTCCAGTGCCTTGATATCGCTCAATCAGGTAAACCCAAGAATGATACAGCATCGTCTGTGACAGAGTTTAGAAGAAAATTCAAGCCCAGAAGAAACTGCTTCGAGAAGCCTAGTAGATACAATGCTCAAGGAAGAGATTTCAAGACTGAATGGCTCAGGGGATCTCCACAAATTAACTGATACTGATGCAACAATTGCTGCATTAGAAGAGCAGCTTCAGAATGTGCTCCACAACTAACAAGGAGTAGAAGTTGTATAGCTGAAATAATGACTAGCCCTCCATCCTCTCCCTCTTCTTGGGTGACAGATAGTTAGTTTTGGGCATAACGAAAACACTCCACCAGAAACAGCTGGCTGGGTAAAGAACACAATGTGTTATCCACAGACAGCACTGAAATGATTGAACGAAGTGCTTCTTTTGACATAAAAAATGTTAAGAATATGTTCAAGGTTGCCTGCCTTAAACCAAGCTCCTTCAGATTATCCCAAACAGGATGTATTGTAAGTAAGAAAGTAGCATCTATACAGTTGAAAGATCGGGATTTGACCCCTCCCATTAAGCTTTAGAGGTACCACTCCCTAGAAGCATCACCAGATTAGGGTATGGCATCTCTAGAAGCCAAGAATACGAAAGTTTTTGGAAGGTATAGCCTCTATTAACTACTACCTTTGTTTAGTCTTCCACCTTACAGAAATACAATCTATGTTGGTGTCCTAGAACATGAGGTCTTTAAGTTATCTGTTACCTTTTAGAGCCACTCCTACAAAGACCAAAAAAGCAGACATATTAGGGGATGCGTTGGGATAGACTAGAAGCCAGGCTTGCCAAGATTCTTTTGAAGTACAATCCTATTATATACAATTTCAAGTCTTAGGTCATTCTGCATCTTGCTTGATGTACATTGTATTGGCTGGGGGATTTCATAAATTAATCATATTCTCTTAGTCTCTCTGAAAGCTTCAGGATGTGTTCACATTAAATGCTCACCATCCTTTGCTAGAGTATTGTGTTTCATTTGTGCCATTGTGAGACAACTCTGGAAGAGATCTCACATATATCTAATTTACTTAACATGTAAATGTTCTAGGTTTGGCTTTGTTTTTTTTCCAAGAAATGGAATTCTATCCTTAATTTCAGCACAAGATTCTTTTGAAGTACAATCCTATTATAAACAGTTTCAGGTCTTAGGTCACTCAACATCTTGCTTGATGTACATTGTAATGGCTGGGGGATTTCATAAATTATATCATATTCCCTGTCTCTTGAAAGCTTTTGGATGTGTTCACATTGAATGCTCACCATCCTTTGCTAGAGTATTGCGTTTCATTTGTGTCGTTGTGAGACAACTCTGGAAGAGATCTCACATATATCTAATTTACTTAACATGTAAATGTTCTAGGTTTGGCTTTGTTTTTTTTTTCCAAGAAATGGAATGGAAAGATTACAAAAGTTTGTTTTTTATTTTTTCGTTTGTTCCAGAGTCCTTTTTAATTTGTTTGAAAGGAGGGTCCATGACAACATAATCTATATTTTATGCAGGTGATGGAACTGGAGACAAATGGAAATGTTTAGGATGACATAAATGTCGATGATGTGACTCTTGATCGGTCATCCAAACTTATAGAATATTGCACCTTCTTCTTGACAAATAGAATATTCAGCAAAGTTGGAGTTATCAATTCGTATAGGTTGCTTGGCAGATCTTCCACATGTATGTGAGTATGAGTATGTATAATTTTGTACCTAGTAGAATAGTGCACTGAAATTACTGGACTGCAAATTACCAATGTCAATGTTGCTGTCACCTGCATGGGAATGGTATGAGATCTCTTATGGCAAATAAGAAACAATCCTAGACTACGTACTTTACCTTTCTAGTGGTGTTTCTGTGCACTGAAATTGCTGGACTTCAAATTACCAATGTCAATGCTGTTGTCACCTGCATGGGAATGGTCTGAGATCTCATGGCAGGGACTTGCTGCTATGCAGCTTCTCTTGTTTAATATGTAATGCATCTCACATAAGAGGTGCTATCTTAAACAATAGACATCGATAATACGATGGCGCTTCATGTTATACATCATTTTAAAAAATTAAAATATGAATTGAATTTATTAGCAAAGTCATCAAACCAAGGAAGAAACATTATAAAGCATGGCAGATGAGGTAGTCATCTAAAGAGAATAAGCACCTTTGCTTATAAGAAAAAATGGAAGCATGAAAGGAAAGAATTGTGATAATGAAATTATTTTGATATTTTTTATTCTTATTTTACTATATCTCAGCGTGCTCGACATAAGGCACACAATGCCTTTTTCTATTTATCCTAACATGTTGTGTTTGATAGTAAGAAGCATCAGATTAACGAACATGAATGCACAAACAAGCTACTTTCTTTTTTAATATAAGGATTTTATATTTTGCAAATGAAAGTCTTGAACATATAGTCCTTTTCTTTATAAATGGTTGAACATGTAATTCTTTTCTATATAAAAGTACTTGTGCAGGGTATTATTAGTCCTTGCCGTCGGCAACATGGACTCTTATAATAGATTTTCGCCTTTGCCATTAATCTGACTCATAAACCAAAACATATAACCAAAGTTTCTAGACCATAATATTTCAAACACTTTTGTTAAGCCTATTAGACATTTATAATATTCTACTTTCACCCATCAATAATTTTGAGATCTTATTTGGCTTCATATTGAGATCGAGAAAATTAAAACATAAGTTAACAAGGGGAGTTGTAGGGCAGCAAGTCCCTGCCTCGAGTGGATGATTTACTTGGGTTGAAGGGGGCTTGCTTCTGCATATGAAGAAGCGAACGTGGCTTATCAAGATAGTAGTCGAGACCTGTACCTGACCTATGAACTGAACCGATACCGAACAACCATAGGAAAGAGCAAGAGAATCAAATATCTGTACTACAAGTATATAGACTTGTTAGAGTCCAAAGAAAAAGCAACCACAGGAAAGAGCAAGGGAATCAAATATCTGTGCTACAAGTATATAGACTTGTTAGAGTCCAAAGAATGAACAACCATAGGGAAGAGCAAGGGAATCAAATATCTGCGCTACAAGTATATAGACTTGTTAGAGTCCAAATAACTTGCTATTGAATCTGTTCACACAACTTATAAAATGAAGCCTCTTCTTGTCCACCCATGACACCGTTTCAAAGTCTCAACAACATGTTCAGAACATTGATTCTTTCTATGCTAAAGTGACCCAGACTTTCACCAACTTCGATGAGCAGATGAAGCATGAGCTTTCATCTATGGGCCCTATTTTGTAGGAATGATGGCAGTTGTCTTGGGGACGAGAAAAGACTTTGTGTTGGGGCCCTGTTGCCGCCCTATTTGACAATTTGGGGACTCTCACAACCATTCCATTATCGTTTCCCCACCTGGTCCACTTACTTATTCTAGCTTTCTACCACAGGTTCGAGTGAAACCTCTCAGCAACAAAGGCGTCCCTTTGAAGCCAAAACAACTCTGATAGCAAATGTAGGTTTTAACCCCATATAGAAATTACCTGCATACGAATTCTAAAACACAGAAAATAAACAATGCGAGAGCATAACACATAAAACACATATACACAGAGATTTTCCCATTGGATCCCAAAACCAGGACTACTAGCTTGATTTTTCATTATGTTCCTTTCAATGTTATAATACATATTTATACATGCCGAAGCATCCAATACCATGGACCGAAAACCATCACGTCCAAAACCATGGACCGAAAACCATCACGTCCAAAAACATGTGCGAAAATCATGCACAAAACCATAGGTGGGTCTGCCCAACCTAACATAGGTTCCAAAACCAAAATTTTCTGGGGCACTGCCCCGGACCCCATAGAGTGGGGTTACCTGCACCCCTCAAACCCCCTGTGACCCCCCCGCTACACAATCAGTGAAACGAAGGGGGGTCTTTCCCCCCCGCCCCCCAACCCCCCGATTAATTACGTGGGCTAGTTGTGGAAAGAATATAACACAACTCAACATTCTCCCACTTGTTGTTTTCTTTGCACAAGGGGCCACAAGAGAGCTTAGCCATTTATCTAGCCTAGCAATGCCCATTGTTTCTCTACACCAAGAGAACTTCTCAGAGCTCACAAATTTTGTCAGTGCATCTACAGTATTTTTCAAAGTGTCCACCTTTACCAGCAACACCTTTTTGTCTTCTATCATATCCCTCACAAAGTGATATTGAACATCAATGTGCTTTGTCTTTGAATGATATGCAAGGTTCTTTGCCAAGAAAATTGCACTTTGGCTATCATAGTCTATCCTTATAGCTCCCTATACTAACCCAATACTTGAACACAATCTCTGCAACCAAACTGCTTCCTTGCTTGCATGAGTGGCTGCCATGTATTCTGCCTCTGTAGTTGATAGTGCCACTACAGATTGTTTCTTACTCATCCAACTGACTGCACCTCCAAATAGTTTAAACACATACCCACTTGTAGATTTTCTCTGATCCAGATCTCCAACCCAGTCTGCATCAACAAAGCCACTAATATCCAACACTCTGTCCAATCCTGGTCTTCCTTGGTAGCACAAACCATAATCACTAGTGCCACGCAAATACCTAAGAACCCGCTTCACTGTTGTCCAATGCTCCTTTCCTGGTTTTGACATAAACCTGCTCAATGCTCCCACTGCATGTGCAATGTCTGGTCTAGTACAGACCATTGCATACATCAGGATACTGACTGCACTTACATATGGAACACGGGACATGTCCTCTTCCTCTTCTTGTGTCTTGGGACACTGTTCAGAAGATAACTTTACACTTACAAGAATAGGAACCTTCACCAGTTTACTATCCTGCATATTAAACCTTTGCAGTAGTGACTCGACATACTTCCTCTGGTTTAATCAAAGCTTCCTCTTTTCCCGGTCTCTTTTAATTTCCATGCCCAAAATATAGTTTGCAACACCAAGATATTTGATGTCGAATTTGGAGGACAATTGGGTCTTCAAATCCTGGATAATTTCTTTGTCATTTCCAACCAGCGACATATCATCCACATACAAGATCACATAAATAACATGGTCAGCAATTAATTTAAAATACACACAATGATATACTTTGCTTCTGGTGAAGCCAAGTCCCCGTATAAATGTATCAAATTTCTGATACCACATCCTTGGTGACTGTTTTAACCCATACAAAGACTTCTTTAACTTGCATACCATTTCTTTCTTACCCTTCACTGCAAAACCTTCAGGTTGCTTCATGTAGATCTCCTCTTCCAGATCCCCGTGAAGAAATTTTGTCTTCACATCCATCTGTTCTACCTCAAAATCAAAAGTAGCAACAACAAATAACAGTAATCTAATAGAAGTTACCTTGGCAATAGGAGAAAAAATATCACCAAAATCAATTCTCGGCACCTGGGAATAACCTTTTTCTACCAACCGAGCTTTGTATTTCTCCACCTTTCCTTCTGCATTTGTCTTCTTCTTGAACACCCATTTGCTGCCAATGGGTTTCCTTCCAGCCGGCAACTCCACCAGATCCCAAGCCTCATTTTTGTGCAAAGATGCAATTTCATCAACCATGACCTCTTTCCAGAGTTTTCCATCCTCTGAATCTACTGCTTCCTTCATAGTTCTAGGATCATCATCAATAATAGATAAAGCAAAATTTGAATAGAAAGAAGATGGACTATACCTTTTTGGCTACCTTCTTTCTCGAACTAATCTTCTCACACCTGGAGTTTGTGGCTCTTCATCTTCTGATTCCTCCTCTGCTGTAGAGTCTGATTCTTCCTCCTTTAGCTCAAACTCTATCTTCTCAGGTTCCTTTGGTTGGACTTCATGTTTAATAACATCTTTCACCTCTCTAAACACCACATCTTAGTTGTACACAACCTTCCTTGTTATTGGGTTCCAAAGCTTATAACCCTTTAAACCATCCTTATACCCAATAAAGATGCACTTTTCAGATTTACTATCCAACTTGGTATGTTTCTCCTTTGGAACATGTACATATGCATCACATCCAAATACCCTCAGATGTGAAAGAGAGGGTTTCTTACCAGTCCATGTCTCTTATGGAGTTTTATCCTCCAACGTTGATGAAGGTGATCTGTTGACCAAGTAACATGATGTCTCTGCCGCCTCTGCCCAGAATTCTTGTTCTAACCCGGCACCACTGAGCATGCTTCTTGCCCTTTCCATCAACATCTTGTTCATTCTTTTTGCAAATCCATTTTGCTGAGGTGTATATGGAGTAGTCTTCTGTTGTGCTATACTACACTTCTTACAGAATTCTTCAAATTCCTTACTGAAAAACTCTCCACCGTTATCTGTCCTCAGCACCTTTATCTTCTTCTCTGTCTGGTTTTCCACCAGAGCCTTGAATTATTTAAACTTATCAAAGACTTTAGATTTCTTCTTAAGGAAATATATCCATGTATTCCTTGAGAAGTCATCTATAAATGATACATAGTACACAGACTTACCCAGTGATGGAACCTTCACAGGTCCAAACACATCACTACGCACAAGCTCTAAAATATGTTTCACCCTCTTACCACCAAAGGGGAAACTCAGCCAATTCTACTTCCCTTATACACAATTTTCACAGAAATCAAAATCCAAAGAGCTATTACTCATACCTTCTACCATACCTTTACCATGAAGTATTTAAAGGCCCTTCTCTCCAATATGTGCAAGCCTTTAATGCCACAGCATGGTCTTCTCTCCAGAGACCACTAGGTTTTCTGCTCCACTATCAGGAACCACAAAACTGTTGCACCCTTCAACAACAGTGTTACTTTAAAGCTTGTACAGAGTTCCGGTCCGAACTCCCCGCATCAATACTAGTGCTCCTCGAACTATCTTGCAGGTATCCTTCTCAAACACTGTTTTTACACCTGCCTCATCCAGCTTGCTTACAAAAATTAGATTTCTGGCCAATGCAGGAATATGTAGAACACCCGGAAGTGTTCTAACCCTTCCACCTTGCAACTTCAACTTTACTTTTCCGCGACCAACGATTCTAGCCTTCCTATCATCCCCTAAGAAGACATCACCACCATCATATTTCTCATACTCGCAGAACCAATATCTATGGGGAGTGAAGTGAAAATATGCACCTGAGTCAATCAACCATGCCTCATTATCTACACGTGTACTTGAAGAAGCCAAGTACACATCCCCACCTTCATTTGAGGTGGTTTTTGCCTCTGCAGAAGGAGCATCATCAGATCCCTTTCTTTTGTCAGGATCTTTAGATTTATAGTCTCTTTTGTAGTGCCCTTCCTTTCCGCATTTCCAGCACACCACCTTTACAGGTTTTCTTGGAGATTTAGATCTCCCTCTAGATTTAGATCTCCCACTCAATGACTTATTTTTGTTTTTGTTCTGGGACCATCCTCGTACAGACAAGGCATCACCATTCTGGCTCTCCGTATTTTTCCATCTCATCTCCTCTGTCAACAAGGATGAGACTATTTAATCAAACTACAATGCAGTTGCATTGCTACCTATTGCAATAACCAGACTATCCCACGAATTTGGTAGAGAAAACAACAAACTGATGCACTTATCTTCATTTGAAATTTTAATATCAACAGATGCTAACTGACTTACCACAGTATTAAATGCGTTTAGATGCTCTGTCACTGAGTCTCCATCTTTCATCCTCATGTTATACAACTTTTTCTGCAGGAATAGTTTATTCGCTAGAGACTTAGATTGGTACAAAGTCCCTAACTTGTCCCACAATTCCTTTGCCGTAGCTTCCCGTGATACATTCAACAATACTAAATCTGAGACACACAATTGTATCATGCTCTTTGCCTTCTGATCCAACTTCTTTCATTCTTCATCGGACACTCCCGTTGATTTAGTACCCAGATCTATCGCGATCCACTAATATTTATCCACCAAAAAATCCTCCATTTTGAGTTTCCACAACTCAAAACTCTGACCATTAAATTTCTCGATCAATATCTTTCCACTACTTTCCATCTTCTTTCACCACCAGAATCAATCTCGCAGATCTCCCACTAAACAGGGTCTACCACAGGCCTGAGCGAAACCCCTTAGCAACAAAGGCATCCCTTTGAAGCCAAAACAACTTTGATACCGGATGTAGGTTTGAACCCCGTACAGAAATTACCTACATACGAATTCTAAAACACAGAAAATAAACAATGCGAGAGCATAACACATAAACAGATATACACAGAGATTTTCCCACTGGATCCCAAAACTGGGACTACTAGCTTGATTTTTCATTATGTTCCCTTCAATGTTATAATACATATTTATACATGCCGAAGCATCCAATACCATGGACCGAAAACCATCGCGTCCAAAACCACCGAAAACCATCGCGTCCAAAAACATGTGCGAAAATCATGCACAAAACCATAGGTGGGTCTATCCAACCTAACATAGGTTCCAAAACCAAAATTTTCCGGGGTGCTGGCTCGAATCCCATAGATTGGGGTTCCCTGCACCCCTCAAACCCTCTGTGACCCCCCACTACGCAATCGGTGCAATGAAGGGGGGGCTCCCTCTCCCCCAAACCCCCCAGTTAACTACGTGGGCTAGTCGTGGAAAGAATATAACACAAATCAACATGACTTTCGATCATTCTAGGCTAGGGAACTTTGAACCCTAAGACATTTAAATACGAAAATTTGCCCAAAATGATATTCTTTATCATTAAGTCACATATTTTGAGTTTATTTGAACTGCATATGAAACAAGAAGAATATTTTTTTGTTTCCCCTTCTATCTTCTCTATCTACCAAAAATGTTTGAATGTGCGTAGAGGCAAACACACGAAATTTGGTTAAAACTTTATTTGTTTCAAATTCATAAGTAAATTCACTGAGAATGCACGTAAAATCAAACATGCCAAATTTTCTTAGAGCCTTAGTTTTTTGGATTGCAATAGATATATTAAAACAAATTCATGGGCCAAGACTTAGATCAATTTGAACGGATCAGTCCTAAAACCTGAAAAACTTGTGGAACGAGTAATTATCCAATAATTGCTGCATAGACTGAACCAAATTTCGGTGTCCAGGGTGCCTAATTTAATCCAAGGCTCTGAGTTATACACTGTTAAATGCTTATTTATTTTCCTCTAAGGTGAACAACTAAGATCTTATTGAGCTCAAGGCTATTCTGCTAAGCTTTAAAGACTACTAAATACTCTCTATTGAGACACTGCTTTAAGCTACTGAATATTTTAGGGAGAAATTGAAATAGAAATTAATTTACATACTTGCTTGAAGATGAAGCTGCACGTAACAGGTTCTGCTGCCAGACTAAAAACCCAAGATTTATGTATGTAGGTTTTCAACTATTCGACCTACTGTTGCCAGCGCTATTCTTGATACATTAATAAGAATATTTATTCAAACATAAGATAAAAACCTAAAATTCATATGACTAATGAAAAACTTAGTTATAACTAAGTCAACCATAGTTAACCCCAAACAAAACTGTAGTTCAATTTATTATCTATTATTGAAAATATAATCATAATTGCCACACCACATGAAGACGACTAATGAAAAACATAGTTATAACTAAGTCAAGCAGGAGATTCACTGTATGTGAAAACATTAAAATAAAATACAAGAAAAACAACCATTACTGATATATAATTTTTTTCCTTCTGGAAAACAAAGTGGCTACTACTTTATAAAATTGATATATTGGAGAATCGCTTGAAAAACTATGGATATACAAACTCGGCAAGAATGGTTGTCTGGGAGGTCCAAGTGAAATATTTTTCGACCTTTTTCCAATAAATCATTTAGTAATTCTTTCGTAGAAAAGATATCCTTATACAATCATGTGTGGAAGTAGGGATATATCAATGAGAGACAAATATAGAGGCAAATTTATTATGCTTTGTTCAAGCTGCCAACTCCCATAGCTATTATATATCTATCTTGTTTTTTTTATTGATCTCTGCCATTCGCATATTACAGTCGCATGTTCTGATGGCCTTTTTTTTTCTTTCAGATGAGCATGTTCTGATGGCCTTATCCTTGTCCAATCAGGTACAATATATTTGGAGAAATTTGGCGAAACACGACTTGAATACGTCGGATATTGCTTTGCCCTAACAAAACGTCGGGATGATGCTGCAAGTGCATATGCCAGAGTTAATTGTATTTCCAAATGCTTAGATTCATGTTTAAAAGGCCAGTTATTCAAGAGAGGATTGGAATTTATTGAACACTGGAAGAAAAGAAAGTGCAATACAGACTGTGGAAAATGCCATGGCTGTGAAATACTAAATCTTGAAACTGAGTATCTCAAGAAAAGTGCAACACATTATCATCGGATAAAAGACACTCAGTCTATGATGATATTTGTGAAGGCCCTTCCATCGCTAGACTTAATTAGATACTTGTGGCAGTGGAAGCGATAGCAGGGAACTTCAGTAAGGCTGCATAGGTTGCAGAGATGAAAGACGACTTATTAATTTACTCTGAGATGCTATTAAAAGAAGGGAAATATGAGCTAGCAATTAAATCCATTTTATTTCATGTCCAATTGAATTCATTGTGGAGTAAGAGTAATAAAGGGTGGCCAATGGAGAAATTCCATGGGAATATTGAACTGTTAGAGAAAGTAAAAGACATAGCAGGAAAAGAACCAAACCATGTATACGAGTCCATAAGTTTAGAAGTGGAAATACTTTCAGATGAGTTATACATTCTTCCTAAATTAACAGAACACAAGATCGTTGCACAGAGGATGAGAAACATCAGACTTGAAATTTTTACTCTTCGTAAAGCCCTGGATGCACATCTTCATTGAGATTTGAAAACATTTAATCTCCATGAAGGGATGCGTTTATTCAGTGAGGATGATTATTCCAAAACGCTGCTACAAAATAGAATTTCTCCTAAAACACTAGCTTATCTTTGGGATGAATGGGAAGATAAGTTGTTTTCCTCACTGAATTCTATTTCGAGACTTGAAAAATGACAGGAAGAGCAAGATATTCTCTACCTAGAGTATGCTCTTGAATACTTTGGTGTTAGAAAAAGTAAAAATGATACATTTTGTACCGTGTTTAATAGTGAGGCTTTCTCTCTTAAGGGTGGTATGGTCAAACTGCTGCAAAGATGCGGAAACACTTCACAGATTAGCTTTCAGAAATTCCTTGTGCTAGCAAAATACTTTTTTGCAATGGAGCTCTATTATGTAGGACAATATGTCATTCAAAAATTGGAGCAGCTCTATGATTTTTGCACCAGAGAAAACTCTAGTCTTCTTGAACAAGGATATATTTTACTTAAAAGGTTTCAAGTTTTAGAAACTCTAAAAAATATTGAACTCTTGACTCGACAAAGTGGTTTGCCACAGGTTGCAAAGTTTGATCAAGAGTTATGGCTTCAAATGTATCAGGTTTCCAAATCTTTGAAAAATATGAAGCACTTGACTGGACCAACTAGGTTATGACGGGAAACAAAGTTTGATGGAGTGTTGAATGATTGTAAAGAACGTTTCTTTTATTTCTTCTTTCCTCTGAAACATGGAACTAAAAACATCAACTAAAAACATCAACGAATTTATCAGTCTAAGGGAAGATGCAACAACTATTTTGATTCTTCAAGATATTTTAGAAGATATTGTATCCAAGATGCAAAGACCTCCAACTCTTGTCCAAATTTAAATTAATTGCAATTAATTGCAAGTAGTACTTCCCCTTCTTTTGAAGGATCTGGTTTCGAAGTATTTAAAGAAAATTAGTATGTGCCTCGATGACAAACACTATTGGAATGCTCAAATGCTTTGTCTGCACATAAATACATTTCCAGAAATCAATTTGCAGGATAAAATAATTTGTCTGGTCAAAAATAATTTGTCTGGTCAAAGGCTTCGAAAAATCCCTATGTTCTACATTTAATAGTTGAGAGAAAATTGTTTATATTTCCCCTCATAATTACCTCATTCTTTTTTAGAAGCTATTCTTTCTGGACTGAAAAGAAAATGACTCGTACTAGGAATTATTACTAGGAAACACCAGATTTATTAGATTTGAATTAGCTAAAGCAGATTGGTTTTGTTCACCTGACCTGACCTGATTGACCGGATTGACTGTTCTTGTTAGTTTAGTTGGAGTCGTATGAATGACCTTGAAGCCCTACGTGGATCACCGAGGATTGGATTCAAATCACGTGTTGGAGTTGTCGGAGTCGGAACCACAATGAGGGAAGCCCCACAAAACAATAAGTGCAAACAACATAGCCCACAACAAAGACATCAAAGCTTACTCTAAGGATCAAACTATCATTATGGCAGTCCTTGGAGCTGGCCGATCAGGAAGGTCATTAGGATCATCAGGCTGCATTGCCCCAATACGCGTGAGTTGACAACCGACACTACCTACTTCCTGCTCTCTCCTCCTTCCTATACTACCGCCAGCCAACGATAGTCAATCCCGTTACGTTAGACACCACACCATGGCATGCACAAAGCCACCTGGTGTGTTGAGCCATGTGGAGTGCCCTTTGTATACTGTTACAAATGTCCTAAATGTCTGAAATAAACAAACATTTAATGTTAGCATTACTTCCATTACTAAAACAAAAACCAATTAAATAAGTCCAATGAATGCATAATATAATCCCTTTGAATGCATAGTATAACTTCTATGCCTCCACTGCCTCGGGAAGAGGCCAAATAAGATGATCAAACATCTTATTGGCCATGGAAATCCTGATACCAAATCCGATAGGTTATTTAAGAAATAAGAGGGGCGTGAAAGCTAAAAAATTTGGGTTAAACGTAAAAGCCACTAATGCTACCGTCGAAAAACGATTACTAATAATCCCTGTCGCACGGACTAATAAGACAAAAAAATATCCATATGAAGAGATTCATATGGATTAATGCTACTTTAATATTAGCAACAATTCATAAACATTAAATGTTTATGAATTACAAGTATCCTATAGTAGGTTGGAAATTTCAACATGTCTAGAGGCCATACATTTCCAAATTGTGATTTGCATGAGAATCTTTTCATGCTATTTTTGTGGAATAGAAAATAGTAGAATGGAAGCTTGCAAAGTGCTCTGTAGTTTGAATATTTCATCCTATTTCTGTGGAACAGAAGCTTGCAAAATTATCTGCCGTTCAAATATTTGATGCTATTTGTGTGAAATGAATCGTTCATGTTATTTCATGCTATTTCTGTAGAATGGAAGCTTCCAAGGGTGTTCTGCAGCTAGAATCTCTACAACTCTACAACTGCCCAGATTACTTTTGTATTTTCCATATAGCATATTTGTTGATGATATCAACACCTTTTCATTTGTCTTTATGAGTATTTATACTTCTTCCTAGAGAACTTTTCTTTTTCTGCCCAAAGATCTTTTCTTTTTTCCGGATAACATTTACGTTCACATTTATGTTGATGGCATCATTTACGTTCACATTTATGTTCATAACTTTCTATAAATCTTGTTCACCTAGGAAAGCATTCTTTCACCTCATTAGGAACATTTTATATTTTGAGTATATTTTATTACAAAATTACATTTTATCACAAATTTGTAATGAAATTTATAATTTTTATCATAAAATTTAGTTTAGTTTGACAAATAAATTTATAATTTTTATCATAAAATTTAGTTTAGTTTGACAAATCTGTCTCTTTGTATCTTATAAATACAAATTCATCCTCTAGATAATAAAGCCTAAATTTTAGGCAAAATTCACATACATCCCTGCTTCTCTGCAATAAAAACACCTTAAGCGAGAGGACCTTAAGTATTTCTTTGTCAAACTCATCCAAGAACTGTAAAAAGCTAAGCATAAAATAAAGAAATAGAAAAGAAAGGCTTTCTCCTATGCTCTAAGTATCTGTCAAGCCTACGCATAGCTCTATTTACTCTAAAATGCTTCTGCTTCTGCACTTGAGAAAGTATGTCGTCTTTCAATAGTGGATTGTGTGTGACACCCAATTAACTCTATTTAAAATACCCATTTCTGATTACATCAAAACAAATTCCGAGGGATGCCCACAAAATAAACTGAATAAGGAATAGATATATGGCTTTAGAGAGCTGGTTTATGAGTGAGCTAGAGTTTTCTAGCTAAAGATGGAACTATCCAGAAGGTCAGTATAAGAAGCAAAGGATGTTAAGCAAAACAATTTGTATGTGTTTCATTTTGGGTAGAGTTGAGGGCTAGAGATAGAACTATCCAGAAGGTCAGCCTAAGAAGCAAAGGATGCTAAGCAAAACAATTTGCATGTGTTTCATTTTGGGTAGAGTTGAGGGTTAGAGATGGAACTATCCAGAAGGCCAGCATAAGAAGCAAAGGATGCTAAGCAAAACAATTTGCATGTGTTTCATTTTGGGTAGAGTTGAGGGCTAGAGATGGAAATATCCAGAAGGTCAGCATAAGAAGCAAAGGATGTTAAGCAAAACAATTTGTATGTGTTTCATTTTGGGTAGAGTTGAGGGCTGGAGATCGAACTATCTAGAAGGTTAGCCTAAGAAGCAAAGGATGCTAAGAAAAACAATTTGCATGTGCTTCATTTTGGGTAGAGTTGAGGGTTAGAGATGGAACTATCCAGAAGGTCAGTATAAGAAGCAAAGGATGCTAAGCAAAGAAATTTGCATGTGTTTCATTTTGGGTAGAGTTGAGGGCTAGAGATGGAAATATCCAGAAGGTCAGCATAAGAAGCAAAGGATGCTAAGCAAAACAATTTGCGTGTGTTTCATTTTGGGTAGAGTTGCGGGCTAGAGATAGAACTATCCAGAAGGTCGGCCTAAGAAGCAAAGGATGTTAAGCAAAACAATTTGCACGTGTTTCATTTTGGGTAGAGTTGAGGGCTAGAGATGGAACTATCTAGAAGGTCAGCCTAAGAAGCAAAGGATGCTAAACAAAGCAATTTGCATGTGTTTCGTTTTGGGTAGAGTTGAGGGCTAGAGATGGAACTATCCATAAGGTCAGCATAAGAAGCAAAGGATTCTAAGCAAAACAATTTGCATGTGTTTCAATTTGGGTAGAGTTGAGGGCTATAGTAAGCTTGCAACAATATCTGCTTTGAAATATATAAAAATAAAAACAGAGATAGAGCATTTGTCATCCCATGGATTTGTCAACCTGCCTCTAGTTATATCGCTTATAGAGAAAAAGAGTTATCAAACCACTGATCAGGGGCAAACCCCAAGCTCCTCAAAGGATAAAAAACAAATGAAACAACAAATGAGAATCTGGTGAGGCAAACCCTAAGCCTAAACAGGGAATAAAACAACAAATGAGAATTTCGCTGGATCAGAACCATTTGCAGAATTAGAAAATGGTAAAGATTGGAGAACTTTGAATGTCTGAGCCTACGCTGCGAGCTGTCGAGCCTATGATGTGATTTTTCGAGCTAGGGGTCATTTATGAGAATTGTATTCATGGCGATTGCCAAGCTTGGGGAATGCTTTGGGGTATTCCTAAGAACTGTATTCATGGTCGTTTTCCAACCACAAGCAAAGGCAAAGGGTGCAACAGTTTTCCAACTACACAGATAGGGGAATGGTGCAACAGTTTTCCAGCTACACACAGGGGAAGGACATGAAAATTTTCCAGCTGCATACAGAGACATCAACATAAATCATCCTCATCAATGGAAACCGGTGTCTTTCGTCTTTCCCTTCTGAGCAACAAGCTAATTGAATTATGTTACTTTATCCTCATCGATGGAAACTGGTGTCTATCGAGTTCCCTTATCCCTCCTTCTGAGCAACTATCTCATTGAATTCATTTACACTCCAGCCTAAACTGTGATATATATATTTGGAAATCTTGACTCAACATTTAAGCCTCATATGTTACTCAAATTTTAATGAGTGAAACCGCTCAACCACGACATGTCAATTAAATTCATGTTTTTTATTCACTGAAATTTATTTTGTTCAAACACATACATTTGGTTTGAATGAAGGCAATATTGTTTTTTACGAATAAATTAATGTATATTTTTGAATTTTTAAATTAATTTTTATTTTATTTCATAAATCTCTAAATCTAAATTATAGCTAGAATATTTAAGATAAATTTGTAAATTCAAATTTAAATATGATACTCTAGGAAAAAAAAATGTGTTTGGAACTAACTATAGCTTAATTAGTTTGAAACATAGTTATATATATAACATTTCTTTCTATAATTTTTTTATCATTGAAATAAGGATTTCTGTATATTTTTAATAAAAAATAATAATAATAAAAAGTGACAATAACAATTATTTTTTATAAAAGGAAATAATTTTTTTTAATTACATTTAGTATTAAAAATTATATTTTTTTTTGCATTTTCCCTGTTATATTTTTATGTTGTGTTACAAATTTGTACTATAATCCTGCTCACAAATGTCACAAATCTGTACTACAATCTTGCCCACAAAAAATAATTCATATCGACTGTTTTTACTAAATTTGAAAATGAAATTTTTTAAATTGACCATGGTACATTCCCATGTTTCACTTTATGGCAGGGACTTGCTGCCCAACAACCCCCTTGTCTGTAAAGCACCAACTATAGTTTTGGACATATTGAAAAAACCATGTTGTTACAGTGTTATTAAACATGTCTTTAATGTTTGTGGTGCCTTAATACTGTATGCACACTAAGGCTTGATATTAATGAAGTGCTTCCGGAAAGTTTATTGTTTGTATTTTTTTTTAATAGAAAAATAAAATGTTGTATTTTAATAGGGTGCATTTTTGTCTTTTAATTTAGTTTAGAGCATTGGTGTGTATGTGCATATATTTAAAAAGAAAACATGATGTTTTAATATTTTATAATAGTAATAGTTATTGTTGTGCTTAATTATATAAGAATTGATGCATATGTTTTGTTAGAGTATTGGGACGTTTTTATCAATTAGGCACATTAATTGAAAAACCTTCAAAAAAAAAAAAAAAAAACCTTCGATTGCCCATTTTTACTAGCAACTTCTACTATAAATAGAGAAAGCATAATTTTGTGGGGAAGGTTATGTAAAAACCTCTACTACAAGTTGTTCTATGGGTAGTGACCCATCAATTCGTTTTCATGTTTTTAAATGGAAAAGTTGCATTTATCAACTCCTATGCATAACACACAAAGGAAAGGTGGCACCTATAAAAAAAATCAAGGAAAATTTTCAATATTTCTGAAGTTCTAGGACAAATAAAAATATTTCATACAAAATAGACCACATTGTAATGCACCTTAGGCATGGGACTACTTGGTACATGTAAAAGGAAGTCCCTTACTAATAATGAATTCTTTTGAATCAATATCCTACGAGATGTTCATCTATTTTTAAATACTACATTCTTGGAGCTTGTTTCAAACCACAAAGAAATTCATTGTTATGAATAGAAAATGCTCGATACCTAAATCCTTGTGGAAAATACATATACACCTCCTCCTCAAAATCACCATTGAGGAAAGTTTTATTTACATCTATTTGATAAAAATTCTAGATAAATTATTCTTCCATTGTTGTAACCAATATGATTGTTTTTATCTTCATTATTGGAACAAATATTTCCCTATAAACCACTTCCTATTATTATGAAAATCCTTGTGTAATCCATCTTGCCTTAATGTTTTTCCAATGCACCATCTAAATTATATTTTGGGGGTGAAATGAGTCAAACCTTAAAATTTCATAGGGTGCAAAGTTATTCTTAGCAATATAATTGTCATGACTATGTGTCATGGCATGAAAAATAGAGAGCCTATATATGGGAAAGTTCCCATGGTATGATTCCAAAGACTTGTAATAGGTCAAATTGCGTGGCTTTTCTTTACATACAAGTTATCTTCTCTAACAATTACTCTAACGTTTAACTAAACCTTAGGGCCATTCCATTTCCTCTTTGTAAGCTCCTTGTAACTCTTCCAATATTTAGTATTCCAAACCCCATCTTGTAAACTCACACTCAAATTCAAGCCATGTATTAATCTATGTCCCTAACACATCCTACATGGCTTGGGATGTTTGTTGCGTGTTTTCTCCAAAAATTATCTATTGAACTCTTTCCATTGGTCTAGTTCCAACCTTGAAGTTTTGTTGCTTCATCTTCTAGTATATTCATAGTTTTTTCCCCTCATACCTTTGGAAATTAGCTTCAACGTTACATTAATATATATTCAATATCTAATGTTATAATTTTTCACTGTGTCTCTGTAATAATCTAACTATTGTATTCCTTTCATGATAGTTAGGCTTATCTCAATTTCTTCCATAATTTAACTATTATAGTTAAACATACTCCTTATTTGCTTATTTTAGCATTAACATGTCAAGGTTTCATTGTTTCTTTCCTTTTATATTGGTTAAATTTTTTTGTATCCCCTCCTTGCTTCTTGCTTGTCATGCATTGTGTTGCTTCTCCATATTTCCAATTCTTTTTCCTTTGATATGTTTGACATCTTACTTCCTACATATGTGTGTCATAAATATACTCTAATCTTGAACTGATTCTTGAGGCATGGGGATACAAACAAATGCTTTGGACATTGTGACCCAACTTATGGATTACTACCCCTAGAAGCCAATGCAAGTACGCTTCCCCAATTCTTCATTTATTTTCCATTATTTTTTCCTTTATTTACTATTTGTCTTTTATCACTTTACCATTTTCTTCTCTCCCTCCTTGCAACTCATTGTTATTCCCATCTTATTGATAGTAATATGCACAAGGGGGGAATATGCATGAAATATGTAGCATGTTGTTACACGTCATTTTGTCACCATTAGGAAAATGACCATCAATTCAGATCTCTCGCTATCCGATGAAGTGTTTCAAAGCAATCCCCTACAATGTTGGAAGCAAAACAATCCCAAAGATAACATGAATCCTAGATTACACTGCTTAAAAAACCTATTTTCAAGCAATTGTGCGCTTTTCCTAATCACTACTTGCGCAAACATAGTTATGACCATTATGGCCTGCAAAATATTGTGATATGTTCTCCATTGCAAGGTGCGACAAACTCTTAACATAGGTAAAATATAAAAATCAATTTCTAATATATTCGTTGGAGGAATATTTCCCAACTGAAGGCCTTGAGCCCCTGCTTACTTGGGCCTCATCCCTTGGTTCATGGATCAAACTCCCTCTCTTTGTGGAACCCTAATCCCTCTCTTTATGGATCTCATCCCTTGAGAAGAGGATCTCAAACCTCCTCCTCTTGGCCTATAAATTCAACACAAACCAAAGGGTAAAGGAGGACTTTTGAATGTAAACTTATGCTGTCAAATTGAGGTTGGAAGCTTGTCACTTAAGGGAGGATTGGAGACTATTGGAAGGAGGTTTGCAACATCAAGGCTAAGGTTGTATTTCTCCTTTTCATTTAGTTATAATACAAAAGAGTGTTTCTTTCTCACTATATTGTTCAATGGAGCTTATGTATTATGTGTTTACTTCCATTTTTCCATTGATAATGATATTAGGTACTAGTCTCCTTGATCACTAGTATAGGTTTTATTGAGTCATTTATATGTCATATGTCTTTGATCCTTGTTGTTATTGTGTTTGCAAGTCTAGATTTTGAGCATTGGGAAGCTACATCAAACCATAGAGAGGATCTTCATCAAGCATTTCATTTGAAAGGTATGGATTTCATATTCTAGTACTCTTGCTTATGATTCAATAGGAATGAACCTAGAGAAAGATTTACTAGTTTGTTTGTTTGTTACTAGATTCAACCATTGAATCTAGGGAGATCGTGTCTTATCCACAAGGTGAGATTTTGTTCACCTAACAAATTGGCGACCATACTAGGGAACGTTTTGTTCTTCAATGTGCCTTCCTGTGCCTTCCAATACCTTGATTTTTTGTGTTTAGAAATTTGAGAAGTTAAATTTTTGGACTTGTGGCTATCTTTTTATTTTTTCTTTGTTCTTGGTTTGCACAATTTACTTTCAACAACAGGGCATAAGTTGTGTAGTTTTCCTTTAGCAACAAAGCGACATCACACTGGTGCGAATTGAAAAATTGAAAATTTTCATCTCTTCTCTGTTTTGGTTACTACTCAGAAGTTTGTTTAATTTATAAACAATTGTTTGAGTGTTAATCACCTTTTAGTGTCATCTCTTTGGATATTTGGAATTTTCATGAAATTTCAGTTTGAGTTCTCTCTTAATGAAATCTCATATTACATTTTGTTTCATTTGGGTTGCATAATTTTTGTGAAATTTCCTTGAATTATACTTGATTGGTTCTTTCATTACATTAGTGAAAGTAGGCACTATTGTGCATAAGTAGTCTTGTAGTAGTTTACATTCTAGAAAAGTCAATTGTAGATTTAGATAAGTGTGTTTGAATGTCATTTTGAGAAAAATCACTTATCTTTACAGTTTATGGTTTTGAGGTTTTGTTGGTTTGCTGATCTATCAAAAAAGTGTATTACGCTTCTGGAATTGATTGTTGGCATTATAGCACAGGTTTGGAGCTATGGCACAGGTGTTTTCCTTGATGGCAACTCTCTTTGGTAACAGATCTGAGTTCAGGCTTTCAGTTCAAGCTTTAAGAATGAAGGAAAAGACATATACGCAGTTTCATCGAGGCGAAGACGCGTATACACACGGGTTAGACGTTTCAAAGGCACGTGTGCGTATACACGCACTTTCATGCAAGGAAAAGCTTGTATATGTTGGAGAACTTACCTTTGGTACGTGGTAGTTAGTCCTTGGTATTTGAACCTATGGTTTTGGACCATGGTACCTCGTCAGACATGTTGATCCCAAGTATTGGGTCCGTGGTATTGATTTATTATGGTTTTGGACCATGGTATTATGGAAGGCCTAAGACTATAAAAGAGGAAGGAGATCATTTGGCAAAGGATCATCTGAATTATTGTTGAATATCTGATAAAGTCCTAGATCTGGAATACTGGTAATTGGGTTATGGTGCAGATCCAGATCTGAATGAAGGAGGAACCTTAGCGCAAAGAGAAGGATAAGTTCTCTTGATGGATCATAATCTTTAAGCTTGAATGATAGTATCTCTGTATGATTTTGATCTGTTACATGTGGCGCTTGCTTGATCTATAAAACTGATAATCTGGGTTAATTGGTGTTTGAATATCTGAAAGAGCGAATTATTTTTATAGATTTGTACACAGGTTCAGTGAAGCGAAGGCGCGTATACACGCTGGTTCAGTGAATTAAAACAACGTATACGCAGGTTGTTCCATACGTAGAAGCATATGCTCCCAGGTTTCAGGCTGTTAAAGTAGTGTATATATTTTGAGTTGTGATCTTGCTGCTTCTGTTTATTGCTGCAGTTTTCTGGGTTCAGATTTGGTGTGTGGTTACTGTTACTGTGATATGGGTACAGTCGTCAGAGAAGTGTTTATTTTGATTCAGTTTTGATTGGTGAAAAGGTGATTGGGTGATGCAGAAATTCTTGATGCTTGATTGATGTTACTTGTGGATCCAGTCTGAAAATTTATGAAATGTGGTCCCTGAAAGAAAGAGAAGGTTGTAGCCTTCTGTAGGCCAGCACCTACGTACTAGTATCTTGGCTAGTGCAAGAGCAAAGGGGGTTGTAGCTCCCTTCCAGGAGAAGCTGGAAAACGAGAGAGGGTTGTAGCTCTCTGCAGGTTGCAGCCTACGTACTGGTAAAGGACTGCACCAGTACAATTGTAAAAATAAGTTTCTAATTAAAAAGAAGATAGAGACGAATTGCAGCAGGTGGTTTTCACCCACATTGGGTTTCCACCTTATATCTTGTGTTCTTGTGTGCGATTGTCTTTCTGCTCTGTTTTACTGTTTCTGGTTACTGATTATTTGATTCTGAATCACAGATTAACAATCAACATCAGAAAGATAAAGTAAATTAAAATTTTGCATTATATACGCTGGTTTCCTTCTGCGTAATTGTGTATATACGCGGGTTTAATTAACAGAAGTAGCGTATATCATTTGATTTTGAAAAAGGAATATTTGACTTGATAATACTGATTCACCCCCCCTCTCAGTATTATTTCCAACAATTGGTATCAGAGCAGGTCCTTTAGAAGAAGCTTGATCGCTTGAAGGAAGATCGTTCATCATGAGCAACTACGAGAGGGAAGCATCAATCAGGCCACCGATTTTTGATGGGACAAACTTCGTTTATTGGAAGGTAAGAGTTACTGCCTATATTCAATCTCTTGGTACAAAAGTCTGGGATATCATAGATACAGGGTATACTTTTCCATCAGCAACTCCTACAGATCTGGCTGAGAAGAAGAAATATGAAACAAATGCAAAGGCGATCAATACTCTATTAGGATGCCTATCTCAATCAGAATTTGTCAAGGTAATGCAGTTTAAATCCGCAAAAGAGATATGGGACAAGATTGTTCTGAGCTATGAAGGAGATGATCAGGTAAAACGAGCAAAATTTCAAACCCTCAGGATTCAGTATGAAAATCTCAGGATGTATAATGATGAAAGTGTGGCTAACTATTTTCTTCGTGTAGATGAGATTGTTAATTGTATGAAAAATTTGGGTGAAGAAATAAAAGAGGCTGTTGTGGTTGAAAAAGTTCTAAGATCTTTGTCCCCTAGGTTTGAATCTAAAGTTTCTGCAATAGAAGAAAAAGAGAATCTACAAAGCCTTAAAATGTCACAATTGCACGGAATCCTAACTGCTTATGAAATGAGGAAAGGAGGTCCATCAGACAGGAGAGAAGCTGCCTTCAAGGCTTCAGGCAAAGGAGAGTACTATGAGTCAGGACATGTGTCAGAAGAAGAAGAAGAATCAAATTTTGTCAGAAATCTTCAACGGGGTACTGGACGGTTCCGAGGTAAGTTACCTTTCAAATGCTTTGCTTGTGGAAGAGTCGATCACTATGCTGCCAAATTTCCTCACAAGGATAAGATTGACAGAGGGAAGGAATCTGTTAGATGGAACAAGAAACAGAATGCAACTAAGAAAAGTTACTACAATCATGAAGACAGTGATGGCCTATCAAAAAGTGACGAAGATGAACGAGGTAATGATTATAAACTTTTAATGGCCTTTGAAGATGATGATTACATGGATGCTATAGATGTAGATGGTTTTTATGAAGAGATTTCTCGACTCAAAATATGTTTAGAAGAAAAAGATATGATCATTGATACTCTGCAATTCCAACTTAAAGAAAAATCTCTTGAGAAGTTAGAATGTGAAATTGTTGGCCTTAGAAAAGAAATTGAGAAAACAAAGGCTCTTAATCTTAAATTTGTTAAAGGATCTAAAACTCTGGATGAGATTATCAATGTACAGCGTTCTCCACTAATCAAAACAGGTCTGGGTTATAATGGAGAAACATCTCAAACATCCACCTCAAGGAGTTATCTTGATGCAACAAGGAGGAATGAGCAAAAGCCCAATGGAGATCACCAGGTAAGGGACAAATTACATCAAGAACAAATAAAGACTACCAGGTAAACCAGGGGCAATCCATCTTAAGGGTGAACAAAAGCTACAACCAGCCACAGGTAAAAACTTCTCAATTTGCTTCAAGAATGGATGACAATAGAAATTACAATCATTTGGTAGGTAGATTTGATAATCGCAAAAGTTTCTTCAATGGCCAATGTTTCTCTTGCCATAACTTTGGTCACAAAGTAGCCCAATGTGTTGCTTATAAGACAATCATGACTAGAGAAGCTCAAAAACAAAGAAGTATCATTGGGATTACGAAAAAGACCTATAACAAATTTTCGGCCCTTGAAAATGAAATTGAATGTTCTATTTGTAATAACTTCGGTCATGAAGATTCTGAATGCAGGAGCAGGTTTTGGCAGACAAAGGAACAAGCCTCAAGCACCAGAACATGGAGAATAAAGGAACCAAAAACAAAAAGATGTGGGATAGCTTTTTATGCAAAAGGACAAGAAAATATATGGTACATCGAAAACGGATGTTCGAAGCATATGACAGGTGATAAAGAAAAACTTGAATCATATACTGCGTTAGAAAAGGGAAAGAAAGTTTCTTTTGGAAATGACCCCTTCAGCCATAAAAGGAAAAGGCACTGCTCAGTTGAAAGAAAAGGTCAAAGCTGGAAATGTTTTGTATGTTGATGGCTTGAAGCATAATCTACTAAGTGTCAGTCAGATGTGCGATCAAGGAACAGAGGTAATATTTCGATCAAATGGATGTAGTGTTCGTGATCTTGATACAGGAAAAACAGTGATCAAAGGCATAAGAACTCCAAATAATCTATACATATTTGAAGAAGGACAACAACAATGCTATATGAGCAAGGATGATGAACATTGGTTATGGCACCGGAGGTTGGGGCATCTAAGATTTTCACAAATAAGGAAAGCATGCAAATACCAGGCAGTTAGTGGTCTTCCAGATATCAAAATTCCAAACAACACCATATGCAAATCATGTCAGTTTGGTAAGCAAACCAGAACTAACTTCCCTGAGAAGGAAGGATCAGCCAGTAGGCCTCTTGAACTAGTCCATACAGATGTATGTGGTCCATTTAGGGCAAGGCCACCTCGAGGAGAAGAATACTTAATATTATTCATTGACGACTTCTCCAGGATGGTTTGGTTGGGACTTATGAAACACAAGGACGAAGCATTCGAAAAATTCAAATCTTTCAAAGCCTTGGCTGAAAACGAATCATATCACAAAATTAAGTGCCTCAGGTCCGACAGAGGTGGGGAGTTTACCTCAAATGAATTTTTCGATTTCTGTGAAGAACATGGAATAAGAAGGGAATTCTCTATAGCTAGGACTCCTCAGCAAAATGGAGTGGTGGAAAGGATGAACTGAACGGTCCAACAAATGGCTCGTGCTATGCTTGATGAGTCTGGGACTCCCGCAACCTTCTGGGGTGAAGCTGCATTTGCTGCAGTTGTTATTCTCAACCAAACAAATGTCCAAGTGAACAGCACTCAAACTCCTCATGAGCTCTGGTATGGTGAGACTCCTTCGGTAAAGCATTTCAAAATTTTTGGAAGCAAATGCTATATTAAGAATAATGATGAACAGCTTGGCAAACTTGAACCTAGAGCAGATGAAGGCATTCTCCTTGGCTATTCTCCCCACAGCAAAGCATATAAGTGTTACAATAAAAGACTTGGAAGAATTGTTGACAGCATTGATGTAGTGGTTGATGAAAAAGGATACATTCCTAGGCAAGTAAATTATGAAAATATCGAAGAGGATGAAGACTACTCTCCAAATCAGACTGATGATGAAGAAGAACCTCAAGAGGCATCAGAGGAACAGATAAGGATAGAAGAAAAGACTCCATCCAGGTACGTTCAGAAGAATCATCCAAAATCTCAAATTTTGGGGCAGAAAGAGGCAGGTGTACAAACAAGAAGAACAATTGCAGAAGCCTCAAGCTATTTGGCATTGCTCTCCTCCAATGAGCTACAAAATGTAAAAGAGGCATGCAAAGATGAATGTTGGGTCAAGGCAATGGATGAAGAACTTGAGCAGATCGAAAAGAACAACACTTGGGAGTTGGTTCCTAGACCAAAAGATAAGAATGTCATAGGGACAAAATGGATCTTCAAAAATAAGTTGAATGAAAATGGGGAAGTAATTAGAAACAAGGCCAGACTTGTGTGAAAAGGGTATGCTCAACAAGAAGGAATAGACTTTGAAGAAACTTTTGCTCCCATTGCTAGACTTGAGGCCATCCGAATGTTCCTTGCTCTCTCAAGCTTTTAGAAGTTCAAAAGTTTTTCAAATGGATGTGAAATCAGCCTTTCTGAATGGGGACTTAGAAGAAGAAGTGTACATTGAGCAACCAGATGGTTTCATCCTTGGGAATGATCCAAATCTTGTATGTAGACTAAAAAAGGCTCTCTGTGGTCTTAAACAGGCTCCAATGGCTTGGTACTACAGTTTGGACAAATATCTTCATCAACAAGGTTTTTCAAATGGATTAGCAGATAGCAATCTTTACATAAAAATTGAAAATGACAAATTGCTAATACTTGTTGTGTATGTAGATGATATTATCTTTGGCAGCAATGAAGAAGCTATGAGTCAAAGCTTTGCCTTGGTGATGCAGAAAGAATTCGAAATGTCTTTGCTTGGAGAACTGACATACTTTCTTGGATTGCAAATCCAACAAAATGAAGGCGGTATCTTCTTGTCTCAAACCAAGTACCTCAAGCAGATTCTGAAGAAGTATGGCATGGAAGATTCGAAACCAGTATGTACCCCTATGGTTACAGGATGTAGTCTCAGTGCAAATGATGAATCAGCAGCAGTACATCAACCAACCTATAGATCTATGATTGGAAGTCTACTTTATTTGACAGGTACCCGACCAGACATCATGCATGCAGTGGGAATAGTTGGAAGATTTCAGGCAAATCCAAAGGAAACTCATCTTCAGGCAGTGAAGAGAATTTTCAAGTATCTTCAAGGAACTCAAAATTATGGCTTATGGTATCCTAGAGATACAGATCTCACTCTTCATGCTTATACAGATGCAGATTGGGCTGGAAGCGTGGATGACAGGAAGAGCACAAGTGGTGGTGCATTCTTTATGGGTTCTAGATTAGTATCTTGGTTCAGCAAGAAACAGAGTTCGATTGCTTTATCTACAGCTGAAGCGGAATATGTGGTTGCTGCATCTTGTTGCACTCAACTTATTTGGATGATGCAAACCTTACAAGACTTTCAAATCACTTGTACACCACCTATCTCCATCTTATGTGATAATACAAGTGCAATCAGCATTTCAAAGAACCCAGTCATGCATTCAAAGACCAAGCACATACCGATCAAGTATCACTTTCTCCGGGAACAAGTGTTGGAACAAAAGGTCAAATTGGAGTATGTTCCTTCTAAGGAACAAGTTGCTGATATTCTCACCAAACCACTATCCAGAGAGACATTTGAATACCTCAGACAGAATCTGGGAGTAGTTGATGCATCATCTTGCTGTTAAAACTTGTTCGTTTAAGAGAAAAATGGGTGTACGCGAGTTTCCTGAGGAGGATCCGCGTACATATGCCGGTTTGTGCAGAGACAGTCGCGTATATGGAGGTTTGATGGATATCAGTAGGGACAAGCTCTGGTTAAAGATACTCTGATATGGGTCTGACAAAGACCATCTGGCACAGGTTCAGGGGGAGCAGATAATCTTCTAATAATGCATTGTTGGCATCATCTTAGAAGCTTTTGGTTCTAGTTCACAGTTGTTGTTGATTTCAGGTGGAACAGAGGCAGAGGGAGAACAGAAGGAAATCTTGGTTGCTAATCTGAATGATGATGGACAGATGCTGCTGCTATCAGTTATTGGTGACTTTCATAAGTCTTGTTCTAGATATTTCGTCTCTATGTCATGTATCTCTTTTATGGTGTCAAGGTCATGTAACGGCCTATTTTGGTTCCCCCACTATGCTTGGGATGAATATGTAATGAACTTGGTTGTCATATGTAAATTTCTGATGTATCCCCACTTGGTTGGGTGGATGATCCCCACTTGTTGGGTGATGGATGTATGTATTGAGTCTTTTGGTGATAGGAAGGTCTTTTATGATGTATAAGTCATGGTTCTTCTTGAAGAACATCTTTTACAAATCTTGCCTACAGTCAGGGGGAGCATGGTCAGCGCAACAGGGTAGAAATTTCAGCATGTACTCAGGGGGAGCACAACCCTTTGCCCTTGATGACAAAGGGGGAGAATGACTTTGAGGATGTTGGGTTGCCATAAAGTCCAAAGGGGGAGATTGTTGGCATTATAGCACAGGTTTGGAGCTATGGCACAGGTCTTGTCCTTGATGGCAACTCTCTTCGGTAACAGATCTCAGTTCAGGCTTTTAGTTCAGGCTTTCAGAATGAAGGAAAAGACATATACGCAATTTCATCTAGGCGAAGACGCGTATACACGCGGGTTAGACGTTTCAAAGGCGTGTGTGCGTATACACGCACTTTCATGCAAGGAAAAGCGCGTATATGTTGGAGAACTTACCTTTGGTCCGTGGTAGTTAGTCCTTGGTATTTGAAGCTATGGTTTTAGACCATGGTACCTCGTCAGACGTGTTGATCCCAAGTATTGGGTCCGTGGTATTGGTTTATTATGGTTTTGGACCGTGGTATTGTGGAAGGCCTAAGACTATAAAAGAGGAAGGAGATCATTTGGAAAAGGATCATCTGAATTATTGTTGAATATCTGATAAAGTCCTAGATCTGGAATACTGGTAATTGGGTTATGGTGCAGATCCGGATCTGAATGAAGGAGGAAACTTAGCGCAAAGAGAAGGATAAGTTCTCTTGATGGATCATAATCTTTAAGCTTGAATGATAGTATCTATGTATGATTTTGATCTGTTACATGTGGCGCTTGCTTGATCTATAAAACTGATAATCTGGGTTAATTGGTGTTTGAATATCTGAAAGAGCGAATTATTTTTATAGATCTGTACGCAGGTTCAGTGAAGCGAAGGTGCGTATACACGCTGGTTCAGTGAATTAAAACAGTGTATACGCAGGTTGTTCCATACGCAGAAGCGTATGCACGCAGGTTTCAGGTTGTTAAAGTAACGTATATATTTTGAGTTGTGATCTTGCTGCTTGATTGATGTTACTTGTGGATGGGTGATGTAGAAATTCTTGATGCTTGATTGATGTTACTTGTCGATCCAGTCTGAAAATTTATGAAATGTGGTCCCTGAAAGAAATAGAAGATTGTAGCCTTCTGTAGGCCAGCACCTACGTACTAGTATCTTGGCTAGTGCAAGAGCAAAGGGGGTTGTAGCTCCCTTCCAAGAGAAGCTGGAAAATGAGAGAGGGTTGTAGCTCTCTGCAGGTTGTAGCCTGCATACTGGTAAAGGACTGCACCAGTACAATTGTAAAAAGAAGTTTCTAATTAAAGAGAAGATAGAGACGAATTGCAGCAGGTGGTTTTCACCCACATTGGGTTTCCACCTTATATCTTGTGTTCTTGTGTGCGATTGTCTTTCTGCTCTGTTTTACTGTTTCTGGTTACTGGTTATTTGCTTCTGAATCACAGATTAACAATCAACATTAGAAAGATAAAGTAAATTAAAATTTTTCATTATATACGCAGGTTTCCTTCTGCATAATTGCATATATACACGGGTTTAATTAACAGAAGTAGTGTATATCATTTGATTTTGAAAAAGGAATATTTGACTTGATAATACTGATTCACCCCCCCTCTCAGTATTATTTCCAACATTGATTGTGTCAATCTCTTTTATTTAAGTGAATCTAATCATATATTCATTTATGTTTATTGTAAAGAGTTATTTCATCGATTGAAAAGATAGTGTCTCTCATTGAAAGATAGTCCTTATTTGAATTTTCATGTTTCTATGCTTGTTTTAATCATAAAAACGGGAAATTTTCTTGGCATTGATTTGCATTAGAATTTTCCTGCTTAAAATTAGTGTTATTGGGTCACTAAGATGTCTTTTTACAGGAAATCTTAATCCCTACATTAGTTGTCAACCCAAGGTAAGTCTTTCATTTTCAAGAGTTCCAACATAGTATGTGCAGTGAACCTAGAGGTTATCTAATGATGAATCATTGCAATCATTAAAGGATAATTATTTAATTCAATTCACACAACTCTGCAAAGAACTATCTATGAAAGAAATACTCACAACACACTATGTAATTCTGTGCAGCTTGTTTTGAAGCCAATTGGAACTAAATGCAAACGATAATTACACTGAGAATCATTCAAATAAGCTTGAGAATAATCACACTTAATCAAGTAAAGCAACTATGATTATCGAATAACACTACCAATCTATAACAACCCAAATCAATTTGCATTATTCAATTGAACAACAATAATAAATGAACAACAATCAACAATCAGTAATTGAACAACAATCGATAAGTGAACAGAAACAACGATAAAGGATTCCTAAATGGTAAACATTCTATGTTGCAATCTGTAGAAGTTAATCAGTCTTGTCTCTCAAGATCTATGATAACATCTATTCAAATGAACAACAATCAAACACGCATTCACTCATTCTAATCAAGGTGCTACTTAAGTATATCTCACAACTTCAATATAAATCTCATTGAGCAACAATATAAATCAATGTCATGTTAGAAAATTATATATTACGGAGCAATGGAACACATAATATATTGCAGAAGTATAAACACAGAAAACGCATAAAACAAGAGAGACATAGATATACGTGGTTCACCCAGTTTGGGCTATGTCCACGGAGAAACAACCAGTCCTTCCTTTTATATTATCCAGCAAACTGAAGAGATACAAACTACAGCAGATCCGCTGTAACACCCTCTTCGCTCTCAATCTCCTCTCTCTCTCTCACTCAGAATACAGATGTACATAGACGTAATACAATTCCCTCATATATAGTGAGGGGTTTCCTTCTAAGGAAAAAAACCCTAAATTAAACATAACTTTTACCGTCAGATCTCCGCCTAATGAACGGCCCAGATTGACTAGAAATTACTATACTTTTACAAGGCAATTTTATATCTATTCTTAGCTTCGGGGGCGCTGCCCCCAAAACCCCCCGCCAGGGGGGGGGCTCCCCAAAGGTTGCAGCCGCCCCCCCTGGACCCCCCTTGCAGTGAATATTTTATGGAACTGGGGTCCAATGTGGCAATACCTTTGAATACAGAAGATAATCAGGCTCCACACCCAACATGTCACAAATCTTCAAGATAAATGAAATAATTAAACATTAAATCAATTTCAAAGACTGAATATAAAACTATAACACAAAGGAGAAGTGGAACTTCTTGTGACTGGGCCCAGAGTCGCCAGAAGCCTTTGCTTAATAAAAACTTAGAATACGGAGATGTATCAAACACAACCTTCTTTCATTAACTTCAAAGTAACAACTGACAGATTCACTGAATTAACATCGTTTTTGCTTCAAAAAGACTAAGTACAAATTAAAATTTTGAACTCATATCTAGTTGCCTTTCGGCATTATATAACATAAAAGAGAAACTTGGATAGAAGCGAATCCTCAAGATCAGGAGATCCTGAGGATTTTGCAATATAAAATATGATCATATGATAAAACAAGAGTATTTGAACTGATCTTCTGCTTCCTTGTCTGTCCCAGACGTTGTGGCTTTTCCCCTTTATGGCCTCGTGATGTCCTACCAACTGAACAAATTTTGCCCAATCGCCTTTCTACATACAAAGATAACAAAGAATCAGTTTTTCGTACTAAATTTGCCTATTTTATCACCAAATAGTTTCTTCCAATTTTAACTGATAGTTTCCTCATCTATAAACAGAGATAATATTATAAGGATGAATGATAAATGAAGCATTTAATGAAGAGAAACCATACCTTTTTCTTGTCCCAACATACTCCCCAGCTTACCTTGTTGCACGTCCTCGTGCAAGAGTATAGTTCAGATGCAACTATGTGAGGGAATAAGCAGGGTATACTTCCTCCCTGTAATTCCTAAAACCATTCTTTTGCTTGAGGAAAATGAAAGCCTGGGTTACCTCATGATCTTTTAAGTTATAATCACTATGGTATTGATTAGGAGGGTACCATATGATTGGGTTTCTGTAGCGACATCCTATCCAATATGGCCCCATTGTTAAAATCATATTGCTATATTTATAAAAATGGGAAGAGGTAGCTTGGAAGTTACAGTATCTGAACGGCTCTCGGCCCCTCACAATGTTACTAGAAACTTCCCATCTTTGCCTTGATGTAGCCAAGGCTTCTTCTTTAATATCTTGGAAGTATTCCTTTCTGGCCTAAATGATATCAGTATGGATTGGCCCCAATTTGCCTACGACACCATCTTTTTTCATAAACTTCTTATGCCAGATAGATAGGAGTAGTGGCTGTGTAGGTTCTCCTCTGACCCATAGGTCAATGCCATACTCACACCTTTTGAATGTGTTGTAAGCCTTGGCCCATTTTAGTTGATTAGCAGCAAAGGAGAGGAACACCTGAAATTGAATGTCCCCTATAAAAGGGGCAGGGTGGCTATCCCTGTCATCCTCTAAAACAAAATTATGCATATAGAGCTCACAAAGGAGGCGCTGAACCTTCTCATCGTGTTCTCTGAAACATTTAATAAAATCAGGAGTGGTTTTAATTTCTACCAGTTTACCAGCCTTAATGGCCTTAACTTTTAACAGGAGATATCTCTCCATAAGAAATAAAGCATAATTGGTGGCGGGAGCTCGACAAGATAGAGTGTCTGAATAGAGAGAATAGACAGTCTCCATTTGTTCTCTGGCTTTCTGCAATTGACCCTCTAAATTTTCAACCTTCTTTTGCTCAGCCTTGTATTGAGCAAAAGTCTCGTCTTCCATCCTAGTAAGTGCCTCAAACTTCTTCTTTAGCCCTTGGTGTTCATGAAAAGGGACCACCTTTTCCTTGTGCTAAGCTAGTTCTTGGTGAACTGTTAAAAGCTCATTCTTTAATTTTCTAATAACGACTTCTCTAACCAAGGGGGTGTAAAGGGGCATTTCATCTGTTTGGACCTCTGCATCTTGGGTCTCCTCAGGGTCAGTCTACATAGCAGCTTCAGCTACTTCCGGAATTACAACTTGAACATTTTCTTCAATATCAGTTTGGACAACAATGTTTGCAGTGGGGTAGGCTATTTGAGTTCCCTGTGAAAAGATACAGGGCTCCTCAGTTTGTATGGCAGTATCTTCTCTGATAGCTGGCTCAGTCTGGGTTTCTTTTGGGCAAACCTCAAGAAACTCTGTCTGAGTCTTAGCATCCTTCGCAGAACATTGTTCTGTTTGTGTCCCTGCATTTTCCATTTCTGCTTTCAATTTCCTCATTCTGGTTGCTTCTTTTAGCCAATATTTCAACTGCCTGATTACCTGCTTCTGTTTTTTGTATTTTTTGAGCACCTTTTTAATCTTAGCTTTGTAGGGCTCTTCTTCTACTTGTGCAGGCTGCACTATGTCATCATCAGGAATGTTCCCAATTGGAACTGTGTTTTCTGGTGGAATTTCTCCTTCCAATTCATAATTATTATTCATTTCGTGTTTAGAAGATCCCAATGCAATGGTATATCCTGAATAGTCATCATTCTCGTGGTCTTCTTCTTGGTAGGCCTCGTCCACAGGGGAGTTTGAAAAGGGAATATCACTTGGTTGATTGGCATCCCTCAAGTTTTCACCTTCAGGGTTTCTTTCTACTGGGGGGTCCACTGGACCGGTGCCTACGACTTGAGTTTCCTTTTTGCTGGTCGTTTCTTCATGTTCCTCGACTTCGAGGGGTGTTTCCATATCATGAATTGACTCTCTCTGCTCCTCCATGGCATCAGTGCATGGCTGGGTTTGTTCATGACTGGAATTGTTAGCAGGGACCGACCAATCAGGGGTACAGTTCTATTCTTCAGTGTTCCCTGCCTTCGGTAAACACTCCCATGCTTCCCAAAACCCTTGCCACTTCCTCCTCATAGTCTTGCAAAGGAGGGTCTTGAGGACTAAGAGGAGGTGTGCGGGATGGTCTGGCTTCTTCTGCTTGGATTGGAATGTGCCGCTGGGCTTTTACTCTCACTGAGCGTCTACACTTAGCTGATTCTAGGGGTGCAGTGGGGCTCTTTCGTTTTAATATTTTCTTTGGGCCTGGGGTTCTTGGCCCTTGCTGCTCTGTTTCCTCATTTTCTGGGAGTGGAACCAAGGCAGGATTTATGATACTGTCCCATGTTAGTTGTTGTTGTGCCAATATATTTGTGATGATTAACTTAATTAACCCATGATGGCTGACTACACTATGTGGGTCCTTGGCTGTCCTTACCCGTCTAGAAACATTGTGTCATAGTGAATTTAGATAAAATGGTAAATTAATTGAAATTATTTGCTTTAAAATGGCTAGGAGTTTCAGTTTTCGAGGCTTTACCATGTCATGCTGGAAGTCGCAAGTGATATATCTTTGGACGATGACCACCATCTCTTGCCACAGTTGCTGCAACACTGAAGGATGAATTCTTTTCCCCATTCGTACTAGCCACTCGCCTGGGTCCTGGAATGCTTCAATTGCACTGTATAAAAGGATGTGTTTGTCTGCCCATTTCGCCCCTTCTACCGGAAGTCGGGTGACTTCGGCCAAGACTTCTTCTGAAACCACCATGCTTATGCCTTTGACCATTGTACTACCGTTCTGCAGATTTTGCAGAAATTCTAGCATTAGCTCTTCATGGAATCCCTGCAATCTGTTTAAATACTGCAACCAGCCAGCGCGTTCAAGGATTTTGCAGGCTTGATCCGACACCATCAGTACTGGAGGCTCACTCCGAATTGCTCTTCCGCCCATAGCTGCTGCAATTGAGTCTGGTTCTTTTGTATACAATTGTGTTTTTCCCCTATAATGCAACACAACAACAATGTATATCATAACAACTATAAAGGAAATGACACTACTTGGATAATTATTATCATTTTTAGTTAATTCATTCATCCTATCAGCCATACTTAATGCAAAATCGTATGTTTGCATGCCTGCCATAATGGTTGCCATTCTTCGACCAATCAGAATTTTTTGCTAATTATTACACATTCCTGCACATCATGCAATTCATACTCCGGAGGTAATTCGAATGATTGTCACATAGTTATCCATAACTAGAATACGTGCCATCCATATGCAGGCCATCCCCCCCCTAAACGAGAAAAGGGTGTCCATGTCCTCTCAGTACGCGGAAAACAGGCAAATAAACCAATGTGAAATAAATGTCGGCAACCAATCTAAAAAGCACAGCATGCAAATCAGTAAAGAATTTAAGCGATATCTGCTGTCAGACGTGAATTGGCCAAATCAAAATAAAAACAACAATATTAAGTCATTATGTCAAAGATTTTACCGTGAGTGGAATTAATCACATCAGCATAATCGGCGGTTTATGTTTAATGACTGTCATTTAATGCTCAGACATATGGAATATGATAAATATAGATTAAAATTACCATGCTATGCGGCTTGTAAAAGTGCTACCAAATGGAAATTTTCGTTAGAAATAAAGTCATAGGTGATAAGAGGTAGATGTCATATGGCAATATAAGATAATACTTCAATACCACAATAGAGCCACTGCTGCTAGCAAGCATTCATAGCCTCGGCAGGGTTGCTTTTTAACCCTCCCAAATGAGCCAGAGTCCTTTCTACAGTTTAATTTTTCTTTCTTTTGTCACAAAGAGACCACTATGCTGGCATGGTGACCAAATAACCATAGTGCCACTCACTAGGGTGTAACAAAGATGATCAGGCTGGCTCGTGATGAGACCCCCTGTTCTTCTGACAAATTAATTATCAAGAAGGTCATTACCTTGGTTTGGTAGCCAAATTGGAATGTCACCTGTTACATTCTTATGATCATGGTAGGCTGGCTCGTGATGAGACCCCCTATCCTCTTTGGACAATGTTTTAAGCATTTTGCTATTTTATTTTTCTTTTGAAATCTTTCTTGTAGAAAAAGGGAGGCTCATTTGCTCCTTAAGAGTCAGGGATGGTGTAAGAAGTAAGAAGATGCCAATGGAAGTATTATACTCTTATCCCCTTAACATTATATCAATGAGTTTTATCCATTGGGAAGTATAAACATAAGCCAACATGGATTAAAGGTAATGAATCATTTCATGATGTGTCCAAAAGAAAAGATGTTCAGACAGCCATTATAAAGATACACTGTATTAGCTTGATGAATAAAGATAACCAACAAAAGGGTTTTAGAAGTCATAATGACATTGTTATTACCATTTTTCTTTAGAAGAGGCACAAATGAAAATGGTGCTTATTTGCAATACAAAAGAAGAAGGAAATGGCATAATGATCAAGAGAAAAATGAGAAAAATTCACAATTTAGCTCTTAAAAGGTGCGGTTCAATCGGAAAAATCAAAAAATAAAAAATAAAAAATACAAGGTGTTGTTCAATTGATTGAACGACAATCATTCAATAGTTTGAACAGTGAAAAAAAATAAGGAAAAATGTGTCGTTCAATCAATTGAACGACAAGCGTTAAATAGTTTGAATAACGAAAAAAATTAAGAAAGAATGTGTTGTTCAATCAATTGAACAACAAAAAAAAATAAGAAAAAAAACAGTGTTGTTCAATCAAGTGAATGACAATTGTTCAATAATTTGAACAGCAAAAACCAATGAACGGAAAATGTGCTATTCAATCAATTGAATGGCAAATGTTCATTTTTTTGAACAGTGTAAGAAAAAGGAACATGTGTTGTTCAATCAATTGAACGACAAACGTTTGATTGCTTGAACAACGAGAATGCAAAGGAAATTGTGTTGTTCAATCAATTGAACAACAAATGTTCAATTGTTTTAACAACGAAAACAACAAAGAAAAATGTGTTGTTCAATCAATTGAAATGCAAACATTCAATTTTTTGAACAACGAAAAACGAAAAGAAAAATTTGTTGTTCAATCAATTAAACGGCAAACATTCACTTGTTTAAACAGCGAAAACAACAAAGAAAAACGTGTTGTTCAATCAATTAAACAACAAATGTTCAGTTGTTTGAATAAAAAAATACGACAAAATAAAACTGCATTGTTCAATCAATTGAACGGAAAACGTTCAATTGTTTGAACAACGAACTATAGAAGAGAAATAGATATGATGTTCAATCAATTGAACAGTAGGCGTTCAATTGTTTGAACAATGAAAACAAGGAAAATAAAAAAAATAAAAATAAAATCCATATTTACATGGTAATGCATACAAAGGTATGTACATTATTTACAATTTTTCAAGCAATTTCAATTTTTTAAAGAAAAATCTGTTGGGTTATCATTCCCTGCAGCTAGAATTTGCATGGAGGGGTCCTCATGTACCTGCTCGCAGAAAGACTCCTTGGTAAGCGGTTGATGATAGAGGTGCACTCGATGCCCGTTTACCTTAAAGGAATGGCCGGATCCGTCTATGGTAGTCAAGGTAAGAGTACCATTATTATGTACTTCTAGAATCTCATAAGGGCTGAGCCATCTTGTTTGCAACTTGCCTGGGAAGTCCTAGAACCTAGAATCGTATAGAAGTGCCTAATCCCCTTTTTGAAACGTTTTCTTCTTGATAAGGCTGTCATGCCATTTTTCCCTTTGCTGCTGTATTATTGCAGTTCGTTGCAAAGCAAGAAATCGAGCTTCATCTAGTTCATTAATCTGTTGAAGACTCTTGGTTTGAGCTTTTGTTAAATCCAGACCCACTTCCTGGGCCATCCTTAGACTCTTTATTTTGAATTCGATTGGAAAAATTGGTTCTTTACCGAACACAAGTTGGTAGGGAGAGTATCCAGTAGTATTCCTCCAAGTCATATGATAGGCCCACAAGGCCTTTGGCAATCTAGCAGCCCAATCTCGCCGGTGCATTGAGACTGTCTTGGTTATAATTGCTTCTATAACCTTGTTGGTGCTTTCGACCTACCCGTTTGCCTGCGGGTGATATGGAGAAGTGATCCTGTGCGTGATATGATGGTTTCTGAGAGTGGCAGTAATCTTGTTCCCTGTGAATTTATTTCCCCCATCTATGATCACTTCTCGTAGTAATCCATACCGCACAAATAGCCCAAAAAGGAAGTTAATCACTACTTCCTCTGTGGCTCTTGGTAAATCTACTGTTTCCACCCATTTTGTCACATAATCCATGGCTACCAGTATGTAGGCCTTCTGATTGGAAGGCAGATGGAATGGACCTACGAAGTCTAATGCCCAACGCTCGAAGGGTTCTATGACAAATTGTGGCTACAGAGGCATTTCATCATATTGACTAGGTCGGCCCATCCTTTGGCAACTGTCACAGGCCTGGGCATATTTTTTAGCATCCTTAAAAATAATGGGCCAATAATAGCCCATTTGTAATACCTTATGTCCTGTCCTTCGGTCTGCGAAATTTCCTCCACAGGGTTTGTCATGGCAAGCCTTCAAAATGTCATGGATCTCATCCTCGCGGATACATCTGCGTATACACATGTCGGCCCCTGTATGAAAAAGATATTCGCCTATCCAAGAGAATCGGGCGCTGCGCTGAAAAATCAATTTTATTTCTCTTGTTGTTAAATGTTTAGGTAGCTTCCCTACTGCCAGATAATTTGCCACATCTGCATACCATGGCATCTTAATTGCCACAACGAAGATGTGCTCATTTGGGAATTGGTCATCTACCATTAGTGGATCATTAACCTTCGGGATTTGAGATAGAAAATCAGCAACGGGATTTTCCTTCCCTAGACGATCTTTAATAGTAATGTCGAACTCCTGCAAAATAAATAACCATCATGTTACTTGACCATTTGTGATTAGTTTATTAGCTAGATATCTAATGGCAGAGTGATCAGTGTACACAAAGACTTGGTAGCCAGTTATATAGTGTCTAAATTTGTTTATTGCATAAATAACTACTAAGAATTCTTTTTCTGTCACTGTTTAATTGAGTTCTGCAGGGGTAAGATTTTTTCTAACGTAATATATAGCATATGGTTTCTTGTCCTCCTCCTAACCAAAGACAACGCCTATGGCTACATCTGATGCGTCTGTGGAGATGTGGAAAGGCATCTCCTAGTTTGGTCCACGTAATACTGGTGTTGTTGAGACTAGTTTCTTTAATCCTGCAAAAGCTATGTCACACTTGTCAGACCAACTGAAATCAACATTTCCAGTTAGAGCGTATAAGGGTGCCGCAATCTATGAAAAATTCTTGATAAATCTGCGATAATAACCTACATATCCTAAGAAACTACGTACCTTTGTTTGGGTGTAGGGGGTAGGCAGTAAAAGAATTACCTATATTTTTGTTGGATCTACCTGTATTCCTGTTTCAGAGATGTAATGTCCCAAGATCACGCCCTCGATCATCATCATGTGACACTTGACATTGCTTAAACATAACCTGGTAGCAATTCATCGTTCTAAGACCTTTTTTAGTGTTTTTAATGCTTGATCAAAATCATCCCCATATGGATTAAAGTCATCCATATATACCTCCATTCCTTCATTTATTAGATCAACAAAGATGCTTAATATAGCTCTTTGAAACGTGGTGGGGGCGTTGCACAAGCCAAATGGTAATACCTTGTATGCGAATGTGCCCCAGGGACAAGTCAAGGTCGTTTTGTCATGGTCTTTAGGGGCAATTTGAATTTTATTATACCCATTGAAGCCATCTAGAAAGGCGAAGAACTACTTCCCTGCCAACGTATCGAGGACCTGATCAATGAATGGGAGGGGAAAGTGATCTTTCTGTGTTGCCTTGTTTAGCTCTTGATAATCTACACAAATACGCCACTTCCCATTTTTCTTGGGGACGACCACCAATGGAGAGACCCATTTACTGTCTGAGATAGGATAAATAAAGTTTACATCTAGTAGCTTCTGCAATTCCTCTTTCACGATATCCTTGAGGTGAGGGTTCAACCTCTGTTGAGGCTGTCGGATGGGTCACACATCCTTCTCTGTATAAATGTGGTGTGTACATAGTTGTGGATCTATCCCTTTCATATCAGGATAATCCCAGGCAAAAGACCCTTTATTTTTCTGCAATACCCGGATAAGCTTTTTCCATTGTTCACTATCCAGATCAGCATTGATATTTATAACTTTGCCTGGTTTGATCTCAACTGGTTTACTGTTATGAACTACAATTGTCTGAATATGCTAGTCATCTATATCCTTCAGGGGATCTTCCATGAATTCGTTATCAAGGATTGCTTTCAACATCTGACACTCTACATTACTCACATTAGCTGGATGATTTATAAAATTGTTGATAACGTCATCTTCAGTTTGATATTTAAATTCTAGTGCTTTCGCTACTATGAGTGGTGAATGAATGCTCTCTTCCAGGTACGCTGGTGGCTGCTTACATATTTTTACAATGGGAAAACTTGGCCTGGCAGGAGGGTATAACACCAAATTTTTTACAACATCTCCCTTTGTAATAGTCATGCTACCTTCTCGGCAGCCAATATATGCATCAACTGTTGCCAGCCAAGGTCAACCCAGAATCAAAGGATGCCCATCCAACCTACTCCTTGGGTTTATAACCAAGAAATCTACTGGATATTCCCATGAGTCAACAGAAACTGTAATATCTTGTAAGGTCCCTTCTGGTCTTACCACTGACTGGTCAGCAAGTTCTAATAAAGTGGTGGTTGGTTCTAAGGTTGTAATACCAAGTGCTTGACAAGTTTCTGTTGTTAATATGTTAATGGCAGCTCCTAGATCAACTAGTGTATTTGGAAAAGAGCGACCATATATCTAAACTGTTACTATGGGGTTTCCAAGATCTTCGTACTTTATTAGAGTTTCCTCTCCTAGGAGTAGATCGGATAAGGTTCCTACAACACGGATAATGGGTGAGGTTTTTACCTTCTTAAAAGGCTTCTTTACACATAAGTCTTTGATGGTTTTGGCATAGATGGGGATGTCTTGAATAGCCTGGAGGAGAGGAATATTAATACACTTTTTTTTTTAGTTCCCCTACAAGATCGAAATCAGGGTAGGTGATTAGTTTAGGTATAAAAGCCTTTCGGGGAATGGAGGAGAAGTGACTATAATTTTTTTAGGGTCATCATGTTGATTTGTTTCTTCCCCTTGCTTTGGTTCGGTATTATTTACAAGTGGTGGAACATGTACAGGTGATGGAATATGTATAGGTGGAGTTACACTTTAAATTGAAGGCTGGTCCCTGTTTTCCTCAAGGGTAATGACACGACCTGACCTCAATCTGAGCTCATTACATTCTTTCTACTCAATCTCATATTCTGGATTTTCAATAATCTGTACCAACTGGACTAGTCTATTATTAGGATTCGGGTTCGGCTGAGCTGGTAATTGTGGCCGCAGAAGAGGTTGAGAATTCTGTTGTAATGTATAAGGAGCTAACAGTGTGGTTTGAGGCTGGGGGCCTATCCCCATAGGTACATTAGATATCCCCAGAGGTCGTTGCCAGTTTGTAGACCAATTCGGATTTTGAGAGGTGGAGGCAGGCCACTAGGATTGATAGGGATTGCCTTGCCAAATAGGAGTAAAAGGAGAATTTGGCCAGCCATTTCCTGGAAAAGATTGTGCTGGATAGGATGTCATAGGGAATGGCAGGCTTTTCCAGTTTGGGTAGGGTGATTGGCCTTGCCAGGCTGCCCCAAGGTTCTGCTATTGATTAAACTATGAGGAAGGAAAGAATTGGGATGCGTCTTGTGACATACCTGTAGGTTTAGCTTTCCATTGTCGACATTGGTTCATCAAATATACCGGTTCTATTTCTTCCTCTGCTTCTTTGAATACTACTTTCAGCCCAGGTAATGATGGACATTGTTCAGTGTCATGATCTTTAGTACAAATGGCGCACGTCTGAACCATGTCTAATGGGAATTCCCGTTGGTTGTGCTTCTTTCGACAACGTGGGCAGAAGATGGCCAAATTTTGTTCTACTAAAGCTTGTTTTTGCTTGGCTTGTAGGACGTCCAGCTATGTTGTAAGAGTGCCTAGGATATCCATCTTAAAATATTCCAGGAGGTTGCCGATCTCCATCCGTGTTACACCTCCACTATGTGGTTTGCTTCCTCTGCTCATTGGATCTCGGCTAGTTGCTCCTGTACGTGTGCTTCCTCGCGAACACCTGATACACAAACAAATAATTTCATCATAATATTCCTGAGAAATATCCCCTTTTCCCATTAATTTTAGAGTTTCTACCCATTCCTCTTTCATTCCTTTAATAAATATAGCTCTTAGGACTTCTTTTGGTAGGGCAGTGTGTGGAGATCTCTACAAATTATAATTAAATCATTCTACATATTCTTCTAGTGTTTCATTATATTTTGCAGTCATCTTGAAAATCTCATCTTTCAGTTCCCTAGTTTTACAAAAGTCCTGATATCTTTTAAGGAAGGAGGTTTTCATTTCGTCCCAAGAATTGATGGTTCACCCACCTAGACCCATAAACCATCTTAAAGCTACCCCTTTCAGAGTGGAAGGGAACAATTTCAGTTTTTGGGGGTTGGTGGTATAGTCATACCCTCTACAGAGGACATCAAACTCAAACAAGAAAGCATCAGGATCCTCTGTGATCATCCCATGGAAGGTTGGGATGTTCTGCAGAGGAATAGCCTTCATAGGGGCATTGGCCACCTAGTCGACTATGGGGTACTCTAATGTTGAGGTTTGACCTTGGGGTGGCTGATCTGCCATTTGATCAAAGATATGCCAATAATCTTCAGGGATTTCAAGGGGTGCTTCTGTAATAAATAGAGAGTTAGCAACCCGAGCTGGCTTTACAACACTCCCTAGGTCTGGAATCTCAGGAGATCCTTGTTCAGATAGTTGTGGTTCTGCTTTAGCAGCCCCACTAGTTTCTCCTTTTCCTTCTCTTAAGTTACAAGATTTTCCCTCTTGTAGAGGATCAGAGTGTAGGCTTATTGTAGCTTGAAAACTCTGTTCCAATCCTCCTACTTGGCTTTGAATCTCAGCATGAGTTGTAGATGGTGAGTCTGTTGCTTGAGGGATAGTAGTAGAACTTTTTCTAGGTATAGCCTGGAATCCTACTGATGCTTGAGACTTTGCTCTTCTTATGATTTCGTCTATAAAGGTCGTTCTCCCAAGGTTCACCGATCCTTTGGGTTTTGTAGGTTTTGGTGGAGGATTATGCTCTTTTTCTATCTTTTTATTTCTAGTCATTCATAAAACAAATTCCTATTTAACCTCTAAGATTTTGCTGTAAAGCGGGCAGGTAAGCAATCAATTTACTTGATAGGTACATAAGTTCTTACCTTCCATTGTTAAAACCCAGTTCTCCTACAACAAAGAAATAAAATCAGTCACTTTAAACACTCTCCCCAGCAACAACACCAAAATGTTGGGTCACTAAGATGTCCTTTTACAGGTAATCTTAATCCCTACATTAGTTGTCAACCCGAGGTAATTCTTTCTATTTCAAGAGTGCCAACATAGTATGTGCAGTGAAGATAGAGGCTATCTAATGATGAATCGTTGCAATCATTAAAGGCTAATTCTTCAATTCAATTCACACAACTCTGCAAAGAACTATCTATGAAAGAAATACTCACAACACACTATGTAATTCTGTGCAACTTGTTCTGAAACCAATTGGAACTAAATGCAAATGAGAATTACACTGAGAATCATTCAAATAAGCTTGAGACTAATCACACTTAATCAAGTAAAGCAACTATGATTATCGAATAACAATACCAATGTATAACAACCCAAATCAATTTGCATTATTCAATTGAACAACAATAATAAATGAACAACAATCAACAATCAGTAATTGAACAGTAATCGGTAAGTGAACAACAACAATGATAAAGGATTCCTAAATGGTAAACATTCTATGTTGCAATCTGTAGAATTTAATCAGTCTTGTCTCTCAAGATCTATGATAACATCTATTCAAATGAACAACAATCAAACACACATTCACTCATTCTAATCAAGGCGCTACTTAAGTATATCTCACAGCTTCAATATAAATCTAATTGAGCAGCAGTATAAATCAATGTCACAAATCTTCAAGATAAATGAAATAACTAAACATTAAATCAATTGCAAAGACTAAATATAAAACTATAACACAAAAGAGTAGTGGAACTTCTTGTGACTGGGCCCAGAGTCTCTAGAAGCCTCTACTTAATAAAAAATCAAAATACAGAGATGTATCAAATGCAACCTTCTTTCATTAACTTCAAAGTAACAACTGACAGAGTCACTGAATTAACAACGTTTTTGCTTCAAAAATAATAATTACAAATTAAAAGTCTGAACTCGTATCTAGCTTCCTTTCGACCCTATATAACATAAAAGAGAAACTTGGATAGAAGTTAATCCTCAGGATCAGGAGATCCTGAGGATTTTGCAATATAAAATCTAATCATATGATAAAACAAGAGTATTCGAACTAACCTTCCGCTTCCTTGTCTACCCCAGACGTCGTGGATTTTCCCCTTTATGGACTCGTGTTGTCCTGGCAACTGAACAGCTTTTGCCCAATCGCATCTCTGCATACACAGATAGCAAAGAATCAGTTTTTCGTACTAAATTTTCCTATTCTATCACCAAATAGTTTCTTCCAATTTTAACTGATAGTTTCCTCATTTTAATATATAAACAGAGATAATCTTATAAGAATGAATGATAAACGAAGCATTTAACGAAGAGAAATCATACCTTTTTCCTATCCCAACAAGTGCATTAGAGAAGTTGTTATGTTTTCTCTTATTTATCAGTTCTTACATTGTTGGAAGTGAATGCAACCTTCTCTCTTTCATAGATTAATTTCATCAAATTGAAGAAGTGATAATTTCATATTAGCTACATCAATTCAAATTGAGTTACTACACCGGTTGATTACCATACAGATTTTAACTTAATGAAAAGTGAAGCAATAAATCAATTAAAATTTACCGAGGCATTAATTAATCACATCATATTTATTGGGTCTAGGTTAGGAGACATGTTCTGATGTCTATAAACATAGGAGTTGTCGCTATTTTTTTTGCATTAAATTATGTGGGTAGTCGTTATTCCACGTACGTAAGTATATGGGATCATTCTCCACGTACCCTTGGGTATATCGAATGGTGCTCCACATATTATAAGTATATCAGAATGCTTCTTATCGTACAGGATGCACTAGACAACACTAACACAGACTGAGCTTCCACGTACCTCAAGTATATCGGAAGACCCCCTCTAGGTTGCAAACCTGCCATAGGTAATTGAGTCAGTCGCCTTATTGTTTGTGATACACTGAACAAAACATTCGAGGATATTGCACGCTGTATTGGAAACGATATTATGCAGTTCACAATAACTTGGTAACCTTTTATACCTAGTATCACTTTTTTACTGATTTTGTTTATTTTGATTGATACCAATTGTAAAATTAACTATCATACATTGTTAAATTTTTTAACTAAAATTCACTTTTAGTAGACCTAGGGTTGAATATGATGGCAATAGTTCCAGAATTTACCAACCAAGGAACCCCTCCTAACAGGGATCCTAGTCCTTTTCCTTGTTTTGGAAATGTTGGTCCTCCTTATATGGCTACACTGTCATTATCTGTATTTACGATAGGTTTACTAGTATGTTTGTTTTCAACTTCATTAGTCCCAAATACTCAACTTGTTCCACCTCAAACGAGTTCTCCATCTCAACAACCCCAACTATTTTTTAACCCTTTACCTTCTTCACCTATTATATCTCCTTCCCTTTATTCTTCTTTTCCTAGTGAAAGTGCTAATGCTAGTGACTAGGTGGCTAAGAAGAAGAAAAGGAAGAATAAGAAGAAGAAGCAAGGTAAGAAAGGGTCTAACCAACTAACCATGGTTGTGATGGTTGATAATGTGGAAGACACCTCCAACATGCATTGTAAGCCCAAATACCCTTGCAATCTTTGTAAGGGTGACCACTTACTTATCAATTGTCCTAGTATTCCTAAGGTCTTGGAAGTATGGTCAGATGATTCTTGTCAACTTACTATTGATTCATCAACTAGTGATTCTAAGGTTCTAGGGAAAAGGGGTAAAGTTATGTTTCCTTTTAGGTTATGCAAAGGGAGTCATCAAACTCACCTTTTCCCTCACATGGATGAAGCCTCAAAATTATTGAAAATCCTTATTAGTTCTCAACAACAACTTCCAACTAGTTATCGTAATCTTTCTCCCAACCTACCGTCAGTTGAAGAAATGATTGATATAATTCCAAGTACAATCAATCCCACTCTTCCATTGGAGAGTGAAACAAATATCACTGAGGTTGATGAACCATTGGTTGATCAAGTTGTTGACTCAATTCCATCTTCATTCGATCCCACTCTCCCCTTATAGAGTGAAGTAAATACCACTCAGGTTCTTCTTGTTACTTCAGATTCTACCACAGATAGGGGCATTTCATCCACTTCCAAGGAATCCCCTCCAAGTACTGCGGTTATTTACTTTGATTGGAGTAGACTAACAAAGCCTAGTCTCCCTTATTCCACCCCTTTCCAAATCATTGTGAAGGCTTATGGTAAGAATGTGTGTCACATAAATGTAGATGCAAGTGCTTCTGTTAGTATTTTATCCTCAACCACTTGGTAAGCTTTGGGTTCCCCTCAGCTTGTGTCTAAAAAAAAAATATTTTGGATTTTAACATAACCATTAGTGAACCTTTAGGGATCCTTCCTAAGCTTCCCATATTGATGTTATGGTAGTCCAAGGCCTCTTGGATTTCAATTTTCTCCTTGGGAAAGGTTATGTATATGCCATGAAAGTTGTTGTGTCCACACTCTTTCATGAGATGTCTTTCCATTACAATAGAAACATTGTGACTATTGAACAACTTTCATTTATTGGTCTTGATTCAATTACCAACCATCCAACATCCTTGAATGTTCCTTATATTGAAGTGGTATCTACCCCACCACAAGTTAATTATGTGGAAACTAGTCCCATGCATTTTTTTACTGAGAGAAATGAGCCTCTCATTGTATGCTCATATTATTTTGACTTAGATCCGGTAGGTGACATGGTGAACCCTTCAATGGGGACATTTGACCCCAATTTTCTCATCCCCCCTTGACATGTGTTCCTTCCAAAGAACTATTCTTCCTTCTGATGAAGACTTCTTGGAAGCCATGATCGAGGTATGTCCCTTGGAATGTATTCCTTTTAGAGCATTATCCTCTTGGAATCCACAGAAAGGTTCCATGAGGACGATTCTTTTACCGTCTCAACCTCATTAAAAAATGAAACAGGTCCTCATGAGGATGGTTCTCTTACTATTTCAACCTCATTAAAAATGAAACAACTCCCATGAGCATTGTTTCTTTTATTGTGTCAAGCTTGTTAGAAAATGAAACAAGGTTCCGTGAGCATAGTTATTTTCTTGTGTCAAGCTCATCTAAAAATGAAACAAATCCTCCCCTAATTAAGTCGAGTCTTTGACTAGTAAATGTTGAGTCGAGTCTTTCATCCGCCTATTAGTAACCAATAGTTTACTTAGGAAGAGAAAACGAAGCTTGGGGGGCATGTGACGCTATAGATTATGCTTAGGGGCATTAAAACTTATCTCAAGCATAGTTTTCCTCTATTTCAATCTTGTGTATACATGAAACCTATCTCAAGCATAACTTTCCCATGTTTCAAGCTTGTGTGAAAATGAAACCACTCTCAAGCATAATTTTCCCATGTAGAGCTTGTGTAAAAATGAAACAATTCTCAAGCATAGTTTTCCCATGTTTCGAGCTTGTGTAAAAATGAAACCACTCTCAAGCATAGTTTTCCCATGTTTCGAGCTTGTGTAAAAATGAAACCACTCTCAAGCATAGTTTTCCCATGTTTCGAGCTTGTGTAAAAATGAAACCACTCTCAAGCATAGTTTTCCCATGTTTCGAGTTTGTGTAAAAATGAAACCATTCTCAAGTGTAGTTTTCCTTTGTTTCAAGCTTATGTAAAAATTAATGAAACCACTCTTACTTAATCCTCATTATTACCAATTTTCATCAGCCAATTTCTTCTAAATGAGCCTCATTTTTTTTCAATCCATCGTCACCATTTGTTTGGCCAATCATTCACTTTCACTTGATGTTTTTCCCTTTCCTGAGGAATTGATGCGATGAGTGGTCTTTTTAGCCAACGTCTTGACGATTACGTGTTTTGAGCAGTTCCATCATGACCATAACCAATTGGTACCCTTTATACACGCGTTCCTCTACGTGTATTATATTTAAGCTCTTTTCTGACTCTCGAAATATGAAAATATTGTTGAGTATACTTGTTTATTTCAAACTCGTTAAAGTAAATGAAAAAACATCTACCTAGTATAAGTTTACCCCTTTTACATACCACATAGACTATTTACGAAAAAGGTATACTTTGACTAATCATTTTCAAAAGAGTTCTCTCCTACATTATTTTACCCTTTTCCGAGCTTGAGAGACTAAATTTACAAAAAAATGACATTTTGGAGTTTACTTATGTTTTTCTCCTAACTCCCTAAATATGAAAAACACTGAGCTTTACTTTCTTCAAGCTTGTTAAAACTTTACATTGAAAGAACTGTATGAGTTTCATTTTTGTGTCTTTTCAAACTCTTTAAATATGAAAATGACATTGAGTTACCCCTTTGTTGGACTCATAAAATGTAAACAGTGCAGGACTCGTCAATCATGATGAGACCGAACCACTCCTTCCTAGGGTTCGTTAAAAATAATCCGAAGGACTCATTTGAAGGATGAGCTTACAAGACAAGAATATGTTATCCTCCTCAAGCTTACATAAAAATAAATAGGTACTTTCCAGTAATGGTGGGGGAAATGGGAAAGAAACATTTATTCTTGTATTGTGAAAAGGCAGTATGTTGCTCTTGAACATGACACTCTGTCACCTTTTGTGTTTGGGTTGGGAAATCCATTTTCCTCTCAATTGATCATACCTCATTGAAAGTATTCAAACTAATTTTTGGTCTTATTTTTGAGTCAAATTCTGCCAAGTCGAAATGTCATGTCATTGATATGTTCAAGAGAAGTCCAACCTCAGTCAAAATTACCTTGCAAATCATAGCCTTAAATCATGTTGTCCATCGTTGAATCATTCCAAATTTGTTCTTCAAAAATTTACATGAGTTTTGTGTCGTAGGCCCTCATATGAAGAATTTCTTCCTATCGACTTCAATTCATTATCCAGGAAGTTGACCTAGAAACCTCCTTTAATACCTTGAAGCTTGCATTCCTTAATGACAAGTTTTTTGCTTTCAACAAAAAGTTCTCATAATTGACCTTCGATCAAATGATTTTATGAGTGTTCGACTTCAAGAAATCTATCCACACTTCATAGATTGTACTGGAGTACCTTGAGATCCACTGTCATTATTGGTGGTTTCTCTCGCACCTGTAAATGATTCATGTAATTGACTAGTAATCAGGTGGTTTCCACCATGTTTGAATTCGAGACATTCACTCACATGGTTAGATTCATACTATGGATCGATAGAGATGAAGACCAAGACCTTGGATCTAGTTTCATCCATCTAGGCTATGTGGAGTTTTAAATATTCATGATTGTAAATATATATCCATATTTGATGGCTGCATCCATACTGTGTCTATTGTTGACATGGATCTTCATACATTTCCATACTTGTTCTTTGAGATACTTATACTCTGAGTATGGGAATGCCTACCTCAGTGATGATTATATGAAGATATTGTATTGTAATCCTTGATTGTTTGTTTTAGGTCTCCAACCAATTGGTCTCTAATATGAACTTTTGCATGATAAATTGCTTCAGTCCTCAAACATCTTTTTTGACTTTGTACTTTAGGGGGCAATATATTACACGTCATTTTTCACCATTAGGAAAATGAACGCCAATCTAGATCTCTCACTATCTGATGAAGTGTTCCAAAGCAATCCCCTACAATGTTGGAAGCAAAACAATCCCAAAGATAACAAGAATCCTGGATTACATTGCTTAAAAAACATATTTTCAAGCACTTGCACACTTTTCCTAGTCACTACCTATGCAAACATAGTTATGACCATTATGGCCTGTGCAATCCTATGATTTTTTCTCCATAAAGGTGCGACAACCTCTTAACGTAGGTAAAAAATAAAAAGAAATTTCTAAAATATTTGTTGGAGGAATATTTCCTAGCTGAAGGCCCCAAGCCCCTACTTACTTGGGCCTCACCCCTTGGTTCATGGATCAAACTCTCTCTCTTTGTGGAAACCTTATCCCTCTCTTTATGGATCTCATCCCTTGAGAAGAGGATTTCAAACCTCCTCCTCTTGGCCTATAAATTCAACATAGACCAAAGGGTAAAGGAGGACTTTGGAATGTAAACTTATGTTGTCAAATTGAGGTTGGAAGCTTGTCACTTAAGGGAGGATTGGAGACTATTGGAAGGAAGTTTGCAACATCAAGGCTAAGGTTGTATTTCTCATTTTAATTTAGTTATAATTCCAAAGAGTGTTTCTTTCTCACTATATTGTTAAATGGATTTGATGTATTGTGTGTTTATGATCCAAGGGATCAGTTTAGTGCTCAAAATTCAAAGTGTTCAAAAATGCTAGAAACCTATACCAGTGCGTAGATCTTAGCGACCTAAACCCAATGCAATTCGTTTCACTCAAAACCAATATCATATGCTTTTGATATTGTGTTCTAATCGAATTGCCAAACAACTAAAATTTTTGTAATTAGGTTGTAGGTACGCGTAATCAGCAGTCTGTATGCTGACTAGGCAAGTGACTGTGTAGTTGACTATGTACCATTTGTTCCAATGGTTTTTTGACAAGTGTCTCTTGTTTATTGGATCTTGAATGGCACAATTTTATTAGGTACATGTTTGTTTATGTGGTCTAATGATGGAGGGCCACATGGGTGAATGGCTGGTTGGCACATGGCCTCTAGACAATGCATTAAAATTTCGTGAGGGGCCAAGCTACCCACTAGATTCGAACCCGCGACCAAGCAACAATCACCACAGGCCTCAACCAACACACCACCACAATGTTTCTTATTAACCTAAGTTCATGGCTTATACATAAAGTTCAACACAAATCACAATAGGGCAGGGGCTAAGCCCCAACCCTGGTCCCCATGCCCTCAAAACCAAGAGGCAAGACCAAGGGGCAAGGCTTAGCCCCAACCCAATGGTCACAACCAAAATGCACCGGACCACACCAGAACTATCGATGAGGGTAAATTTTAGGGGCCAGCATGGGGTCACATGACCCTGCATATAACTTGGTGCGCAGAGGAGAAAAATGGTCCAGCCCCAAGCCATATGTGGCCTCAAATGACCACACCGCCAACAGAAAGGAGCACTCAGATTAAAAGCACCCAACGTGGAAATAAAGCAAAGTGGCCCGGTTTTATGGGGCGCAATATGGCCATGCGTTATTTTGTTAGGGGTCGACCGATAGGAGTGGATGGTTAGCCCCATCCCCTGGGCATGTGCCCCCATACGACTGCAAAATTTGGAAACTGGGCATTAGTGGATAGTTTAACTTTCCAACAATTTCGGTCGTCGGGCGGGATTGTACGCCAGGTTTACGCACCGGTTCCGAGTTTGGGGCACTGAAGCTAGGTTTGGTTCAAATTGGAGGATGGTTAGCTATGGAATTTGGAAAAAAACTTGTAACGGGCATAAATTCTCAATTTTTGGCCAAATGAAGTGCAAAAAGAACCTAGATGATGGTTTTTGACAATTTTGGATCCATTGGAGACATTTTTATTGCATTATGAGCATTGTAAAGCCATGAAAACACAAAGTTGAGCAATTAATGAAAGAGGCCCTGCATTGGAAGTTGGCCCAGGAGATGTAGCCCAGAGAGGGGTGAACTCCTTTATCATGTTTACTGTTACGTGTTTCTAATATGGTATTTTGTCTCTGTTTTGGATGATAATTAAGTTTAAAAATTACTTGTTTATATGTTTTGTAACTTGATCCATTACCCATAACACATAAAATTTTACTTGCAATTTGTATATCACCTTCAAGTTTTAGTTACAGATCATTTTGGCATCAGAGCATCAGGTCATTGTGAAGGTTTGAAATTGTTTGCAAGTGTTTTTTTAATGCTTACAAGGTTGAAGCTTAAAAGAGGAGAAGGAGAACTTGTGGAGCCAAGATCTCAAATTGTTTCAAGGAGAAAAAACACACCTCAAGCTTCAATATTCATGGCACATGAAGAAGGTCCTGAAGGGATGTCTGAAGATGAAAGAAATTTCAGAAAAGATTTCTTGGAGATTTCTGAAATGGTAAAGGTTCTTTATGAAGAGAGGAATTCAAGGTTGTATGGAGAGATCTCAAAGCCTCCAAAAGGAGATGGAGGAAAATGAGACAAGCCTCTGAACGGGAATGGAGGGAATGGTGACAAACTACCACCTTCACTTCCATCTCCATCCTCATCTTATACTTCTTATACCATTTCACAAACACATCCAAATTCTCCAGAGGGACATGGTAAAACTCATTTTTTAAAGATTTATATAAAGTTTGAATTGCCTATGTATAAGGGGCAGGTAAATGCTGAGAAATTGGATAATTGGGTTAGTTAGATTGAAGTGTATTGCGGGATACAAAGAATCAAGGATGATGAGACCAAAATTCATCTTTCTTCTCTTAGATTGGAAGGTACGACACTTATTTGGTGGGAAGAAAAAACTCAAGAGGACATGAAGAAACATGATAAGGTTTTATCCTGTTGGAATGATTTTGTTGTTGCAATAAGAAGGCAATTTTATCCATTAGCATACATGCAAAAAACTATTATGGATTGGCAAAACTTTAGGCAAGCTAAAGGTCAAAATGTGCAAAGATATACTCAAGAATTTAGAAAAAGATCTTTGATTTTGGGTATAGATTTATCCTCTCAAGACACTCTACTCAAATATATTGGAGGATTGCATAGTTATTTGAGACACATAATTCTCATGTTTAACCCTACAAAACTAGATGAAGTTTGTGTACAAGCAACTCATTTAGAAGCAAGAGGGAAGAATTTTCCTCAAGAGGGCAACAAAAATCCATTTAAGAGTGGAGACAAAGGAAAGGGGAAATTCAAAGGAAAAGGAAAGAAGAATGCTTCAGTGAAGAAAGAGGGAGAAAAAATCACATGTAAACATTGTTCAAAAGAAGGCCATGATGAAGACCATTGTTGGAAACTTCATCCTGAAATGAAACCCAAAAAGTTTAACAACAAAGGGAAACAAAAGACTATTGCAACTACACAACATGATTTAGGATCTGACTTTGGGGATGAAACAAAGATCACAACCATGGGATTCAAAGGTAAGGACTCTATTGCAAGTACTAGTTCTTCAAGTAGTAGCCTTAATTAAACTCAACATGAAAAAGGAAGAATAGAGATTTTCCACATTAGAGTCATTTCAAAACATACTAATATAGATACATTGTTTGATAGTGGTTCACAAGCAAACCTCATTTATGAAGACACCGTCCATAAATTGAATTTGGAAACAACTCTTCATACTAAACCATCCCCTTTAGGTTGGATATGTGACAATTCCAAATTGCATGTGACAAAAAGATGTAAATGAAGATATGTCATCACTGCAAAATTTATAGATGAGGTAGAGCTTGATGTCATTCCACTTGAAATTTGTGGTATTGTTTGGGAAGCTCATATCTATATGATATGAGAGCCATATTTCATCGCCATGAGAAAAAATATCACTTGTTTAAAAATGGAGTTGAGTACATTGTTAGAGCACATAACAAGAAGTTGAATTTATGACTTGTGAATGTTGGACAAATGAAGAGGTTAGTCAATGCTAGTAATAACTTTGTACTCTTGATAATCAAACCCAAAGATAATGTTCAAAATGAAGCTTCCCAAGGATGTGATGCAAAGTTAAAATCTGATTTGTATGAGGTTGTTAACATATATGATGAGATGTTTTAGGAGCCTAAATGATTGCCTCCTAAAAGAGGTATCCAACATGAGATCCAATTGTAGCAAGATTGTCCTCTTCCAAACATTCACATGTACATGATGTCAGTCATGGAGAATGCAGAAATAAAAAGACAAATCCAAGAGTTTCTTGACAAAGGGGTCATCATACCAAGCACATCACCATGTGAGTCACTAATTGTTTTAGTACCAAAGAAAGATGTTACATGGTGTATGTGTGTAGATTTCAGAGCCTTGAAAAAGATTACGGTAAAAAATCGTTACGTTCTTACTCGAATTGATGATTTTCTTAATCAATTGAAAGATGTTGTGTATTTCACTAAGTTGGACTTGAGAAGTGGTTATCATCATATTAGGATTGCTGAAGGAGACACATGGAAGATAGCTTTCAAAAAAAAGCAATGTTTGTTTGAATGGTTGGTTATGCCATTTGGGATTTGTAATGCTCCTGCAACATTCATGAGAGTTATGAATGATGTATTAAGGCATTTTCTTGATTATTTTGTAATTGTCTGCTTAGCTGACATATTGATATTCAACAAATCCCGTGAAGAATATGTCAGGCATGTGAAACAAGTCTTATATGTCTTGAAGAAAGAAAATTTATTTTTAAAGATGTCTAAATGTGAGTTTGGAAAGACCTCATTAGTTCATTTGGGACATATTGTTGGAAGGGGTGAACTGAAGATAGATCCCTCAAAGGTCAAAGTCATTGTAGAATGGCCCAAGCCCAATAATGTAACTTAGGTTAGAATCTTTTTGGGAGCAACCCAATATTGAAGAAAGATTATTTCTAACTTTTCTTCAATTGCAGCTTCATTACATGCCTTGAAAACCATAAAGTGGGGTTTTCAATGGGGAGGAAAGCAACAAAAAGCTTTTGATGCATTGAAGGAGAGAATTAATACAACTCTAGTTCTTGCACTTCCTGATTTAAGACAAACATTTGAGATACAGAAAGATGCAAGCGACTATGCCATGGGAGTAGTCTTGATGCAATATAGTAAGCCCATATGTTACCATTCTAAAACTTTTAATGGTATAGTGGTTAACTATCCTACATATGACATGGAACTGTATGCATTGGTGCAAAGTGTGAAAAAATGGAAACACTATTTGATGAGAAAAGAAACTATCATTCACATTGATCATCAACCATTACAATACTTGAAATCATAAACTAAGCTACAAAAAGCGAGGCACTTTAGATGGCTGGGTTTCTTGCAGCAATTCCACTTGGTGATAAGGTATAAGAAAGGTATCTATAAAAAGGTTGCTGACATGCTTTCTAGACCAATTGTTAGTGCTTCAGTTATTCTTAAGCATAATTTTAGACCAATCATCAAAGCAACCAAGTAGAGGAATTGGATTACCATGTGCATGATAAAATTTTGTATCATCTTGGCAAGATATGCATTCCACGGGGTGAAAGAGTCAACATCATAAGGGAAGTGCATACTTCTCTTATTGTTGGCCATTTCGGTGTAGGCAAGATGGTGGCACAATTACAAAGGTATTGTTATTGGCCTGGAATGAATGAAAGTGTATCACGATATGTAAGAGGATTTTCTTTATGTGCTACAAGTAAGCCTAGAAATAGAAAGTTAGGATTGTATACTCCACTTCCAGTTCCTTCCCATCCTTGGGAAAGTGTCTCTATAGATTTTGTAGGAGGACTTCCTATGTCTACAAAAAATCATGATTATCTTTATGTTGTGGTGGATCATTTCAGCAAGATGTATATTTTGATGCCTTGTAAGAAGAAGGTTACAACTAAACAAACTGCACAAATGTTCTTTCAACATGTATGGGTACATTTTGGGTTGCCCAAATCCATTATTTCTGATTGAGATTCTCGATTTGTTGGGAAATTTTGGTCAAGCTTATGGGGACTCATGGACACCAAGTTGAAAAAGAGTACAAAATTCCATCCACAAATCGATGGTCAGAAAGAAGTGGTGAACAAAACGGTAGTACATATTCTTTGTGGTTATTGCAACAAACATCCTAAACTTTGGGATGAACACTTACACTACATTCAACATGCTTATAACTGGGCAAAGCATTCATCGACTCAAACATCTCCATTTGAGGCATGCTTTGGTTACTTACCAAAATCTCCTTTAGACTTTATCTTTGGAAAGGATGTTGTTATTGATGGTCATAGTGACATTGATAAGGCCAAGCGATTCATTGAACAAGTTCAATTGGTGCATCAAATGGTTCAAGAACAGTTGGAAAAGAGCCAAGCCAAGTACAAGACAAGGCATGATAAGCATCGTGTTGACCACAATTTTCAAGTTGGAGATGAATTTTGGCTTTACATTAGCAAAGAGAGGCTTAAAGGAGAAGGTAAAATGTTGAAACCAATAAGTTATGGACCTTTTAATATCCTAGAAAATATTGGTAATAATTCCTTCTGTTTAGATTTGCCTCCTTATATGCAAATGTATTCAGTTGTTAATGTTGAGAATTTGAGATTATATGAGCCTCCTTTGATTGATGATCAAGGAGAGAATGTTTAGATTCCTTCAATAGAATATTTCTCGCAATAATTTCTTGAAGAATTGCAATGGGATACTATCCTTGATAGAAGGACAAGAACTTCAAAACGAGGGAATGTGGAGTACCTTCATGTTAGTCTTTAAGGCACAAATCTAAGAAAAGCTAAATGGATTGAGGTTGTAAGGGTGAGGGAACTATACCCTCATCTATTTGTTGACTGAAAGTAGTCTTTTGGAGGTCCAAAAGCTTCCAATGGGGAGGAGTGATCCAAGGGATGAGTTTAGTGCTCAAAATTCAAGGTGTTAAAAAATGCTCGAAACTTGTACTAATGTGTAGATCTCAACGACCTAAATCCAATGCAACTTGCTTCACTCAAATCCGATATCGCATGCTATCGATAACATGTTTTGATCGAATTGCCAACCAACTAAAGTTTTTGTAATTGGATTGCAAGTACACCCAGTTAGCAGTCTGTCCGCTGACTAGTTAGGTGACTGGGAAGTTGATTGTGTACCATTTCGGCCAATTTGTTGACAAGTGTCTCTTGTTTATTAGATTGTGAATGGCGTAATTCTATTGGTTACAGGTTTGTTTACGTGGTCCAGTGATGGAGGGCCACGTGGGCCAATGGCTAGCTGCCAGGTGGCCTCCAAATAACACATTAAAATTTTGTGAGGGGCCAAGCTTCCCAGCGGATTCAAACCCGTGACCAAGCAACAATCACCACAGGCCTCAAAAAACACACCACCACAATGTTTCTTATTAACCTAAGTTTGCGGCTTATACATAAAGTTCAACTCAAATTGCGTTGAAGGATGGGGAGCTAAGCCCCAGCCTTGGAACCCATGCACTTTAATCCAAGGGGCAGACCAAGGGCTAGGGCTTAGCCCCAACCCCATGGTCATAGCCACAACAGAACCGTCAGCAGGGGTAATGTTTAGGGGCCAACCCTTGGGGGCCAACCCGGGGTCACATGACCTTGCATATAACTTGGTGCATAGAGGAGCAGAGGGGGACAACCCCAGGCAATATGTGGCCTCACACGACCACATTGCTAACAGAAAGGAGCGCCCAGATTAAAAGCACCCAGCACATAAATAAAGCGAAGTGGCCCGGTTTTATGGGGCATAATATGGCCACACGTTATTTTGTTGTGGGCCGGCCAACGGACGCAGGTGGTTAGCCCCAGCCCTTAGGCACGTGCCCCCATATGACCACAAAATTCAGAAAATGGGTGTTAGTGGACAGTTTAACTGTCTGACAATTTCACCCATCGGGTAGGATTGTAGGCCAAGTTTACCCACCGATTCCGGGTTTAGGGTGCTCAGGCTAGGTTTGGGTCGAACTGGAGGATGGTTAGCTATGGAATTTGGAAAAAACTTGTAACAAACATAACGTTCTCAATTTTTGGCCAAATGATGTGCAGAAAGAACCTAGATGGGGGTTTTTGACAGTTATGGATCCATTGGAGACATTTGTATTGCATTTTGAGCATTGTAAAGTCGTGAAAACCAAAAATTGAGCACTTAATGAAAGAGCCTTGCATTGGAAGCTGGACCAGGAGATGTAGCCCAAGAGAGGGGTGAACTCCTTTATCATGTTTACTGTTATGTGTTTCTGATATGGTATTTCGTCTCTATTTTGGCTGATAGTTAAGTTTAAAAATTACTTGTTTATGTGTTTTGTAACTTGACCCATTACCCATATCACATAAAATTTTAGTTGCAATTTGTATATCACATTTAAGTTTCAATTACAGATAATGATATGTTATATCCCATTTCTCCATTGATAATGATATTAGGTACTAGTCTCCTTGATCACTAGTATATATTTTAATGAGTCATTTATATGTCATATGCCTTTGATCCTTTATTATTATTGTGTTTATAGGTCTGGCTTATGAGCATTAGGAAGCTGCATCAAACCATAGCGTAGATCTTCATCAGGCATTTCATTTGAAAGGTATGGATTTCATATTTCAGTACTCTTCCTTATGATTCAACAAGAATGAACCTAGAGAAAGATTTACTAGTTTGTTTGTTTGTTACTAGATTCAAACTATTGAATCTAGGGAGATATTAACTTGTCTACAAAACGAGATTTTGTCCGCCTAACACATATGGATTTCACACTTTTTACTCCACACATCCATCCACTTGTAGTATAGGAATGTGGCCTACTTCTATGTGATTGATGTATGTAACCCACCCACTAACGAAATAAATGTCTTCTGTATACAAATTTGATGGCTCTAATCCAGAAATATGGGTAGCACTAATGGAAGAATATTTCTCTCTGGAGTGCATCGTAGATGATGGAACTAAACTAAGTTTGGGAAACCTTTACTTGAACCAAGAAACATGGCAATGGTGGTAGGGGCATTCTAAATGCTATCTAAGGACAATTACTTGGCAGATGTTCGCAAAATCCATTTGTGACCGTTTTAACCCTAAATCTAATTTTTTGGGACCTCTTACTAAGCTCAGACGGACAAGCACACAACCTAGCAAAGATTTTATTGGTACAGGAAAGAAGGAAACCAAGAAACCTAAAGGGTTATTTTCTGCTAGTATCTCCTTATTGCAGGTTCATGGATTGATTCAGAAGGAGAAGATTGTTGTGTCTATAAATCCTAGTTGCAAGCATAATTTTATCAATGTTAATTTGGCAAAAAAATTGCAAGTTCCAGCAAAATACATTGAAAACATACAGGTTGATAATGAGGATGTTCAAGTTTATAAAGATTTGAAGCTTTCTATGGATAAGTATGTGTTGCATTGTGACTTTTATACTTCAGATATGGATAACATGGATGTTGTTTTGGGATATCCTTGGATGGAATCTGTGGGTACTGTCAATATTAATGTGCAGAAGAAATTCCTGAAGCTCTGGTATAAAAAGAAGAAAATTACATTGCAGGATATTTCCATTAAGACCCAAGCAAAGACTATGGAGGCAGAAGCACAAAGCTCTAATGACACTTACACATTAGATGATGAGCCTTTGATGGTTGATAATCAAACACAAACAGAGGTTGAAGCAGAAAAGGTTACAGGTACTGATACATCAGATGAGGACTCAGTGGTTGAAGTAATATTGGAAGATAAGAAACAACAACAGGCACCACAACATGTACCAGATACCAATCAAGCTCCATTAGGTGGTGAATTAAAGAAAGATACATCGTTGGTTAACACTTCAACATATCACCACCCACATCACCCCGCAAGAAAACAACCAACAAGATGGCAACGAATTAGCCACAAGGACAAAAACCCCCGCATGACAGATAGAGAGGACCGAATATCCACCTACTACACATCAACACAGAAGAGCTGCCAAGGTCAACTTCCATCTCAAGCGAGTGAGGCGCCAGCGAGATCGAGGGTTCACCTTTCTCTTAGATGGCTAGATGCACGTGCATCGTACCAGTGGACTACTCTTTTGAGTAGATCTTATTATTTGTGTTCTTCCCATGTTTTGGGGACGAAACATGTTAAGGAGGGTGGAATGTAGTATACCTAGGGGGGATAATATAGGGTACAAAGGGAGGTACCCAAGGGAATAATGTAATAATGGGATGGGCCATAGTAATAAATAAGGTGGTTAACCCATATCATGTAAGGGACCACAAGTAGTTAGTAATAATGTAATGGGCCCATGGTATTAGATAGATGGTATTGAGGGAACCATGGTAACGACCCATGATATTGTATGTATGAGGCCTATATAGAGGCTAGAGACTCCCCATTGAGAGATGTCAAGGAATATTGTATGAACATGCATATGGCTTGTGGAGTGTTTTCCTTCTTTAAGGAGTGAATGTATGGTGTTGCCCTACCTTAAGGGTTTGATTAATAAAGTGAATCATTTCTATCTATTTCGATCTTGTTATTTTTGGGTTTATTTCTATTCTCATATATTTTCTGGGTCAGATCTATAACAAGTGGTATCATATCTATAACAGAAATGTTGTGAACATTTTAAGGAAATTGTATTTATAAATCCTATTGCACAATAAAATACAATCAAATAAGAGTTCGATATTGTATTGTAAATAACTTCATTACAATCTTTTAAATAATTTTAATAACAATGATAACCTAAAATCAAGTATCCACCATGAAAGTCAAATTCTCATATGCCAAAAGTCATGGTCTTTAATTCATGAACTAATCATAAATGAAGAGTACGAGATGAGTACCTAATCATTTTGTCTCTATGTTGAAGATTTTTTTTATATTATTAAATATTTATAAGTAAGAACTAGAATTCTTTAGATGTCAAACTTGATTCTCGTTAAAATATTTTTTATAGCAATGATAACTTGAAATCCACTACCCACCATGAAAATCATGTTCTCTATATTCACCCAAAATTATGATATAATTTATATATGAATCATAAGAAAAAAAATGTATTACAATAAGAATATGTAATCATTTTATTTTTGTGTTTAAAAGAGTTTCCTCCATAATTATTAAAAATCTATTATATATCAAAATTTAAAAGTAGCAAGATTATCTTATTAGAAAAGTGATAACATGAAATTGACAACCTATTATCAAAACCGAGTTTCAATAATATACCTAAAACTATGGTCTAATATGTATTAGAATATAAATATGTAATTTTTTTTAATCTTATATTTTCTTTATGAACAGAAAATAGTATTTTTCAAAATAATTAAATATCTATATTAAAATTAGAAATAAATGAAATTATAATATCAAAAACTTAATTAATTACTTAAATAACATGATAATATCTTTTTATTAAAATTTAATATTTATATATATTATTTTATTATTTTTAAAATATAAAATTCCTTATTATAAAATCTCATATTTATTACTAATAATATCTATATAATAAAAAAACAAATTATATTATTTCATGTCTAGGCCAATAATGGTTGTTGTTTGTAAAATTTATTTGAGTCGTTGGATGATGGGATAGCGCTACGGATTGTTTCAGCTAGAGCTAGTCATGGAGCTTCTTGGTACACGCTAATAATTATTAAAGAACGAACAAGCCAATTAAATTCACAAAAATTAAATTAAATAAATATTTAAATGTTTAATAATTTTGCTTGGGTCACTTCGTAAGAGACCTTGCTACAGCATGTCGTAAAACTGCTTTCGCTTGGGTAAGAGCTCGTCTTCCTCGGACGTAAGGAAACAGGTTAACGGCCCAAGACCCAGAGGCATCTGGCAGGAGTGAAAGCCTGCTCCCTTACGGACCACCAGCGGGTTATTACAGGTGGCGTGGTTTTCCTTGATAACGGTGATGAGTCAAATCGACATTCGCGGATAGCAGCCAGCGATGGTTGTCCTCACTGTTGGTTTGACACCTGAGTTTGATAGGTTTTGCCACCTTCGGAAAAAAAAAAAAAAGACCTTGCTACAGACTGTGTGTGTTGTAGTGAGGATAACAAACTGCTGGCGTATAAGTTTATAATGATTATTCAATAACACAGAGAACCAAACAACCAATAAAAAAAAAAATAATAAAAATTTTTATTTTAAATAAATAAATAACATTAATTTAATAATATTAAATTTAACAAATATAATTTAATTTTTAATCAAAAGTAAAAGTAAAACTAATTCGCAGTAAATGTTTTTTTAATGCGTATATCCACTGCCCTGCGGCAAAGATAATAAAAGCCTTCCCATATTTTCTGTTTGCAATATCACAAAAACTCCTCTAACGTGATGAGCTCTCGAAGGTTTTAATGTGTTCAATCTTACACCGCTGGGGCACTCCAAATAGGATAACGAGGATGACATTATATATATTTTTTGATATATTTTTTCCTCTAGTGTATTTTTTTTCTTTGAAGTTTTAATAAATAGTTTGTTTTTATATATATTATTTATTAAAATTTTATTATAAATATAATGAAGAAAAAACCACATTATAGAAAAGAAATTATATATATATTCATTCGATTGCGATGGCTATGTAGATTAATTAATAATAATAATAAAATATTTACAAATTAATTAAACTAATTATGATTAATTAAATAAATATATTTATATAATTAAATTAGTTTAATTTATAAATTAAGTAAAATATTTTTCTTATATATTTAAGCTCAAACAATAGAAATTAATCAAACTATGAACAAGTGTCATTTTCAAACCATAAGTCTAATCTCAACAAAATTAGAGTTGTCAGGAACTTGGTGAGAAACCCCACACAATGAAATGATAAAAAAAATAAAAAAATAAAAAAAAAAGAAGAAAATCTCGCAAAATTAACAAAACCAAAACATGAAAGGAGTGACATGGCCAAAATTTACATAGATGGTCCCCATATATTTTGTAAAAATTTAGGGGGGGGTTGTGACCACAACAATGGCGACACACGAGGAAGAAGCAATTATCTCTAGTTAAAAAGATAATGAGTTTAAATTTACCAAAAAGATGAAGTGATGAATTCCATCAAGCCTTCAAACATTAAAACATTTCCCATGAGTTCCACATTAATAGATCAAGCAATATAAGTTCTAAAAAGGATAAGTACATGAAAAACTGAGTCTAAAACCATGAATCGATGTTGTTAGGGGAATATTTAATTTTTAGTTTACCTCATGCCAGTAATAGAAGAGATTTAGACCGGGAAGTCTAAAGAAATTATATATCCATCAATATAAATAATCTCCCTTACTCGACATCGCTTCGCTGCCAATCGGCCTGTTCAGTACCCCGCTGAAGTTGTCTTAGTATCACACAAGCATAGCCCCGCTGCGAGGGAGCATGTTCATTACCTTTGTGGGTTTACTTGTGCTTCCCACACATATATGCTTTCAAACCTGTTTTACCACCCTTTTAATAAACTTTATTTAGAGAATTGCTTTTTGCAATTGGGTGAAGAGGGAAGGGTGGTACAAGAGATTTTAAAGACAATGGATATAATATTTATAAAGTTTTGACTCCCTCATATTTCCCTACAACTATCAATCTAAAGGTTTTTATGTTAAGTTGAATGATGGGTGAGATTCATTAAGTTAGAATCAAGCCAGTTCTTTCCTTGGAAAGATGAACTCTCTATCACTTGGAAAAGAGGAACGTTCGAGGACTTAGAATTCAATAAATATGTCCCTTTAAGGTAAATGAAAACCCATGAAATTGACAGAGTAAAAATTCTCCATGCATGTCGACCAATGTTGGGTAAGAAAAATTCTTCCATATAAATATTTGGTAATATCACCAAAACCAATTTGACATGAAAGTGAGATCGACACACTCGAGAAATTGCAAACAAAAAAAGAAAATGCAAACTAAAAGAAAAAGTTGAATGAAAAGACGAAATTGAAAGAAAACCTCAATAAGACAATTTATATTAAATGTCTTAACAAAAGACAAGTATGAGGGAAACATATGTGTTTTTCTTAAGTTGAGATTTTGGTGAATTATATCTCGCAAAGTTATAGGTAATTAGGCTTTTAATTCAAACAAAGATTAGATAACAATTATGAGATAAAATGAAGTCAAATAAGGGGTCCCTCTTGCAAATTTTCTTATTTCATAATTAAGTCTGCATGAAAACATCCTAACAATTACGTAACAGAGATGAGGCTCATAACTATATTGAATGAAAAAAAATAGAGGTTGAGATACTCACTTATTTAGTTTATTTGTAATTTGATCAACATCAAAACTGCTTTACTTAATGAAAAAACAAGCAAAATGAGGAGAATGAATGCCGAATTTTAGTCTGCAAGGGTGTTAAATCTTCAAATAAATTCTTGAAGATCTGCAAAACTAGAGCTTTAGATCAACAAATACTAAAATAAAAATTGACACTATAATCAGAATGAAAACTAATAAAAGATGAACATAGGCATATGCAATCTTACCTTTGCAAAATATGGTTATGATTTACCTTAAAGGTCTTGATCTTTTATAATTTCCAGACTTTAAAGAAGCAATCTCCTCTTTGGATTTAAGACATTTGTGTTTTATATCTTCTGACTTAGTTACTGGAGAATCCACAGTAAAAACCATTTTTCGTCAATGTTTCAAATCCCAACTGGGATCCATCATCAGGACTTCATGAATGCTTGATAGAAGAAGAGCTCAATTGAGGGATTAAATAGTAATGATGGATCCTAGTTGGGATTTGAAACGTTGACGAAAAATGGTTTTTACTGTGGATTCTCCGGTAACTAAGTCAGATAATCTCCTCTTGTGATAAAATTTAGAATGTGAAGAGATTGCAACTTTAATGAAAATTACATATGCTCAAGATCATTGGTTTTATTGAATCTATTTAGAGTGAACATTAAGCTAGAAAAATAATTACCCATGTTCAAGGAATGAGAAGTAAATAAAAAATCATCAGAAATGAGAATGAGAACAAAATCTACCAAATGTACTCTGATTTTCCTCTTTGCCTTTTTTATTTTTGATATCAACCTGAAAGTTTTGATAAAATTCGATGGAATCTATCCAAAATCCCAACTTATGCAGTGATTAATATAAATATGAAGAGGGATTGGACCTCTTTTCAATACGCATCAATGTGGAGCAACTTAAATCAAAAAAAAAAAAAAAAAAAAAACAATCCATTACGTTTGCATATTCTGTGTGTGCTTACCAATTTGTTGTGTTTACATGAGCATTGTTCAAGCATGATAGATGTTGCAGTTTTATTAGAACGAGAGGAGTTGGTAGGTGTCATGGGTGCTTACATCATCCTGGGCAATCAAACCCATAAAAAATAAGGATGCACACTAAGAAGATGTCTAGGAAGAGGTGGAGGGAAAATTATTGGCATCCAATGGTAGGAAAAGAAAAAGAGGTGGAAGTGGACCACGAATGATGAGTTTTTTCGACACTTCTCTCTCGACGTTTACATAAAATTCCCAGTATGAATCTTTCAACATAGGTTTGGCAGGATGACATGTTATTAATAAAGCTTGGGGACCAGTTAAGGCTTTATCTACTTTGATATGTGCAAAGATATGACTCATCATCCCTTGGGAGAAAATCCTGGAAGGGACATAAAGATGCAAACCTGGAGAGACCAGGATAAATTTTTCAAGCCGCATGTTAGGAATCTAAATTACATGCGCAAATCATTAATGAAGGCTTTTGAGAAATAAATGCAAACACAAAACATTTGTTTTATTCAATTATATATTGTTTTTCAAATGAGTCAATGATGGTAAGCTCCAAGGTCAGTCCAAGTGTAATGCGTAGAGGAAAAAGGGGCCCGCGTGTCCATGTAATCCATAAAGGAAGAAATACCGGAAGAAACGATAGATATTTATATTAAAAGGCTACTGGGATGATTGGGCCATGGGACGATATGGTAGTAAAGAAAAATTATGTGCCCAATCATAGGACAAAGGAAGAAGCACTGTAATATGGTAGTAAAGAAAGAATGAAATATGCACTGTAATAGATAACCAGGATGACATAGCTCTAGGTTCATATGGAATGTAAGAAATGAATGTTAAATAAAAACATATAAAGTGTAAGCAAAGAGAGGCCCATATGCATATGGCAGGTGAATTGGAAAGTTTTCTAAATTGTGAATCATCATGGGAAAATAAACAAAATGAAATCAAAAGAAAATACATTGTATGAGGATTGTGGTGAAAATATTTGACCTAATATGGCTTTAGCAAGTGAATTTTTTTAAAAGTATAGGGGCATGGCAATGGACTGGAGTTATTTCTTCAATTGCTGCAAACCATTTTATGATTTTCCTTTGCCTTCAAGGACCTTTCTTAGATTAGTCTATTAAAATTTCAAAAAATGGAGCAATAAAGAGCTAAGAGTTTTGTTACATCTGCATCAGCAAAAGAGGAAAATACGATCATGACTCATCTTGCAAGTTTGCAAAGCAAAGGAAATAAAGTCAAAGCACTTGTAGTACAAAGCATAAAAATGAAAAATTTTGATGAATAAACGAGTATTTCCTTGAACATGATTGTGAGAAAATTTTCTTTAAAAAAAACTATCTACTCGCTTATTCTTCTTTCTGCATTTTTAAAAGAAAAAGAAATCTAACTAAACTATTACTACTCCTATCTTAATCTAACAGAATAGATCAAAACTAAGTGAAATCATACTTCCAGTGAAGCCATTCACTTAGCTTTTTTCCTGCACATATGTACATATCAAAAATCAGTAACAAAAGTAAAAATATGATTAAACTAACAAAAATAAATCTGAATGAAATATGTACATCTATTGCTAATGTATCTACAAAAAGAAGCTTATTTATAATTACTCTCTTTTGAAAAGTTTCCTCCAACCAAAACTTTATGGGATCATAAAAATATGGATGAATCTTAATTCATGGGTGATGTGAATTTGAATGGAAGATAACAAGGTAAGCTCTAATGATGGGTATTTGGGCCTTGGAGCTTGGAGCTTGCATAAAAATGTTAGTTTTATGCACATGAGGCAAACCATTAGAAATCTTCTATTGAATTGAATTTTTCATGCAACTTTGAAATGGATCTTGAAAGAAAGGATGGGATTTTAATGAATAATACAGACGATCATTAGTTGGGTTAAATGGTTGGTCACATTGTATTGATGCACTCTCAAGTGATGAATCATGTGGAAAATGCATTTTAGAAGAAAAATTAAGCTGATAAGACATGAACATCAAATGAAATTGAAAGATTAAAAGTTCTTGATGCTCATGATTAATATTTTGAAATTCATTTTCACATTCTTCCTGTAATGGAATTTGCAAGTGTTCAATGCTTAATTGATCAACATGCCAGCATAGGCTATCCAAAAATTGAAAAATGAAAGAAGAATACAAATATGAAAATAACCATAAGAAATGAAGAAAAAGGAATAAAATTAGATCATTATTTATGATAATGTTACAACACAGTTGGGACTTGTTTGGATTAATTTCCTTCTCACAAGTTTTAGTCATAATAATGTAATCAGAAGAATTACCAGCAATTACTTGTGAATGAGGAAGGGATTCAAGACTATGATTAGGAATGAGAACTTGAAGAGTATCAGGATCATAAATAGGAATGTAAAATATCATCATGATTTGAAGGGGTTTCAAAACGAAACTCTTCAACAGTGATATCAGTAAAAGAGAAGTCCTTATTTTGAAACATACATGAGCTATCAAGAGTGTGAGGAATTAATAATGATTGAAATGACTCATTGTCTTCCAACTCTAAATAATCATCATAAATCACTTGACAATGTTTATTAACATTCTCTTTCTTTTCATAAGGCATATCTAAACAAGAAGTATGATTGAGTAAATTTTCAGCATTGTTGAAAGAATGGTCATTAAATGCCTCTTTATCAAAATTAAACCTAATTGGCAATTCATTATTTATAAAATTTATAACAACTCCTCCATTTTCAAACTTTTCATTTGTGGAAAGAGGAAACGTTGAATTATTAGCAAATGAAACAACTAACACAAAGATCAAGGTAAAGAGAAAAGTGATTGTTTAAAGAAATGAACCTGAAAATTTCTTTGCTTCTCTATTGTTGCTTGTTTTCCACCATACATATTTTAGATTCATGATCATTTATTCAGTTGATCATACTTTATTGAAGATCAATGCTTGATTGCCTCAACTTTGTAGTTGATCAACATGATAAAAATCAGAAACTTTTTTGACAAAATGTTCATTGTTGCAATCTTCGATTTGAAATTCTGTTTGCTGATTTTCTTGCTACACATTGTTTGCTAAGTTTGTTGCTTGCTGATTTTTCATATTTATTAGTAGTTGATTCTTCAAGTATGCTATCCATATTTTACTGAAATTGATTGTTAGGTTCTTCCAAACTTTGTGATTGTAGACTAATAACATGAGAGAGAGCATCACAGTCTTCATTAACATTGTAGGAAGTATGTATTAGTTGTAGGAATTTATCATACATGGCTGATGCAATTTCATCATGATTGACATGTACATCTTTAATAGGTGAATTTTCAGTCATGTTAATAGAAATAGAAGGTGGCATATCAAAGCTTGAAATTGTTTGATTATATGGATTTGGAATGCAAGGAAGATAAAATAAATTTTTAAACCATCCTATTAATTGACACTTTGGAGGTAAATCTTCAGATTGAAACTGATTTTTTTTTAATTAAAGTCTAACAAGAAAATCATCCAATGACTCACCTTCAAATCTTTGAAGTTCTTCAAGTTGATCACAAACCTTTTCATAATTGTAACCCTAAAAAGCATGAAGGAATATTTTTGTGAATTTGTCCCAAGTGCATATAGAGGAAAATGAAAATGATTTACAATAGTCTTTGGCTAAGCTTGTCAAAGTAAGAGTAAACATCATGCACATCACACCTTCATCAGTATAATAATAATTACAATTTAAAATAAATTGAAGAGTGTGATCATAAGCATAAAAAATTTTCTTACCATTAAACGTTGTTTTCGACAGACGTTTTACTACCTTTAATTGAGTGGTGGCAGGTGGAAGTCTAGTGAAGCAACTCCAAATAGGAAATTTAGAAGGAGTCATTACAAAGAGATAAAATTCTTAAAACACAACAACTTTAAAAAGACAAATTAATGTTGTCCCTCCTTATAGCGCCAAAAATGACCTCATCAACATTTAGGAAGACCACCTGGTCAGAGTCCCAAATTAGTCTCTTTCATATTAGATATCATTTTCTGGATTCAACTGCGTTAAGTAATTCATTCACGTATGACCATTTCCATGAGAGGTAGTCGTAAGTGACTAATTTCTCATGATTTGAATAGTTCACTTAGCACTCATTGCATCAGGTGATGCTCATAGGGGTGAAGAAATGGGATTGAAACTAGTGAAATAAATCACATAGTGTCAATCATCACTTCCGGGGCTTGCACTCGGTAACCAGGACTTCCGGGGAGGTCACCCATCCCAGATCGCCTCTGGCTCAAGCACGCTTAACTATGGAGTTTTCCCCACAATCAAGCCCACTTAGCAAGCGTTATGCCTCATGTAAACTAAAAATTCTCCAAAACAAATTACCAAACTCATTTTTATTTGCAAATTAGTAGCTCCAACTTATGCTAAATTATAGGCATATTAAATGACCATATTTTCTTGAGTTAATTTCTTCATATTGTTCTCCATTATTTTAACTTTCCAACGAGCTTTCATGGGCCTCATTTGGCTGAGTAAAACTCGAGATAGAGTCTTCCAAAGATTAGGTTTCAAAACTGCCAAAGTGCTCAAAAATGCAATTCTGAACAACCTTATTAAAATTATGGGCATTTATTATAAAGTTTGATTTTTAATTATTTTTTTTATCAATTTTAATAATTTTATAAATCTAAAATTGATCATCTAGAGGATTTATGTCCTCTTCCATTTCATTTCAACCCCCTTTGATTACAAGAGGAAGGAGTGGTAGATTTGATATCCCAAGCATGGTCCTCTGAGGTTCAGGGTTCGCCTTCTTTCATTTGGGATTCAAAGCTTCACTTGGTCAAAAGATCTCTGCACTCGTGGACTAGATCTCACTTCAACCCTGGGGCTTACTTGCTAATCTCTAATTTAATAGCTAGACTCACTCCAACACATGATGGAGATTGATCTTGTGGAAAGTCGGAATATAGCTAAAGAGAAGGAGCTAACTCAACAAATCCATAAACTTGGTAGACAAGAGGAGGAATATTGGCTAAAGTATCAAAGCTTATGGTTATGATCAGGTGACAATAACTCTTATTTCTTCCACAAGAAATTTAGAGCTCGAGAACTTTGAAAGTAGGTGAAGGAGACATCTCTTGAAGGTAAGCCAAAAATTACATCCTATCCTGAAATCAAAAGGGAAGCCTTTAGGCATTTTCAAGCTCTATATTTTGAATCAAGTACATTTGATGTTGTACAAGTTGATCAATTCATTTCTGGCCTCCCCCAAAATATCTCTAATTTAGACAACACCCTCTTATGTAGAGAAATTGATGAGGATGAAGTAGCAGAGGCAATTTGGTCTTTGGATCCTGACAAGGCTCCAAGACCTGATGGCTTCTCGATCAACTTCTTCAACTTTTTCTGGCTACTTATCAAAAATGACCTTTTAAGAATGATCAACTCTTCTAAGACTAAGGCTAACCTGTGAGGCAACACTAATTCCTCCTTCTTAGCGTTGATCCCGAAAGAGGCAAACCTGACTCATTTCAGACCGACCTCTTTATGAAACTCTACATATCAAATTCTTACTAAAGTTATTGCCAGTCAACTGAAGAAGACCCTTCCAACTTTAATATTTGAGAACCAAAGCAGATTCATGCAAAACAGACAATTTTTAGACAACATCATTCTGATACAGGAGGTAATTCACACCATCAAGACTAATGGGGAGCTAGGTATGATCTTTAAACTAGATATGGAAAACACCTTTGATAGAGTGAATCATTCCTTTCTATATGCCATTATGGAAAATTTTGGATTTTATCCTCACTTTATTCAATGGGTAAGGGCATGCATTAGATCTCCATGGATATCCCCCTTAATCAATGGTCGACCAACTTCTTTCTTCATAACATCCCATGGACTTCTTCAGGGGTATCATATACTAGAATATGCCAAAAGGGATGGCACAGTGCCCGACATCAACATAGCTCGAGGTATTGAGGAAGTCAACCATGCATAATTTGGTTACATACCCTTCTCATGGGTGGAGCATCCAATGTAATTCCCCAACGATATAAAATTATCTTATATTAGTATTTGGGGTTCTCGAGCAGTCTTATTAATAAAATAAAAACCCAAATAATGAGTTGGAACTGCTCAACATCATCTCTTCAAGAAATTTCCTCCCTACTTGAATTTCTAGTTGAAATTGATAATAATTCCTTCTAGTATCTTAGGATAACCATATCAATTGGCTTCACATCTGCATATGATTGGGCTGAAATTCTTCATAAATTCAAAGGAAAAATCAGTGTATGGGGAGCGTAGTGGCTCAATGTGGTAGGATGAACAATATTGGTTAAATCTATTCTCTCAGCCTTGCCAACATACCTCTACTCAGGGCTTTTATCTTCTAAAAGAATTCTCAATGACCTTAGGAGCTTGATCATAAAGTTTCTTTGGTAAGGAGGTAAGCATAATGAAAGGAAATTCCATTTAAATAACTAGAACATTATTTGTCTCACAAATGCATATGGAGGGTTGGCCATCAAGGACCCAATCTCATGGCATGGTGCTTAGTGCCAAAATAGTATGGCATTTAGCATTTGATTGTAAAGAATGGTGGAAAAATGCCTTTCTCAAGAAATATTTCAACAAAGACAGAGTGCTCAAACTTCATAAATAAACTGATTTGGCACTAGCTCCAAAATATGGAAACTTTGTCAAAGATTAGCTTCTCTCATCATTGATAATTTTGGTTGACACCTAGGTAACTATGCTCGCATTGATTTATAGAAGGACAACTTTTTAGATGGCGGACCATTGGAAGGAAACACTTAGTATAACAACTTAGTCACTTGGATGAAATTAGTTGGGTACAAGAAGCTCAAAGACCTGTCCATATGGGATGCTCAAGGGAATTGGCGAAGAAGGGTGCCTAGATCTTCCCCCTGAATATGATCAGTCGTGGAAATATTTACTTTTTATCCTCAAAGGAAAGGCTCCAGTTTCATCTTCCTTGCAGGATCATTGAGTTTGGACTATTAGCCCTCATCTTTTATAGCTTTTTAAAGAGGGTTATGTACACCTTCTCACCACTTTACATCACCTAGCTAAAAGGAAGATCTAGAGGTAGGTAGGGAACCCAGATTGTATTCCAAAAGTTTACAATTTGTGTAGGCTCTTAGTTCATCAAAAGGTGTTAACTGTTGAGAATCTCCAGAAAAGGAACATCTATGGCCCTTCATAGTGTTTCTTATGCAAAGCAATAGAGGAAAATATAACTCACCTTTTCTACCAATGTTCTTTCACCTTCGAAGTATGGATATTGGCTTGTTCGTTTATTGTGGTCATTAATAATTTTCATCTGTCTTTTGAGGAAATGTTTGAACACTGGCATAATTATATTCCTGCAACATTATCTAAATCTTCTTTAGCAAAGTGTTGTTGGATCTCACTTCCCAAAAATACTTGTTGGGTGATTTGGATGGTTTTTAATAAGGTAATTTTTAAGGAGAAGACTAATTTAGTCATTCGAGCGACAACAAAAGCTTCTACTCTTTTTTTTAAATCAATTGCATCTAGCGGATACAAACTTTCTAGATTACATGCTCTCCCTACTGAGTATGGAGGATGGTTCTCATTTTGTATTTCAAAATGTGAATCACAAACCTTCCACTCAAGATACTTGTATTGTTTAAAGCTTTCGCATGAATGTCTTTTTACAATGGCGTCAGGCTTAAGGATATCACTCTCTTTTTTTATGGGGAAGCTAAAGGTAATCTAGGAGCAACAAGAGCAGGAGGGGTAATTCTCAGCCCCAATGAGAAAATTGAAGAATCTTTGCATGGAGCCTAGGGACTGCAACCAATGATCAAGCAGAATACTGGGCTCTATGGCAAGGGCTTGAACTAGCCAGGAAGAAAAACATTCCTAAACTCAATGTCTTCGGGGATTCTATGTTGGTCATTCAATACTACCCAAAAGCTTCAATTTTTCAACACTCCTTTCACTCTTCCATCCTACTTCAGATTCATAGATTTCTCTCATGCTTTGAAATTGTTGAATTTTATCATGTAAGTAGAATGTACAATCAACAAGTTGACTTCTTGGCCAATCAAGGAGCATTTTTTGAAAACGGCTTACGAGAATTAAGGAGAAACTCACAAATTTTAACATCCATCCCATGATTTCCTACGTACTGTAGCTTTAAGTTGTTTTGGGGTTTTTTGGAGAATTTATAGTCATCACAGGTATAGTAAATGCATAAGAAGAAAAAAGATGGGTAGTTGTAGGAATTTTGATAAGTTGAACAACTTAGAATTCTAGTATAATGAAGATGTAAAGGGTTTTGGCCTTGAAACAAGCCTTTTGAATTAATATAAGCTACCCGTCTCGTTAAAAAAATATTATAAATCTTTAAAAAAAATGAATTTTAATAAAATCTAAAATTTAAAAAGTATTAAAATAAACTTAAATTAATTAAAATAAAATGAAAAGTAATAAATAAAATTCCAACTCTAGTACGCACTCTTGTGTTACTTGGGCCACCTTGTTTTCCTCAAGCGAGCATGCCAAGCTAATTTCAAAGGCACATTACAGTTAGGTGGAAGGGCACTTTAATGTGGAGAAGATAGTAGCAATACTTGAGAATTATTTCTATTGGCCAAATCTTTGATAGGGTGTCTAACAATATATCAAATTATGCACTACTTATGCCATTTCTAAACCAACCATCAAGAAGCAGGGGTTATAATCTCATCTACCTACCCTAAATAGGCCATCAGAGTTAGTATCCGTGGAGTACATGTTAGGTTTTCCATCCACCAAGCATGGTAATAATTTTTTGTTTGTGGTTGTCAACTTGTTCTCTAAGATGGCCATTTTGGCACCATACAAGAAGAGTATCATAGTTGAAGCCACTACTAAACTCTTTTTTGAGTGTTTTTTGGTTCATTTGGGCTACCTCAGACTATTATTTCATATACAGATAACAAGTTTCTCAAAACCTTTTATTCCATCCTATAGTCTCTCATGGATACCAAATTGACCAAATCAAATTCCTTTCATGCATAATCAGATGGAAAAAAATATGTGGTCAATAGGATGATTTTTCATATCTTGAACATGTAAAACTCCAAGCATCCGTGTACATGGGACAAAATCCTTTGGTAGGTTCATCATATAGCTATAATATAACCCTTCACAGCTCTATTATCCACAATCATTTTCAAGTGTGCTTGGGATTCCAACAATTGGCCTCAATTGGTGTAGCTATTCCCATTACATCTTCATTGAAAAACTCCTCCCAAGCTCAATTTTAGGTAGAGAAGGCAACCAAATTTGTTGCAAGAATCCAACACTTCCAATAATAGGTCCATGATATCCTATAGAAATTCAATGCCAAGTACAAGTAGTGACATGACCAACATAGGGTTCCACATAAGTTTCAGGTTGGTGATAAGTTGTGGTTACATTTACAGAAAGAGAACCTCAAAGGCCCATATAGGAAGCTCAAACCACTCTGATATGGGACTTACACAACCGTAAAGGTTGTGGGTAAAAATTATTTTGAATTGAGTATTCCCCCTTTCCTTGGCTTGCACTTTACGGTTGTGTATAAAAATTCTTTTGAATTGAGTATTCTCCCTTTCCTTGGCTTGCACCTAATGTTTAATGTGAAAATACTTCGACCATATTTTCCACCTCTTTTGGAAACCGTGAAGGTAACCAAGTAGTTGGCCCCCATACAGTTCAACATTTACTACATTTAATAGGGTATAATGGATCATATCATGTGTTAGTGTCAGTCTTTGCAGCCTTCCTCCAGTGATCAAACATGCTCTTACAAAGTGATTTTAAGGTGTCAAGGTCAAATTTTGTCATTTCAGTGAGTCTTCAAGCAAAATTTGGTCACTAGGTATTAGGTCAAGGGTTTGCTCTCACTCCTTTCAAAGTTGTCCAAATGTCGGTCCATGTCACCATTCAGCTGAGTGTACCATTATTCAGAGGGTTGTCATCATCATTTCAAGTTCCACTGGGTCATTTTATACCTTGTTCATGCTTCAGTTGCGCCTAGGTAAGGTTCATTTCCCTCTTCTAGGGTTTTGAAGGCAATTTCTCTTGGATGGTCAAATCATCAGCAAAACTTGTATCCTATTGTTCATACACCTTCCCCTATCCTTAATCTACCTTATTAAACACTTCCCATCACTGATATCCCTCAAATTCCTCATTTTCGCGCAAACCCTAGTTTCTTGCTACAACTTGACAATTTTATAGGCTAGGCCTATGTTTTTCCCTTTTGGACCCCTTCCCCTCACTCAATCTCTGAAATTTCACTTTCCCATGCCTCCTAACATCCCTCCCTACTTCCCAAAATTTTCTCAAGAATTTAGAAGCTCCTTATCCCTTTCATTTCACTTCATTTCGACAAATCCCCTATTCCACATCAGGGTAGGTCTTACTCAAATGACTTTTCTGAGCAAGAAAAGATGAATTTAGGAAAAATGAGAGAGGTTTTTGTCCAAAATAGGCCAAGGAAGAAAAACCTCCTTCACTTTTTACACAGGTGTCATGGTTTTAGAGCAATGTCAAAACTACAGTTTCCTCAGGAGAATTGATACACCTCTGAAGTGACCTTGGGAAAATCAATTTTTCTCCTAGCTTGGTTGGCAAAATGACTTGCTTGATGAGTTAAATGATAACTAGACACAAAGCGATTTCTAATGAGCTATCATGGGCTCAATTTGGAGTTGACGAAGACCTTCAAAATTTGATTGCAACAGCACTCTGCCTTGAGGCAACCTCATTTGGCACATTTTTACCAGTCTTGGGAGATTTGATTTTTGACAGGGCAAATGAACTCCAAATTAAAAAATTCCAGTTGAGTTGGAAATTAGACTCAATAATATTTCCAACGAGCTATCCTGTGCCCAATTTTGACACTGGGAAGGCCTCCAAAAGTCTCTTGCAAAAAGTGCTACGCATTGGGTCACTGGCGCGGCGCATTGGGCTACCCTCCACAGTGCAAAAAATACACTGGCGCGACGCATAGAGAAGGTGCGGCACATTGGGTTTGAGGCATGGTGCATAGATCTGCCAAGCCCGATTCTCTCAAAAACTCCCTCAAATTGCCAAAATCACTCAACTCTTCTAGTGTGCAAGTAAGTCAAGATATTTTCCTTGCTAGTAAAGGAGTTTTTCTTAAAGTTTATGGTGGTTGTGTAAAAGAAAATTCAAACCCTAATACCTTGCAATTTCTCAAAAGCCATTGCCTAGGGTTTGTACTTGTCATTTTGCTGCCAATTTTTTTCTACCACTCCCTCATTTTTTCACTCCCCCATTCATTTTCTCAGCTTATCCACCCATTCCCTAACTCCCATATTTAGTCATCCCTATCCCCAATTCCCATTTTCCCAAATCCTAACTACAAATCCCAAAACCCTAATTGTTATTCCAAAGCCTAAATATTATTCCCTAAACCCTTTCATTCAACAAAACCCTACAGCTAGCATCAAATCCCCCCCTCATCAGTCCCACTCATCCATGGAGCTCAAAAATATGCAAGCAACCGGCAAGCTGCTAAAAGAAGGAAAACCAAGTTGACAACACTTGAAAGGGAAATTCAAGCTGAGCGTGAATCTTGGCTTGAGAGGACAAACTTGCACTTGGGAAAGGATGCTAGAGAAGGCCAACAGGGAGAAGACATTGTTGAGGCATATGGCTTATCATTACATGGCAAGAAACAAAGTCTGCAAGGCAAGAATCAGGAGCTTGAAAGCAAAGTTGAAAAGGGCATCGAGGAGGCGAAAGGAGCAAGATAGACTTCAGATATTGGCTGAGGCTTCCTTGGCCTAACACAATGCTTGATGGAGAAGACTCAGCCCAAATTCCAAAAAATTTGGGGCACATTTTGCATTTTTGAAATTTTTTTCTCAAAAAACAGGAATTTCTACTCTATGCGCCGCGCCACCTGGCACTCGCTTTTGATGGGAGCCTCCAAATGAAAAAAACTCAGCATTTTTGGATTTGGCATGGAAAAATATGCCTGCCTACCAATGGACAAGAAATTTTGACAGGTTTTGAGCCCTCAAAAAGGTCAAAAACACTCCAAAAATGACCTCATTGCCCCTATTTTGACACACAAGAAGCAGTGTTGGGAGAAATGAATTTTGGAGGGGCAAATGGAGGCCAAATTGGAAAATTTCACTTGGGTTGGAAAGTATACAGGTAGACCTTTCCAACAAGCACACTTGGAGCGAATTTGGACACTGGGAAGGCCTTCAAAAGTAGCTCCAAACAGGCACTACGCATAGAGAATCAGGCGCGGCGCATAGAGGAAAATTGGCCCAGTTTGACAAGGAATGCTCTGTTTTTCGCCCAGCTTTTGCCAGTTCGACTTTTTCACATGCTTAGTGTCAAATTTTTGATGTAATTAAATGTACATGGATGTATCATGATGTAAATATGTCAAATTTTCACTTATGGAGCTAAATTCATTTGTTAAAAGTTGTTTGAAACTGAATGAATCAGTTCCCTTGTTTCTAGAGGCATGTTGTTCTGTTGCCTGATTTCTAGTTCTCAATTTAGAATTAGTTGAAACGGCTCCTAAAATTGTGAGCTCGACCCCTAGAGGATAGGATGAGTTTTTGTTTTCCTATATATTATGTTTTTTCAGTCATTAGCATGGTTGGACTCTTGAGAAAGCAAGGAGCTTCATTGTACACTCATATCAACATTTTGGCTAAGGAATTGAGACCAGGGTTTGCAGCACTCTTTGGGATCCATGTGGAAATTTGTCTTGGTACAGTGCTTTCTTTTGTAATTGTGAATTTGCTTATGTGTTATGTATGTCATTCTCAATCTTGTTTCTTCTTAACTAAACAAACAAGAGTGTAAGTAGAATCCATTGAAATTGCAGTGCTCTACTTGATGTTTGCTTTAGTTTCTTGATTTTTTCAGCTGTTTGGAGAGGATCCATGACTTTCCTTGCCCTCTTCAACTCCTCACCTGTCCAATCCCTCCATCTCATTCAATGCTAAGTGCAAAAAACAATTGCCTACCTTACCCCATTGAGATCTCTGCAAGACTGAACCTCAATCCCTGCACCAAAAATCGATCTTTTCATTTGAGCCAAAAAAAACATCATTTTATTCAATCAAAATTTATCACACATATAACTAGCCTAAGATCAGTATTTCTATCAGTCATCTCAAGCCCTCATCGATTATAATTTGCTGAGATTGACTCGGAGAGAGCCCTCTCCCGACCTGGTAGGTCTAGCTACCAGGTTAAGCGTGGTTTGATGTTGGCCCTGGATCCTACCTTCCTAAGCCTAAGGTAAATCTAGGCTCTAACATCATGGACACCAAGACAAAGTATACCTGCTAGCAATACATACAACTTTATTGAATTATTAAAGCATGACAACCTATTCACTAAGGAAAGTGGATCACTAGGAGCCAAATTGAATAGAAGTTTCCCCATATAATGAGGAAACTTGACACAATGGATGCCATTTCTTCTTAAGGGGGGAGGACTAATGTAGGTGGATTTGGTGGCTACCCACCTCTTCCACTATCTCAATGGTTCTCTATCTTCTTGGAGTTTTTGTATGATTTTTGGGTCCCAAACATCTAGGGTTGTTTTGAGGTCATAAAATAATTTTTTGGAAATTTAAATCGCCATGGTCAAAACTTTTATTCTTTATATAGTTCTTTCCAACAAGCTATTGTGCACCTCCAAATAGGTATTGTGTGCAAAGTTGTGCCCTTGGGGAGTTGATGGTTTGACAAACCACCTTGAGGCCCACAAACATTTTGGTGTTTCATCTTCTAGGGTTAGGTTTTTTGAAATATATGGTTCTTTCTTTGTGTAAAAATGCCATTATTTTGGCCTTTTGTAATATATTTTTTGAATACACATAGCTACCATCTCTCTTTGTTCAAATATAACAACCACCATTGTAGCAAATTTGTGTTCTATAGTATTCTATTATTTCATTTATTAATATAAGTTAGGCTTTCACCATATTACTATTATTTTTGTTACATTTCTCTATTTGATTTACATTTCCTTTCCTACCTTTTATTTCATTCCTTCTACAACCCAAATCGCTGTTAAAACTTTAAATTTCCAAGTGCCACTGACACATACAACAAAGAAGTAGTTGTGATAGCGATGATGGGACAAAGGAAAGGAATGCATAATGGAAAAGTATAAAACCTTGGACTGGGAAAGGGCCTCTGTCTCACAAAAAGGATAGAAAATAATATAAAATACAAAGGAATATAGGAGAACCATTTCTTAGAGAACATATTTGAAGAAGGTGAACCATAAGTTTAGCTTGAGAGAATAAAAACTGCATTGTGTCTCCCCATGATAGTGATAATTAACCAACAAAATTACAACATGGGTTAGGTTCAGAACCATCCAAAACTAATGAGATACAACGAAACTTTACCATATGAAATCTATAAATAAGGTAATGATCCAAAAATCACCATTGTTAATAGGCATGATAGCTTGATTCTAGGAAGTCAAGGGTACACTATGACCTGTCACCTCTCATCCCAAGGGATTGGAATACAATGGTGGTGGATTATCATGATACATACATCTCATCCCTACAACCCCATTTAAGGGGACAAATACTCCTTAGTGAGAGCAAGGAAATTATCCTATAGTGATCCCCATATCAAGGCATCTAACATCTATGAATCATGAATTTAAGATGTGAGCTTCCTTCATTACCACAATAATCAACAATTTTATTCCCCATGTGTTTAACATGAAAGGCGAGGGATACTGATATCTCAGGTAGTAGGTAATGTATATGATTTAGGCCTTGTTCCAAATTCCAACTTGTGGATATTTTACTCATGGGAAAGCTTTGTTGAATGTGCTTGAGAATCTAGACAATTAGTTGTGATTCATCTTCTATGACAATATTGGAAAATCATTCTCTCATTGTGATGTACAATCCATATTTAAAAGCATATAACTCCTCATTAATGTTTCTCTCAATACCTAAGTGGCCAACATAAATCTACATTATTTCCCCCTTGTCACTTTTTACTATGCCTCTAAAGCATGCTAGACTAGGATTTCCCTTAGAGGAACCACCAAAATTTAATTTCAGGAATCCTATTGGGGGATGATACCATTTATCTAATACGTTAACAATGGGATTCTTAGGAATCACAAAATGGAGAGTACCACTAGGAATAACCTCCAAGGCTTACAATAAAATTATTTCTTGTTTATTTCTTTACCAATCTTGTTTGGACCAGGGAGTTATCAAGATGGTTTTCCTTATGCCTTTCTTGATTTTACTCCAAATGATTTATCTTTTCCATGGATGGTTCTAAAATATCCATGTATTTTGTTATTTCCATATCTCTCAAAGTAGGATCCTAGGGAATATTTTTCAAGCCTTATTCAAGACAAGTTTGAGGATAATAGTTAATTGCTAGTTGGAAATGGTTTCCTGGAGACTAGTTTGATTGTGATCCAATTATCAACAAGATATAATCCCTTTATCCCATAATTTTTCAACAAATGGATAGGTATTGAGGTTTTTCCAAACTATTTCATCATGATTTTGACAAAGATGGCAGAGGAAAGACCCTTGATAGCCATGCTAAGATAGCTTATCTAGGGTTAAGATTTTTTTCCCTTGCCACTAGCCAAATAAGTAAGAAATTTTTAGCTAGATAGTTTGGATCCAAAATTTTGACCATATTTCCTATTCATGGAGTGTTGCATATCTTTCCACTATACATTGTGCTTCTTGAAGAGTAAAACATCCTCTTAACTGGTAAACCCATCTAATTTTATCTAGTCCATCATGTATTTTATTTTCTCTATCTTGAAACTTTGCCAATAGCGTTCCCAATCAAAGCCCATAAGGGGCGATAAGTCTCTGGGAAGTTTCTATCTCTATTTCAAGTTTGATGGAATCCAATAATGGGAAAGATGCTTCTTGTTATGAGGTAGCATTATATCACATAGAACTTGAAGCTTAGCTCACTCTTGCAATATGGAATTTTTCTACCAAGTGTCACCCTAAAATAAAGTTGCATTGGAATTCCTTTACCTCCCAAAAACAATGTTTATATATGAGGTGTTAATGTTGCCACATGGAATTCTAGGTTATGGATCCAAGCAACTTCAATCAATGCATATTATATTTTTATCACCAACATCACCTCCATATTTCTTGTACAATATTTTTTTCCATAGCTCCCATCCTCATTGAATCCACATTTTCCAACTTTTAACACCAAATATAGTACTCAAATTTTAGGGTCATGGAGTCCTAGTTCACCTACAAGTTTTGGAAACCACAGTTTGTTCCAAGAGCCTAATTCCCATTTCTTCTCCTTTTTATTCCTCCCCATAGGAAGAAACATTGAATATTGTGCAAAAATATAAGAATATGTTTGGGGTTGCAAGGGTTGAAAACAAGTAGAGAGGAATTGCTTGAAGAATAGATTTGAGCAAAACCAATCACTTTGTTATGTTAAGGGAATGGAATGTCTATCTTGCCATTTTATTATCCAATTTCGAGAAAAGAACTTTTAAGAAAACATTACAAATAACATTATCCATTAGGGAGGCCCCCAAGTATTGAGCACAAAGAGAGCCATTTTTAAAACCAAAAGTCCTAGAGATATGAGATTGAACAACAAGAGGCATGTTAAAGAACAAATTTGAGACTCTATCTTGGTTAAATGATATTCCTTGAGGCCGACATAAAATTCATTAAGAATTTAGTGAATGCAAAATCTTCACAAATTGTGGGTACTCCCATGAGCATAGTGTAATCCACAAATTGTTGGTGTGAAACCAGAAGATTATCTCCAAACATTCTTATACCTTTGATTTTTCCTTTTGGGAGAACTTCCTTGAGAGAGCAACTAAACCCTCATCCATTGTGATGAAAAGGAAGGGGGAGAGAGGATCACCTTGCCTAAAGCCATGGGAGGGGAAAATTGTATTTGAGGGTAAGCCATTTATAAGAATAGAGAAGAAGGAAGAAGAGGTAAGGGAAGTTATATAATTGGTCCACGCTTCCAAAAATAAAAATGCTAGAAGGAAAAATAATATATATTGCCATATCAAAAGCTTCATACATGTTAACCTTAACTATCATACCTTCCTTTCAAGATTTCTTCAAAGAATGAATCATTTCATGACCTACAATGATGCCATCCAAAATATAATAGCCCTCCATAAACCTCATTTACTCAAGAGAGATTAGATAGGGTAGGAGTAATTTGAGACAATTTGCAATGACTGATTATGATTTTGTAGATTACATTGCATAGGAAGATGGGTTAAAAGTCGCTGAGCTATTTAGCCTTATCCACCTTTGGAGCTAAGGTGAAAAAAATGGAGTTGAGATTTTGGAGAATGTTGGAGAATCTGCAAGCATCTTGTACTAGTTTCCAACATGAAAACTAATGATAGACCAACATGCTTGGAAGAACTTTATAGTGAAGCCATATGGTCTAGAATATTTTCCTTTCGACATTTCCATAACTAGTTGTTGCACTTTAGCTAAAGGGATTTCCCTAAATAGAGTGTCATTCTACTCTTGTGTGATTGACCTTGGATTATACCTCATGATTTTTTCAGTTGCAATGCTTTGATCTAATTGAAGCTTAAATACAAGATATCTATAATAGTTAATTAGCTCCCATTCTATGTCCTTGAGATCATACAATTTCTAGCCTAATTTTTCCTTAAGGGGTGTGATTCTATTGTGGTGATGGCGCTAAAGCATGCATTTGTGGAAAAGATTGGTAGTTTTCTTCTCCTCTTTGATCTAATGAACTTTGGATTTTTAATTCCATAAGAGTTCTTTCTATCCATTTCTAGTGTCCAAATAGGCCTAAAAGAAATGCTTCTTCCTCTACTAGGGAATCCTTTCTTCCCTCAAAATTATTCAGTATTGGACTTGGCACATTTTATCCTCAAAATATTTTTTATCTTGAAATATATTTCTAGATTCATCCCTATTCCATTTTTTAGGATGAAATTTAGAAAACTTCAAGAATTTTTGAAATATGAACATTAGAGTGTTTGAATACACTTATGCTTCTTATTTATAATTCCTAATATTGTCCTGGAATGAGGGGTGGTCTAGTGAAAATATTTTAAAGAGAAAGAAACAATTCTTAGGGTTTGCTCACAGGTCAAGTTGTAGACAAATTTAACCAGTGATATGATCATGTGCTAGGAAAAATAAAGGCTTCCATATGGAGTCCCTATTCCATAAGAGATTATAATACAAGAAAATAGTTTGGTTTAGAGGCCACTTGATGCTCTCCCCCTTCCAAGTATGTAATCCATATACAATGTCAAGATCCACTAGATGTAACAACTATATGGTTTCTTTAAAATGTCAAAGTCCACATCTAGTCTTCTATTTCTACCATGCTTTTCATATAAAGATTTAATGAGATTGAAATCCCCACCTATTATCTAGGATCCATTACCAATAAGCGATTTAATATTATGTAAGGACTAAAGAAAGATAAGCTTGTCCATGATTGTGTGTTGGCCATATACATTGGAAAGGAATCCCATTTCCATTAATCCTATTGGTTGAAATTTGGCTATGATTACTTATTGTGTGGAAAAAAATCAATAATTATGATTTCGGTAAGATTCCAAAATAACACCCCAGATGAGGGTGATCATAGGGAATGATATGTGGCAGAGGATTTGGGCATGCGCATGGGATTCTACCACCACCACCCTTCCTCTTGTCCTCGTCCTCATTAACTGCATTAACGACGAGCCTGCCAATTGCCCCACTGCATTTATGCAGCACAGTTGCCCATGCTCGCATCTGTTCTTCATCAATATGGCTTCTACCGGAAGCTTCACGCCTGCTTTGTTGCCTCTGCACTCTTGCTGCTCCTCGGCTGTCTTAGAGCACAACTCTAGAACCAACACTGGGCGTAGATGTCTAATTTTCTATTACATTGACGTCATTCCGAGCTTTCATGTTATGTAGAGCTCCCATTGCTCTCGGGGATTCTGGTTTCACTCTGACTCTTTCCCTGATCTGTGTGCCCTTTCTCTGCTTTCTGAGCTTTGCACTGGTTCGCCCATTCATTCCCCGCCCTCTGCTTCTTGCTTTGTCTCGCTCAGTCATTCTCAATTGTATCCAATGCCTCGTCTACGCCAGAGGATGCGGTGTCGTCACGGCTCGAGCCGTGGTTGTCCTCCCCGCCACCCTCCCTCCACCTCTCTGAGCTCCTCATCTCCTCCCTCGGACTCCCCGTTGGGTCGTTACCCTGAGACAAGAAGTGGTCATGGCTTCTGAGCTGGTCACGGGATTTCTCAGCCTGCAAGAGGCATCTCCAGTCTCATCCCCGGTCAGCAGCATACTACCCAGTTCCGTTTCCCCTGTTTTCTCAACATGCCGACTATAACAGCCACCATTACCATTGATTTTAAAGAGGAGCCCCCTGAAATGAGTACTGAGCTTTCGAGAACTAATCTGGTGCAAAAGGAGGCTGAAAGGCCTAGCTCTCCCTCCAGAGGTGGTCAGAAAAGGAAAGCGGTTGAGTGCAACACCTCGCAGGATCTCAGAGTTGAAGCCGGTTCGGGCGACACCAAGCGAGGCTGCTCCAGTGCTATAGATGATAAGCAGGACGAGGACGACACCAAGCAAGGCTGTTCCAGTGCTAAAGATGATATGTAGGATGAGGACGACCCTTACGCCTATGCATGTCGCGTGGTCGAATCTCCCCCCTCCTCTCAAGGTACTTAAATGGCTAATCTCCATTTTTGCATGTTTTTGGATGGATGACAGTCCAGGTTAGTCACTGTTACTCGCTCGCTGCCACAACTTGGTTACCTTCAGATTTATAGCTTGTCAAGTTGTTGGTTTCCCCTTTGCGGGCGGCTGTGTTTTTTGACTGGGAACAATTTTGTATGCATAACTTCTCTTAGTTACTGTGGGTTGATAAACTATTGGAGCTTCATGGCCGGTTTCCCCTATGAGGGCAGCGCTCTCTTGTTGAATCGCCTGATACATGTTGATTATGTCTGTTGTTTTAGAATGCCCATACCACGGGCCAGAACTTCTGAGGCCCAGGCCTCCATGTAATCTTTTTGTATACTAATAGATTAAACTTATTCAAAAAAAAAAAAAAAAATCCAAAATAACACTATTCCACTGATTGCACCTTGTGTTCCAATCATAACTAATTGAAAATTGTTCCAATAGACAGTGATCATCCTTGAAATTTTTCATTAGAAAATTTGGTTTCTTGAAGAATGAGGACAAAAGGTTCTTCCTTAAGTATTTTACTCAAAATCCTATGTTTACCTTTTCCATTAAGGCCTCTAATATTCCAAGATCTGATCTTCATTACGAACAAGACGGCTTGGGTGGAAATTTGTCAGTTATAAGGGTTATTCTCCTTGAGTTAACAAGCATTTCACCTAGCTCTTGAAGGAGTTGATCATTGCTTCATCTTCCCCTCTTTTTCTCCTCTTTTGAGTTTTTGGAGGTGTATATAAGAGAATTGATTTGAACCCCTAAATAAGAGGTAGTCATGTTCTTACCTTGAGGTATAAAATTTGTTGATCTTGGGTTTTGAGAAGGGTTTGTTATAGAAGTAGTACATGTTATTCCATAATAGAACTAGGATCCTTCCTTTCTCATGCCACTACCATATATTATAGATCAAGCTCCTTTGATATAGGATTTTATGCTTGGTTGGACAAACAAAAAACCCTCTCAAGTTCTCCTAGAAACCTAGGGAAAACTGAGTAAGGGAAATATTGTTCTAAGGCTCAAACTTTTAGGAATGCAAGATGTAGAGTAGAGATTAAGAATATGAGAAGGAGTGTCTATGATTCCTCACATGCAGGTCCTTTGGAGTTCTCAGTGTAGCTAGGAAGTGCCCCTAGCTAGCTCCAAAGCTTGGTCTTACACACAAGAAAGAGAACAAGAAAAAAATCACAACATAATATCTTGATAATCAAAACTATCAGAAACATCTAAACATTACTGAATAAATAAATATAAACCAAACTTCCAAACATTCATTAGTTAGATACAAGAAGTAAATAATGAACAAAAGCATATGGAAGCAAGAACAACCAATCTATATTAATTAAGGAGTTGAAGCAAAGTTACAACCATCAGATGTAGTTACAACAACACCTCCTCTAGCTCCTAGCTCTAAAACTCTCCTTGTCAATCTAGATATTAGTAGTGTAAAAATACAATAATTCCCATCCCTTTCCCAATGGAAAAGCCTCCAATATATAGGAAATGGAGGCTATGAATATTTTCAATATTCCTCTTTAGTTCAATTTGGGAAAAAAAAAATTGGGTGAAAAATGTTTCCTCATTTACAAATGCTTTTATCCACTTTTAAGATGCTTTTTATGCTTAGGAAAAAGCTTCCCCGTGCCTTTATGGCTCTTTCCTACTTTTATGTGCTTTTCTTATTTAGGGAAAAGCTAAAGATGTGGATTAAGAGATCACATTCCACCATATGAGTTTCCGAAAGTGAACAAGAGTGTCAAATTTTAGTTAACTCGAGCTTTTTTCATTATGACTGAATGATAATTTTGGTAACACAAGTTAGATGAAGGAGATAAAGTGTTATAGACTAGGATAACATTGTCCTCATGGTACATAACTTGTGTTATAGTCTTATATAGGCTAGAAAAATGGGTGTATTTCAACCAACGACATAGTATTCTCCTCTGAGTTGATGAGGAGGTATTTTCATGTATAACAGATGCCCCCTAAAGTGTGATTTCAGAGAAGAAGTTGATGGCCAAAATACTTTATAAAATAACCAAGGAGAGAGAGTTCCAGAGCATCAGAACGGAAGGAGGCCTGAAAACAACATCAAACATATGTTATATATAAATCATGTTCTGAGTCGAACATTCCCATGCTTAGTAGCTATAATAATATGTTGTGGATCCATGTAGAAGATGAGAGATCATGCCCACCAGCAAGTACAATGTGGAACTTTGTCATAGAGTAGTCAAACTTAGTTAAGTTATCTCCAAAAAAAAATACACAGCTTGGGAGAGGAAACACGATTGAGTGATGTAAGCCTCTTCTCAAGGTCTTCGTCACTGTCACGGAATAGCATAATTATGCACATGTGAATAAATGAGTTGATATCAAACATTCAAGAATTCTTCTGATTACCAGTCAATGAAAAAAACTGCTAACAAACGCGAGACTGGCCATCAATAAGTATGATGGTCTCCAAGATGCTTAGTACAATCTAGTGAGTGTGAATAAATGAGTTGAAGTCGAACACTCATAGAATCATTCAATTGGGATCCAATAATGAAAACCCCCAAACAAACACATGGAAACCTTCTACTAAGGACTACAAGCTCCAAGGTACCGTGGTGTTTCTCAACCCACTTCCAAAATAATTTGTTGAAGTCGACAGGAATGGATCTGTCGAATGTGGGCAATAAGGGGTTCCACATCAATCGACACGAAACAGTAAAAAAGTGATTTATTTTGCAGTGATATGGAACAATGAGGTGAACTGACTCAGGTCAAATGGAGTCATGATGTAGTGGTTGATAAGGTCAATAGATAATAGATAATCCCTTGAACAATAGAAGGCACGACACCAAAGAGACCAAGCAACTTAGACTCAAGAACACCAAAAAGTGTTAGGATACAAGGATGCAGGGACATCAGGGTATCAAGGCTAAACTCATAATATGGTAGGGCTCAAAGAGAGGCTGGAAAAATAGGAATATGTTGTATAGGTTCCATGTTCAAGGGATGGACAATAGACTGCTTCCATAAAATTTCTGACTAATATAGATAGTAATGATCTTTCTTTCTTCAAATTCTTTCCCAATCTTCTTAGGTTTAACAAGTCTAGAGAAGGTAAACTTGGTGGTATTTTCACATTTAGTGACTCTAAAAAGATCGTAAAGACAACTCCAAGGGGTTACCTTTGTCATGGTTGATGACCAGGTGTGACAAAGGGTTAATAGTATACTCGGCGCAATTCCTTTTCCATAAGTAGTCCATTGAGTTTGGATAAAGTGAGAAACCTATGCTCAATAGACGTCTTCCTCATTTTGTTAAAAGTACGAGGGGATGGAGTAAACTCGATAATCTTTGTAAAAAAATTTAACAGAGTCAAACGAAGGTATCTTTTTCTGTTTAAAGAGAAAGAAAAAGAGAGAAAAAGAAGCGTTCAAATCTATTTCGTAGACGTTTTACAAGCCCGGAATAGGTCACTCAAAGTTTTTTCATTTAAAGAGTGAGAAAAAGTCCCTAAAAAGAATATGCTCAGATCTTATTTGTAGAAGTTTAACGAGCCTGAAGAAGTAAACTCGAGGTTTTTTAGATTAACGATCAATAAAAATATTGTAAAAAGATTGCTCAATCTTCCTACTTTCCTTCAAACTCAGGAATGTCTGCAAAAAAATTGTGTGGGGTTGGAGGCCATAGCAAGTTATGGTTGATGGGATCATTTGTCAACTTGTATAGATCTAGGATATCCAATGTAGCCAAGAAAGGAAATAGAGTAGGTACATCTGAATTAGAGCAAGGAAGAACAAGATGACTAGAGGGACCAAGAGGTCCTCCCATCAACAAGTTTCTGGTAGGGTACATAGATTGTGATGGGTAGTAGTTTCCGTGAGGTGGTGGTGGTGTCATGTAGATTGATGGGCCATAACATGTGCACCCAGTTTGAGGAAGGATACAAACTAACTAGTTGCCCCCATGATAGAGGTTTCCCTCAACAGATGCAGATGGTTGAGTTGGAAGGCCCCAAGGAGATGCAATGGGTCTAGGGGACAAAACACCACTAGCCACAAAAGATGGGTTAGGTACGAGACCACCACCAATGGGGTAACCATTGATAAGAAAATAATCAATCAGAGATGGACCCTGTTATAGAACAGATTGCGTGGGTGCATGGATGCTCCTAGCAGGTGGGTAAGTTCCATAAACATCTCCCCCACTCTACAGTGGTAGGGGAGTTGAACTAAGCAATGGATTCCAACATAATGGTTTGTTGAAGGCCGTCAAATAGGGAACACCGGGAGTTAACATGAAAGGAGTAGGGGTTGTGGAGGCAACTGAATGTTGAGCACTACCCCAAATAGGTGTAGCTGAGGTTCTTGGATGAACCATAGGTTCTACAATAGGATAACCCACAACAGATGTGGAACTTGAGACAAGCAGGTTGAATGGCAGTGGAGCAAATTATTAGGGGAAATTTCAGCCTAAAAGTGGCCTCCTAAGGAAAAATCAAGAAATTAATTGAAAAATGCCATGTAGGCAAATTTTTAATATTATTTTACTTTTATCTATGTTCCACAATATTTATTAACACGAGATTTAATAAAAAATTTAATATATTATTTCTATTTTTTTACTTTTATCGAAATCCCTCAATATATGGTACTTTTATTAAAATAACTGTCTATATATATATATATTTTATATTTAAATTTAACTGCCTATATTTATATTTTATATTTAATTGTTTATGTATATTTTATATTTAACTATTTTTATTTTTATTTTTTTAACAACATTGTCTACCGAAGCTACAATTTTGACCGAAATATATTTTTTGACTAGAATCTGGTAATTTGTCCTTTATGGAATACATTTTTTTAACTATTTTGTATTTAATAATATTTAGTTATTTAACTATTTTATATTTAACTATATGTTCTATTTTTTTAGTCGGAATCTGGTAATTTGTCATTTTTGGAATACTTTTTTTAACTATTTTATATTTAACTATATATATTTTATATTTTTTGGCCTAAACTTTCTAGAATACGTTTTTTAACTATTTAACCTTTTTATATTTAACAATAACTATATTTTATTTTTAACTAATTTATATTTAAATTTAGGCTCTTGTGATCCATCTCATGAAAAGTAAGAAAACTTTCAGTAAAAATCACATCATCAGAGTTTTGTCGACTCGTTTCGAACCATCCAGTGTGGTTCATCATCAGTTTAACTATTTAACTATAATTGTCTATATTTATATTTTATATTTAACTATTTGTTTTGGTATTTTTTTGAGGTATGGTTATTAATGTCAAATTGGCCTGCATTTTTAATTTATTTTTTCACTAATATCAAAATTCACATTACATTAATAACTTTTTCGATATTTTAATTCATATGGGGAAGGTAGGTAAATAACATTAATTAAATATATCGCTAATACCCAAATTAAACAAATTAAAATTATATAGGACATGTACCTCTTTTTAAATTTAAAGCTCAAAATATCCAAAGCTCTAAAGGCTTTCCATGTCATAATCTGTAAACCAATCAAAATCCTTTAACTTATTCCAAAAAGGACAAATTACCAAATTTCGGCTAAAAATATAGAATATATAGTTAAATATAAAACTCCAAAGCTTGGTCCTACACATAAGAAAAAGAACAAGAAAACCATCACAACATAATATCTTGATAATCAAAACTATCAGAAACATCTAAGCATCATTGAATAAATAAATATAAACCAAACTTCTAAACATTCATTAGTTAGATACAAGAAGTAAACAATGAACAACAGTATATGGAAGCAAGAACAACCAATCTATATTAATTAAGGAGTTGAAGAAAATTTACAACCATCAGATGTAGTTGCAACAACACCTCCTCCAGTCCCAAGCTCCAAAACTCTCCTACTCAAGTTAGGTCTCAGCAGTGTAACAATACAGGAATTCCCATCCCTTTCCCAATTGACAAGACTCCAGTATATAGGAAATGGAGGCTATGAAGATTTCCAATATTCCTCTTTAGTTCAATTTGGGCAAAAGCTTTTGGGTGAATAATTTTTCCTCATTTAAAAATGCTTTTATCCTCTTTTTAGATGTTTTTATGCTTAAGAAAAAGCTTTCCCATGCCTTATGGCTCTTCCCACTTTTGTGTGCTTTTCTTATTTAGGGAAAATCTTAAGATGAGGATAAAGTGATCACATTCCACCATATGAATTTCCGAAAGTGAACAATATTGTCAAAGCTTCATTAACTCGATCTATTTGCCTCATGAATGAGTGAGAATTTTGGTAAGACAAGTTAGATGAAGGGGACAAAGTGTTATACACTAGGATAATGTTGTCCTCATGGTACATAACTCGTGTTATAGTCATATATAGGCTAGAAAAAGGGTGCATTTCAACCAACAACATACTATTCCCCTCTAAGCTAATGAGGAGGTATTTTCATGTATAACATCCTCTAGTTCCATTTCATCATATTCGTTTGACTCATTGAGATCCTTTCCATCTAGTGTCATTGCATCATCATCCACTATTGTTTTAACAGGGATACCATATTTTATTTTTGAATTTTTTGATGTTCCCTTGAGCCCTTTGGGTTATCTTTGGGTTATCTTTGGGTTGTGATGAATGATACTAAGTTTGAATTTCAAAATAAGATTTTTATGTAATCTCACTAGAATCTTTTTGTTGAAATATATTATATTCCTTGGAAGGTAATAATGTCTTTGTATTATGTCGGAAGTTGTCCACAATCTTATGTAAAAGAGTAATACATTATATCCCATATTTATTATGGCATAGTATACTCTTGTATCCATTTATTATATAAAGAGGTGTTATTTTGGAGAATTATATTATCCCACATTTAATATGTGAGAGTAATTCCTCCACATCTCTGGGTATATAATAGGGTCAAGGGAACCTCTTAAGGTATATACCATTTTGTGATACCATCACATCTTATATTGTGCTCACAACATACTGTTATTTGTAGTTTCTCTCTTTGTAAGATTGTAGGAGATTTCTGGAGATAATAGAAGACAACCTTCCCGTGGACGTAGCCCAATTGGGTGAACCATGTATATCTATTGTATTCTTTTTCCTTGTTCTCTTTATGTTCTTATTTATATGTTGATATATTGTTTGTTTCTTAGATAGTAGCTAGTTTAGTAGATATAATATTCTAACATGGTATTAGAGTCATGGCTACTATGATCTAGCATCTTCTTTGAATTTAACCATCAACGTGTATCTTCATTTTTTGTTATTTGGGCACTCATTATTTTTTGTAGATTTGATTTCTATATGGTCACCATTAGGCTTCTCTTCAAATCTGGGCATGATTCTACATATTTGAGTTTTTTTCTCATAACCCTAACTTTGTTATGTAGTTTTTTGTAGTTTTTTTTTCAAGGGGCTCTTGATTGTTTTTCTGTAAGATCTATATGGTTTTTGGATTCTCCTCAAGGAGATATATCTTCTGGTTGTAAGATCTGTGATTTTCGTCCAGTATTTTGGTCCTTTTTTGTAGGGTAGAAGATTGGTGTATCGAGGGTTTAGATCACAATTTCGGCTGCATAAGTGGATGCAGAGTAGTTGCGCCATTTCCGAAAACTGGTTATAATGAGCCTTTGGAGCATTATTGAGTCTTTTTTATTTTGACACTCGCCATTTTTTGTTAGATATGTTCCCTTTTGTATAGAATTTCCCGGAAAAGAGTAGATAATTGGGTTCCTCTCACCGAGCTACCCAATTTCAAAAAAAAAAATAGCTCACACGGAGTACTGAAAGCAAAATTATCGTTGATTTAAAATTGACAACTTTTTTTCAGGTTTTCTGGTGACGATAGAACGAACTGCAAAAATTTACAGTTTTCTATCCACTTTTTCTCTTGTCATTTCTTGCATTTGGGTTTATATTTCTTGTCAAAATTTCTATCATTATGACTTCAGAAGTAGCTTATGTTCTTGAACTTGTCGGTTCTAACTATCTTGCATGGAAAAGGAAAATGATTGATGTTCTCAGGAGTAAGAATCTATGGAGGTTGGTTAATGGTGAACATAAGAAACCTACAGATGCTCAAGCCTTGATTAAATGGGAAGAAAAGTGTGATCAAGCAAGAGGGCTCATTGGTCAAATGATTTCAGATAGTCTTCAGGTAAGTATTGAGGCAAAAGACAACCCGGTTGAGGTATGGATAATTCTTACTTCTTTATTTGATAAATCTGATGATGTTTCTGCTTATTACCTTGAAAATAAGATTCATGAGCTAGATCCTACTAATTTTGATAGAGTAGAATTATATCTTGCTGAATTGAAAACCTTAAATGAAAAGTTAAATAATTGTGGTAAATATTACAAGAAGACAAACATTTCCCTTATCATTCTTGTAGAACAAAAATTGCCATCTTGTTTTGAAATGTTCATCCAATCTATGAATAGGGTTCTCGAGTTGTCTCAAAGTACCACAAAACCTACTTTTAATGCTTTTTGTAAAGGGTTGACAAATGAGCAAGAAAGGCTGATTGCTTCAGGACAAGTCTCACCTAATAAAGCTCTTATGGCACATAATAAGAATCCTAAGAAAAGTTTTCATAATGCTAAAGGTTCTTATTCACACACTTCTAATCATACTAATAATAATGGTCATGCTTCTCATGCACATCATGAAACTAGTAAGAGTAAGAAAGTGTATGATCCTTATAAGCATTGTGGTAAAAATAAACATCCTAAAAAGAATTGCTTTAAAGCGAAACATTTAATGGCTAACGCTGACAAGAAATTTTTTAATGAATCTCAAGTAGCTTTATGTGCATCTATTGTTTCGTCTAGAAATTCTTCTTCTAATGTGGAATGGATAATGGATTCTGGTGCTTCTAAACATATGACTGATAATGCTTCTTTATTTACATCTTATGACACTAATAAGCACTCATCTCAGAAAGTTTCTATTGGTGATGGTAAACAACTTTCTGTAATTGGTTCTGGTAATATTAATGTTGCTAATGGTCAATTGGAAGATATTTTTCATGTTCAAAACATGCCCATCAACTTACTTTCTATTTATCATGCATGTCAGAAAGGTTTTAAATTTGAAGCTTGGCCTGATAAATATGTTCTTAAAGATATCAACCGAAATTACAAAGTAGTCTCTTCTGGTCCTGTTGATCATACAATTGGTTTATATAAATTTGATGGTTTTAATTCAACTAAGAGACAACCCTTTTATTCCTATGTTGCTCACGTTGATGAACTAAGTCAATTATGGCATGAAAGATTCGGTCACTTGAATTATGGTAAAATGAAAATGCTAACTAAAATGGTTCATGGTTTGCCTAATATTTCTTCTACTACTGGTGTTTGTGAAAGATGCGTTCTTGGTAAAAATCATAGAGAAATGTTTGATAAAGCTAAAGGCTAGCATTCTAAAGCACCTTTGAAATTAATTCATAGTGATATCTGTGGTCCTCTTGAAGTTCCTTCAATATCTCATGCAGTTTATTTTCATACCTTTATTGATGGCTTTAGTAGAAAATCTTGGGTTTATCTTTTGTAAAATTTCAAGAGTTTAAATCCATGGTTGAAAATGCCTCTCGTAAGAGTATTAAAACCTTGCGATCTGATAATGGAGGCGGGGGAATTTGTTAAGTAAGAATTTGATGCATATTTTTCTAAACATGGTATTCAACATCAAAAGATTGTTCCTTACACACCTCAACAAAATGGTGTTGTTGAAAGGAAAAGCAAAACTTTAGTTGAAATGGCTAGATGTATGCTTTATTCTAAAGGACTGCATAAGAAATTTTGAGCTAGAGCCATCTGTTATGCTAATTTTATTTTAAATAGAGTTCCTACTAAGTTGTTAAGCATGTTACCCCTGAGGAAAAATGGAATGGACATAAACCGGATATTAGTAATTTTAAGGTGTTTGGTTATGAATGTTGGGCTCATATTCCTGATGAAAAACAGAAAAAGTTAGAACCAAAATATCACAAGTGTATCTTCATTGGTTATGATGATAATTCCAAGGCGTACAGGTTGTTTCATCCTTCTAATGAAAGTTTCATAATCAAAAGGGATGTTCAATTTCATGAAGTCTCTTCCCCACTTGAGTCTGTAGAATCTCATGCTACCCTGAATTTACCAATACCACCTGTTACTCCTATTCCTATTACTCCTTCTTCCAATTCTGTGCCTCTTATTGATCTTGATTCTTCCTCTCCCTAAATTATTCCACCTGAAACTCATGAAGCTCCTAAAGTGACTCTTGTTCCTTCTACTCTTCTTGTTTGGGCTCAGAAAACTCTTGAATTGGCAGGTAGTCAGGTCAGAAATCCTTCTGACACTCATCGAACTAGATCTAACTTTTCTCTTATGACCAAATTTTTGGCCATAGATGATCCTATTACTTATGCTCAAGCTAAGGGTAAGCCTCATTGGGAATAAATTATGTCTGTTGAGTATGAATCTCTTTTGAGAAACAAGACTTGGTCTCTTGTTCCTCTTCCTTTAGGAAATAATTTAGTTGGCTATAAATGGGTTTATAAAACTAAGTTCACTGCAGAAGGAAAGATCAAAAAGAATAAAGCTAGATTAGTTGCAAAAGGTTTTAATCAACTTGAAGGTATTGATTATAATGAAGCTTTTGCTCTTGTTGCTAAAATGAACACAATAAGAAACATTTTATCACTTGTTGTATCTTATAGGTGGGAAATTCATCAAATGGATGTTAAAAGTTCCTTGATCTTACTGAAGAAATTTATATGCAACAACCTCTTGGTTTTATTTTTGTTGAATCCTCAAGTTTAGTATGCAAATTACACAAATCTTTATATGGTCTCAAACAAGCATCTAGGGCTTGGTATGATAAAATTGATGCATATTTCTTGAATAATGGTTTTAATCGTTGTATATATGATCCAAATCTGTATGTTAAGAACTTTGGTGATAATGTCCTCATTATTTTTTTTATATGTGGATGATCTTATTATCACTAGCGGCCAGCTTGTATTGATTCAAGATATGAAAATTTCTCTTCAGAAGAAGTTTGAGATGACAGATCTCGGTACATTGCATTATTTCTTGGGTCTTCAAATCTGGCATATGGCCAATGGTATTTTTCTCTCTCAGCCTAAGTATGCCATAGATTTATTGGCTCGTTTCCATATGAGTGATTGTAAACCTTGCTCCTACGCCATTTCAATCCGGTGTAAAGTTAACTGTTGAGTGTACCACTCCACTGGTTGATGCTACTCTTTATCATCATCTCGTTGGCAGTTTGATATATTTAACTCACAACAGACTAGATCTCTCTTTTGCAGTCAGTATGGTTTCTCGATTCATGTTGAAACCTCATGAAAGTCATTGGAAGGAAACCAAGAGAATTCTATGATATTTACATTGGAAATTGAATTATGGTGTTTTTTATTCGAGCAATGCTACAATCTTACTCTCTGGTTATACAGATTCTGATTGGGTAGGTGAAAGTTCTGATCGACGGTCAACTCCTGGTTACATATTGCAACTTGGTTCAGGTCTGATCTCTTGGTCCAACAAGAAGGTGAAGACTCTTTCTTTATCTTCATATGAAGCAGGGTATAGAGTATCCAAAGAAGTAGCTAAAGAAGCCATTTGGTTACGAAATATTCGTATCGAGCTTGGTCTAGTTCCGAAATCATCCACTATGTTGAAATGTGTCAATCAGGGTGCAATTCAGCTTGCTTATAATCTGGTATATCACTCCAAGATGAAGCATCTCAACCTTGATGCTCATTATATTCAAGGTCTTGTCATCGATGATATTCTTTCTCTGGAGTATTATCCTACCGAGTAGCAGGCAACCGATATCTTCACCAAATCCTTGACAAGATCGAAGTATGTGCATCTTCGTTCTTTGCTTGGGATGAGGGAAGTTTTCATCAAGGGGGAGAAATAATGGCTCCTTCCTTCCTTAGTGTTAGGATGGGCCCTTCTCCCTTCCATTATTAAGGGGGGAGTGTTGGAATATATTATATTCCTTGGAAGGTAATAATGTCTTTGTATTATGTCGGAAGTTGTCCACAATCTTATGTAAAAGAGTAATACATTATATCCCATATTTATTATGGTATAGTATACTCTTGTATCCATTTATTATATAAAGAGGTGTTATTTTGGAGAATTATATTATCCCACATTTAATATGTGAGAGTAATTCCTCCACATCTCTGGGTATATAATAGGGTCAAGGGAGCCTCTTAAGGTATATACCATTTTTTGATACCATCACATCTTATCATGTGCTCACAACATACTGCTATTTGTATCGGGTTATTTGTAGTTGCTCTCTTTGTAAGATTGTAGGAGATTTCTGGAGATAATAGAAGACAACCTTCCCATGGACGTAGCCCAATTTAGTTGCTCTCTTTGTAAGATTGTAGGAGATTTCTGGAGATAATAGAAGACAACCTTCCTGTGGACGTAGCTCAATTGGGTGAACCACGTATATCTGTTGTATTATTTTCCTTGTTCTCTTTCTGTTCTTATTTATATGTTGATATATTGTTGGTTTCTTAGATATATAGCTGTTACTACTTTTAACCCATTTATTTTCTTGTGGACGAGAAAATATTCTAGGTGGTCTTCATTTAGTTGCAATTTTCTTAAAACTATTGGATCCTTTTCTATTTAAGCCTTAGGAGGAGTTTGGGGAATATTTAAGGGATAATCCCAAAAGAGATGACCATGTTCATGTCATTTTTTACACCAAAAAGGGATATTTCCATAGTCTATCTTTTGGATCTATTTGGAGTCTTGTTATGTGAGGCATATAAATTTTGGAAGAGGTGGAGAGACATTCATGTATACACAAAAGCAAGCATAATATGCATATTTTCCTTTCTTGGTAACTTATGATATTTTTTAAAAATATCCAAGGGCATTGCCTATCCCCTCCAACATTTTTGCATCCCAAAACTCCTGTAACAAAGACTTTTCATTCATCTAGAGAGGGGAAATTGTGTAATCCTCCTTATATGGGCTAAATTTCTTTGTCAAGAAATGAAGGTAGAGGCTAGAAGAGTTTAAAAGATAAGGACCATTCTCAAACACCCTTCCGCTATCTTCTAGGTTAGTGAAAATTGCTATACAGAAACCCTTAGAACCCAATTTGAAGTTGACATGTCTCGCGAACCACTACATCAAGCCTTTTTAGTGGGCCAAATTCCCATGAAATTTCCAATAACTACTTGATCCTACATATATTGAATGTACTCATTAATACGATTAATGGTTATCTCCTATTTGGGATTCTTGAACGCCTTTGTAATGCAACACCTCGATCTATGAAAGGGATCACATTCTTTAGAGGTATGTCCTATTGTTAACACATTTCCAATGTTGGCTCTTGAATTCCCAATCTTTCCCTTATTTCTTTGATTTTCACCTTCTTTGCTACTATCAATATTTATCCCACATTTTGATTATGTGTTACTTTATCACCAATTACAAAATTTTAGGATGGAACTACATTCATCCTTTAGTGTCTTAGTTGTTAAAACTAGATATAAACACTAGTCATATATAAATTCCAAATCCTAAGTACTCTCTAACTCTACCTTATATATAAACTTATTTTTATTTTATTTTTAATTACAAAATATCTTTTCAATTTGTGAAATTTTTATAATTTATTTAAAAAACATAATATTTAATAATTTAAATAATAAAATATTATTATCATAAGAATCAAGCTAAATGTTCATTTAAAAATAAAAGAATGAAAAATGTGAAAATCTATATACATTAAAATATAGAGGAATGAAAAAATTGAAAACACACATAAATTGATAAAAATCATTAAATATGACCTATATTAAAATTATAACATGTCATTTTACATAATTTGAAGTTTAATTCTATTTATAACTACCTTTTCTTTAAAATTAATAAAAATCAATGAATGTGATTTATATTAAAATTAGAATATGTCATTTTACCTTACGAGTGAAGCGATTATTTTTTTTCAGTAAGGGTGAAGCGATTATATACAGTCGCTTGCATGATAGCATGCGTGTCAATTAAAACATGCGAAATATTGTATGTGAGATGAGTGGTGTAAAGTGTTTGAAGGCTTATCAATTTTTATGTGGCATAACCATTGGAACCCCTTAATAATCATCATAGCCCTTTTAATCGTGGGAAATAATCTTATGAACTTCGTGTTATATTTATCGTTTTTTAATGTGCAGGTTTGTGTTTAATTTTTTTATGGTGATTAAAGGGTTGAATTTTCATAAATTAATTTATATCTTATAAAAATTTAATTTAATTTATTTTATTTTTTTAAATTGTGATATAATTTTTTTTAATTAAATGATTTTATTTAGATATTTCATTAATCTTTTTTAAAAAAAACCAAAAATTAAATAGTTTAAAGTTACAAAATTAGTTATGGTTGTAATTAGTAATGGGACAAAATTATAAAAAAATGAATAGCATTTACATATATACAAGTTTTTTCATCATTTCATGAATCTGGTAATCAGCAGTTTGGACACACCTGAAACTTATCAGTATCAGGAGTCTGTTGGATTCTTGCTATGTATTCAGTTTATTATATTTTCTTAATATAATCTATGATGGTTTTTCTCTCTGAACAAAAAAAAAGAAAGAAAAAGTTAAGGTTTTTTCATCATTTCATGAATCATAAAAATCTCAACAACTTTGTGTCGTAGAATGAAAAGTTAGTCTTTATAAATTATATGATATGGAAACCAAATTTCTTAAATTATTATTATGAAAAAGTCAAAAGTTCATTTTAGAAAATAGCCTATCAAGTTCCTTGTTGTCTTCCCCATACACATGAGCAAATGTAATGCGAGAAAATATGATTTTCAAATGTTTTACATCTTGAAAATGGGGTTGTAATAAAAAGTTCCTCAATTTAACTTCTTTATTCATCCATTTGGTCACAATTTGGGAATCACCTATGGATTGAAGATGATCAAACCATTTTTCCCTAGCTAGGAGTAAAGCCAACTTTAGGGCTACAAACTTCCCTTGATTATTTGTTGAAGGATCAATGCCAACTTTGAAATTGAGTATATGATTTTAGATGAGGAAAATTTCCCGTCCCCCACTACTCTTCTAGGTGGGATTCTCTAAGAAGCCCCATTGAAAAAGGCCCATGGAACTTGAGTGTTGATAACCAAAATGGTGTTCCATGCTCTCTAGTGGACTAGTAAGGTTTGAAGGAAATCTCTTAAGATGTTCAAACTTTGTGAAACACATATGAAACACAACATGTTCTTATTTTAAAAAATTTACCCCATACTGTAGTGAGTGGTAGAAATTTGAGAGCTTTTGTCTCTTTGTCTTTGTGTCATTTTCTTAAATTGACGTTTACTGAGTCTCTTTGTTATTTTGAATCGAAATCAATAAAACTTCTCTCTACATCTCTTTGGCGAAAGGGCAAAAGAGGATAAGATAATTTATTTTTTAATCTACTTCACATAAATTGCATCTTCCCTAATTCATAACTCCATTTTTTTAGTAAGATTGTATCTCAATAAGATATTTGTATTTTCACCTGGGCTGAGTGCCTACCAAAGCCTTTTATAACCAAAATATTATAATCAAATCTTAATTTATAACTCCTTATTAAATTTGCCAACAAAAAATATCCATAAAATTACATAATAATTTAATTTAATCTGAAAATTTAATCAAATATTACAATCATACATCATTTTTTATTTTATTTTATAATAAAATGTAACTTTGTTTTCTTAATAATTTAATTACTTAGTTTATATATAAATATAAACACTTGTTTTCTTTTCGATTTAAATTATAATTTTTTTTATTCAAATAGTTTTTGGATAAAATCTAAATAAAAATTAACTTTTTTCATTGATAATCATTATACTAAAATTATTGAATTTTAGGTTTTTGTGAGCGAAACAATATGAATCACACTAGTTAGTTAAAAACACTATTCTAAAATTATTTAAATACATAAATATAATTTTAAAATATTAATTAATTTCTTAATATTTTATTTGAATTATAATTTATATATATAGTTTTCCGATAAAATCGACATAAGAGCGTTGAGTTTTCTTTTAACTCTTTCATTTCGATAGCCATTAAACTAAAATATTTTAATGCTTCCTTGGGGAAGAAGTTAGATACTTCAGTTCTTTCCATAGATCATAGATTCCTTAGCCCCACATTATAAATTCCATTGTAGCCTTGGGAAGGCACGGTGTAGGCATCTTAAAGCCCATTGACTTCAACATGGGTTTATTCACAAATTTTTTTCTCGGATTTCTATTATTCTGTGCATGCATGTGCTTTTCTCAACAAGCCAACGTATACCTTCTCCAACCCAAATATCCAGCGGTTGGGGATGAAGGAGTAGGCTCCATGTCCCCCTTTGTGAGCCGAGACGCCAGCAGGATTGGCAGGAGGTTACAGGCGGATCAAACTACCATCTTTCCTCTCAAAGGGAACGTTGTTCCGGATGGGTAATGTAGAAGACAATAAGAATTTCATTCTCAATTCTGAATTCGATGTTTGTTATGGAATATGCAACTGAATATGGTGGAATTGCAGGCTGTATTACGTTACTATGCAGGTTGGGAACCCTCCAAAGGCATACTATTTGGATGTGGACAGTGGTAGTGAATTCACATGGATACAGTGCAACGCCCCATGTAGAAGTTGTGGTAAGGTGTGTAATTTAAATGGCTGGAGCACAGGAGTAAAGTCAATTGTTTGATTTCAATTTGATACTTGGTATTAAATTCACTTGCAACACTCTATCCCGTTTATCGCAAATCTATCTCACTTGTCACAAATCTATTTCACTTGAGGGAAAGACAATGACCAGTACTTTGCTCGGAACATCTACTCTGCCGTTATTGCCTCTCTGCCTCCTCTACCCTCTACATTCCCAATCAGACTCTGGAAGGCGCCCTGTCCTCTCAAAACCATTCTTTTTGCCTGGCTCCTCTTCAACAACAGGAACCTTGCATGGGATGTTCTGCAAAAGAAGGGGTGGACAGGTCCAGGCAGGTGTCAACTTTGTCTCACGGAGCTGGAGACAAATTTCCACATGTTCTTTTGTTGCCCGGCCTCCTCGGCCCTCTGGTCTGATCTATCCATTCTCTACGGCTTTCCGCACATGCATTTCTCTTCGGTTCAGGAGGCCTTCGTATGGTGGGGCTCTCAACGCCCAGACTGGCAGGCTCTCTTCATCTTCACATGCTGGCAAACATGGAAATGGAGGAACTGCCGCATCTTTCAAGAATGTGAGCGGCCGCTTGCCTCCATTATCCCTACAATCCTCGGCTCTTTGGCTCCACCGACTTGATTTTGCTGGCTGCTGTCATTTTTTCCTGCTTTATCATCTTCACCAGCAGTTTTGGGATTTGTCCCTTTTATTATCGTCATTGCCATGTATGCTTTTGCTCTCCCTCCACATGTTTTCCGCTGAATGGTTGTTTTTTACAGTTCACATTCTTCTATGTTATGGAACAACAGTCAGCTGCGCATATATCCTACATCATTTTATTTTTCACATATCATGGACTGTCTTATACGCTCCAGTATCATCTAAATATGCTGTGATCAATGGCGTTTTTGGCTGGCTATGTACAGGCTGGGCTCGATAGCAGCCCACAAATGTATCGACCATTATATTTACTTAATATAATATATTCTGTTTTTCCCTCTGAAAAAATGACCAGTACTTTGCTAAATTCTGTTTTAATTCTAGATTTTATATTCTCTAATATTTTAGTAACCCAAGATATGAGCCTGCTAAGTCTAGGAGTTAGACTCTGCAATTTGAGTTGGTAGTAGATCTATCTCATTTGCAGATGGAGTACAGGGGCAGAGGAAGAATTGTCGGGTGGAAGAATTATCCGGACAGTCAAAAGTAGTCGGAATTTGGGCAAAAAAATTTCAAATTTTTTTATATAGACAGTGTTTGAATCATGTTTTTGATAGTGAAAATAGATTCACCAACATCAAAAACCTCTAAAACACCTAAAATTATGAAGTTTGACAATTTTTATTTAGATTCACAAAAATCCCTGCCAATTTTTTTCAAAACATAACGAAATTTCCATAACTTTTAAGGCAAAAAACCATAATCTTTGAACTACACTACGTACTAGTATTTTGGTGAGATCACGTTCTCAGATTTCTTAATAAGCCATGTTATGAGCTTTCCGAGTCTCAGTTAACTTTGCATTTTGGGTTGGCAGCAAGCCCATCACACTTGCTAGCAGTCACCAGTACCTTGCCGGGTCTACGTTTCCCTGAATTTTTTGAATTTATGTTCCATGAATATTTAGATAAGCCAAGTTATTCATCTGCTAAATTTCAGAGTTGATTCTGCATTTTGGGTTAGTAGCCGCATACATTGCTTGCCTTTTATCTTTTCTTTTTATTCATGCATTCTTAACATATTGGATTTTGGTGTTGGAAAGGATCTCATGGGTATATATAAAAGTTATTTTTTCGGGAAAAATGTTAAGAATATATTTTTATAAAAAGTGATAAATTTATATAATTTATTTATAAAAATTTAATTATTTTTAAAATAAAAATAATTTATTTATGATGATGATGATGGTGGTGGTTAATGTCTACTGAGACCAAACTGTCAGACCAGGGTAACTCCAGCAATTAATGAGCGCAAGAAACAACTGATTGATATTATTCATTAGACTATTATTATTTATACATATACAAAACGGATCAGTTCATCTTTTAGATGACTGTCCAACTTCACCTCATCCGTTTCGGATTAGGTGTCAACATTCCCCCCCTTAATCTGAAGGGATGTTGGTGAGTCCAAGCATCAATCTGAATCTTTCAAGCGTTTCTCTTCCAAGCGCTTTGGTGAAGATGTCTGCAATTTGCTCGTTTGTGGAACAATGACGGAGATGGATTGTTTTGGCCTCAACATGATGTCGGATCAGATGATATTTAGTATTGATGTGCTTAGTACGATCATGGAACTTTGGGTTCTTGGCCAACTTTATTGCAGAAGTGTTATCAATCATGAGTGGAGTAGATTGTATTTGTTTTACTTGCAAATCTTCAAGAATTTTCCTGAGCCACACAATTTCTTTCGTTGCTTCAGCTGCTGCCACGTATTCTGCTTCTGTTGTGGAATCTGCTGGCACTGATTGTTTGCGTGATCTCCAGGAGACAGCTCCTGATCCAAGACTCATAACATATCCTGAAGTAGATACCCCAGTTTCTTTGTCTCCATCGAAGTCTGAATCAGAGTATCCAGTCAAGTTGAAGTCGTCCACCTGTGTATACTTGATTCCAAGGTCTTGAGTTCCCTTCAAGTACCTTAGAACTCTTTTTGCAGCAGACCAATGTCCCTCACAAGGCTTTTGCATAAACCTGGAGAGAATTCCAACAGCAAATGAAATGTCTGGTTTGGTAGTAGTGAGGTAGATGAGACTTCCTACAAGCTGTCTATACTTTGTTGCATCCTCAAATTCCTTTCCTTCAATAGATGTGAGCTTCAAGTTTTGTTCCATTGGAGTAGAAAGGGGATTGCACTCTGTCATGCCAAATCTGTTTAACAAATCTCCAATGTATTTCTTTTGAGAAAGAAATATGGACTTTGGATGTTGGGTTACTTCAATGCCAAGATAGTAATGAACATAGCCCAAATCAGTCATTTCAAAAAAATTTCCTAATTCTTTCTTTATGGATGCAATATAGCTTTCATTGTTCCCTGTCATTAAAAGATCATCTACATATACCACAAGATATACAACTGTTTTGCCAACTTTCTTGACAAATAAAGTTGCATCATCAAGATCAAAATGTTTGAAGTTGAGTTTCAGAAGATGCTCAGTTAGTTTTTCATACCAGGCTCGTGGTACTTGTTTGAGGCCATACAAGGACTTCACAAGTTTGCATACTTTGTGTTCATGTCCTTTCACAGCAAATCCTTCAGGCTGGGACATAAAAACATTCTCTTTTAGATCTCCATTCAAGAATGCAGTTTTTACATCCATTTGATGGACTTTCCAACCGTTCTGAGCAGCTAGTGCAAAGAGTGTCCGGATGGTGGCCCATTTTGCTGTGGGAGCAAAAGTTTCCTCATAATCGACCCCTTCCTTTTGTGCAAAACCTTTTGCCACAAGCCTAGCTTTGTGCTTGTCAAGTGAGCCATCAGCTTTGTACTTGTTCTTGTAGACCCACTCGCAGCCAATTGGTTTGGTTCCAAATGGAGGATCAACCAGCTTCCAAGTGCCATTCTTTATGAGGGCATCATACTCCTTCTGCATCGCTTCTTTCCATTCATCATGAGAAGCAGCTTCTTTGAAGGAAGTTGGTTCAAAATCTGTAGACAAGTTCAATTCACAATCATAAGTAACATCCATATCAACAGGGGAATTAGAGTTATCTACATCACCTCCATCTTGTCGGTTTGAATTTCTGGTTCCTGTTTTTCCAATTTCATCAGGATGAACACTTTCAAGTGTCTTTGTCAGCCACTTTGGGGGACCTTTCTGAGATGGTCCAGGCTGTTCTGTTGATTGAGTTGGGTCTGAATCAAGATTGAGTCTCCCAATTCTATCAATTACATTACTTAAAGCATCATCCGTTGTTGGAGTGTCATGCAGGGGAGATTGTTCTTCAGAAGAAGATTCCACATGTTGATCTAGTATAGGAATCCCCCCTTCAAGATGTGGAATCTGATTATCAAACTCTTGAAATGATTTCGGTTTTGTGAATCTATCCAAGCGATCAAGTTGCCGCTCAACAACACTGTCAGATTTGGATGATTCAAGAAAAATGACATCTTTAGATAAAACAAACTTTTTATTTACTTCATCATAAAGGCGGTATGCTTTAGATGTGTTTGAATACCCCAGGAAGATACACTTACGACTTCTAGCACCAAGTTTGTTTCTATGTACCTTTGGTATTAAAGCATAACAGGTGGAACCAAATATCCTGAGATGTTTTACCGAAGGAACATGTCCATACCACAATTCATAAGGAGTCTTGTTTCTTATAGCACTAGATGGACATCTATTCTTTATATATGCAGCACATAGAACAGCATCAGCCCAAAACATTGTCTTTACATTTTTGAAGAAAAGCATGGATCGTACCATATTCAAAATTGTTCTGTTCATTCTTTCAGCTACACCATTCTGTTGAGGATTATAAGGCACAGTTGTTTGATGTTTAATCCCATGTTGGCGAAGATAGTGTTCAAATTCATTTGATGTATATTCTTTTCCATTATCAGTGCGAATAGACCCAATATGAGATTGTGCATCATTTTCAATCCACTTATGAAAATTCTTGAATGTTTGAAAAGCATCAGATTTGTTCTTCAATAAATAAACCCAACACATTCTGGTGTAATCATCAATAAATGTCATGATATACTTATTTCCATTTGCAGAAGGAACATGCATTGGACCACATAAATCTGAATGAATAAGTTCAAGCTTCCTATGTGCTCTTGAATGTGAATCATGAAAAGACTGTTTGCTATGCTTTCCTAGAATGCAAGCATCACATTGTTTATGTTTTCTAGGAATTGTAGGCAAACCAACAACACCATTTTTCTTCAACAAGCGGAGACTATCATAGTTTAAATGTCCAAATCTAGCATGCCATAATAAACTTGATGGAAGTGTACCTTCATCATGATGAGAAATATATGAAAAATGTTGTGCATGAGCAGAGGTTCCTTGCAGTTTAAGAAGTCTTTCTTCTTCTATACCCCTCATGACAAGTGAATGGTCAGATGCCTTTCTTACCTCAAGCTTTCCATCAAACATATGAATGGAGTGACCTTGCTGGCGGATGTGGACCAGGGACAACAAGTTTCTCTTGAGCTGTGGGAGATATAGAACATGATCCAGAAGAAAGTCTGGAAGACCAGGCAGTTTAAGCCTGACTGTGCCAAGCCCTGATGGCTTGATTTTTGACGGATCTGCAAAGTATACTGCTCCATCAACATTATCAGTGAAATCTTCAAAAAAATCTTTCCTATGAGTCATATGACAGGTTGCTCCTGAATCAAGCAACCAGTCATTTTTCGAAGAAGTAAGTGAAGCATTAAACAGATCTTCATTTACTCCAATGTTACATTGTGCCTCAATATAGTGAGCGGATTCAGGTGCTTTACCTTTGTCTGAGTCATCAGTTTTACCTTTCTGCTGATTTCTTCTCTGCTCAATCTTTTCCCATGGTAGCTTGCATGTAGAAGCATCATGAGATCCTTTTTGTTTGCAGCGAATGCAATGTAAGTCTGCCTTTTCTTCTTGAGGGTGTCTGCCCCCCCTGCCTCTGAAATATCTTCTTCTTTCTCTTGAATGCATACTGTAACAAAATATCTCTGCTAAAAAAAACTTCTGTTGATAAAAGACTTCTGCTGGAAAAAAAATCTTATGCCACAGCAAGACTTCTGCTGGAAAAAAAATTCTTATGCCACAGCAAGACTTCTGCTAGAAAAAAAATTCTTATGCCACAGATTTCCAAAAAAAATATCAATCTTTAGATGTTTGAGACACTCGTTCCTTTATAGCCAAAGACTGTCACATGCTATAGAGTAATTCTATACATTTTACTGTTCTCGGCACATGCAGTATTCTATGTATCTACCTTTAGAATTTCGGTTTTCAATACAGTTTATATAAACCTCAGGCTTTGGTCTCAATACACAATTCTATGGCTCAGCATCGATTTCAATACAATTTATCAATACAAGACCTCGGCATCTTCAATACAGTAATACAAAACCTTGGCATCTTCAATACAGTTTATCAATACAAAGCTCTATAATGCAGTGGACAAAAGATTAAAGGTAACAACGACAAAAGAAATGGCAGTTTATCCAGCGATGATGGATTCGGCTCCTCACACAGCAAAGACTGCAAAATACTCTTATGAAACCTCACACCAATACCACGTTTCCGCTGCGCCAATGTGGAAGCATTCGGATCAAAACCAACTGCATCTGTTATATCAACAAAGCTCAAATCCACCGACAAAACACGGGTCTCCTCAACAAAGGAAATTACAAGAAAGGAATGATAAGAATCTTGGTGCTAAACTTCCAGGAAAGCACTGCATTCCAAATTCGGTTAAGCATCATAAGCAACACATTTCAATCTCTGAATGTGGCAATTAGGTGCTAAACACCCTTTTTAATGGTGCTTGTAATTATATAACACGGAGGACCCCGCGGGATTCGATTTGAGTTTAAGAGGGCTCATTGAAACTAAATACAGAAAGTCCAGTAAATTAAGAATAATACTTTGAAAAAACCAATGCTGCACTCTCTGCGACGATCACATCTAAATACTTTGACAAAGCAGACACTGCACCGTCAGGGACGATCACATGTAAAAGCTGGATGAATATTCAACCATCCCAGAAGCGGTGCCAACCTTCCTATTTATAGTAAAGCAGAGCTTCAACAATTCCAAGAACTGGTGCCAACTGCACTATCTAGAGCAGAGCAACAGCCCTTCTACCAATACGCCTTGAGATCGAATCGCCATGGCTCCATCAGCTACTGTTCTTTCTGTTATTGTCATGGCTGCGATTCTGGGTTCAGTGGCAGCGACATAGGATGAAGCATTCGGATCAAAAAGGCAATTCCACGCAGCGTAACCACAGTTATTTACAAAAAGGCAGCGATACTTCAATATTACGCAGTCTTCAAGAGAACAATATAACGCAGCTTCAATAAAAAATGCAGACTTCAATAAAAAAACGCAGTCACCATCAGTCTTCATTAAACTAAGAAGGCAGCCACCAAAAACGCAAAATCTTGAACGCATACCACAGTCACCATTAAAAAACGATACCTCAGCTCTCAGTTCAACAGCATCAACGCATAGGTAACGGAGCTCAACGCAGCGTTCCAGGGAATGAACGCATCAACTCAGGGCGCAGTACTCAAGGTCTGAGGGCGCAGTCTCCAGAGGCGCAGTCTCTGGCAGTCAGAGAGCGCAGCGAATTCAGGCAAAGGCAGAGGCAGAGCCAGGGAATCAAGCCAGAGCAGCTCTCAAGACAGGAGTTACTACTATTTTAGGGACTGGGACCTGGGCTCTGATACCATGTCAGACCAGGGTAACTCCAGCAATTAATGAGCGCAAGAAACAACTGATTGATATTATTCATTAGACTATTATTATTTATACATATACAAAACGGATCAGTTCATCTTCTAGATGACTGTCCAACTTCACCTCATCCGTTTCGGATTAGGTGTCAACACAAACTTTGGTTTATCAGACCTAAAGAAACGAATTATTTAGTTTGATTTAAGATTTTGAAGAGAAGCCTCCCGAGTTCACTTTAATTTTAACAACGTAAAAGGCTAGGAAGGTCAGTGTTGCAACAAAGATTTTGAAACTGAGATCTAATGTGGTTGTACGCGGGGCATTCTAAGAGGAAGTGATTTTCATCCTCGATGTTCGTATTCTCACAAAGATGGCAGAACCTTTTCATCCATGGTGTTTTAGGAACTGCCCAACAACCCATTTCACTATGGAGCTCATGAGAGTTCGTTCTAATCTTGGCTATATTAATTTTCTTCTTTGAGCTAGTTAAAACAAAGAGATACTTTTGATCTTCTAGGGTGGGGTTGATGACCTCTTTATAATATCTTAATTTTCTTTTAGCTGCTAAATCTTTCTCACGCCACATTTTTTTTTTGAACTTAGAAGTAACAATATTTTTAATGTTATTAATGTTTTGCATTGTAACATTCTCGTCGATCTCCCAATGGTTTAACTAGGCCCTGGTGTCTTTATACCAACCTCGTTTGAGCCTTAGGTGGTTTTGGTTGGAATTTAAAGCTAGCTTAGGAAGTCTATGGTCTCCTATGTTATTGAGTTTGTGCTTGTACAACAGAAGCCTAGTCATAGCTAGGCTCTCGATAGGGGAAAGATCCACTTCTATAAGGAGAATAGGATAGGGTGTGTTGCTTTTAATTTTGAGGTTATATGTTATAAAACGCTTCTAGATTTGCTCAATCTTTCTCTAGGATTCTCTAGAGATGATACAACCCCAAACCTCACATCCATATAAGATAACCAGAGTGACTAAAGTTTCAAAGAGGAACTTCTTTCTATCCCACATGATGAGGTTTGCCGTTTTACAATTATTTTTAAAGTAAAATATTTTCAGGGGTGGAAAAAATAAAAATGTAAAAATATTTTGTTGTGAAAAAACATGGAAAATAGGAATTTGCAAAAGGAGTTGTTTTAGTGTGACTTTTTGGACTTTGCTGTGCAGGAATCTGGTGTAAAAATTTGAAGTGAAATCTTGAATTGTGTTATTTAAACTGTTTTTTTTAACTCTATATATGGATTCAACACCCTGAAAAACTCCAAGTGCACTTCTATTGTGTAGAGATTACCCATCAAATTTATGATTTCAATAAATTCCTGCCAGATTTTACAAAAATTAGCCCAGAAAAACCCCTCCAACCATTCCAAAAAATCACACTGAAAAAATATTCATTGGACTTGCACTATTAATCCCTGAACATTTTCATGTTGCTTTTTACTTTGAGTTAATGTAATGGATGTATTTGACTCTCTGCATTCTGAGCTTTTTGGGTCATCAATGAACACACAATCATTTCTTGAATTCATTCTATATTGGGTTTTGACTCTGCATTCTGAGCTTTTTAGGTCATAACACACATCATTTCTTGAATTCATTCTATCTTGGGTTCTGCAATTTGAGGGGTTGTGTCTTCTGTGTAGGGATCGCATCCCCTGTACGTGCCAAAGAGAGACTTACTGGTGCCGGACGACGATCCTCTGTGTGCCGCTGTGCAGGGAAGGAGTGTCAATAATCACCACCACAATGGAGCTCAGCAGTGCGATTATTATGTTGAGTATGCCGATCATAGCTCTTCTATGGGAGTCCTTGTTAGAGACAGTGTTCAGGCCTTTCTCACCAATCGAGCTTGGGTGACAGCAAATTCTGTTTTTGGGTATGCGTTGCTTCTTTTAGTTAGTTTATTTGTGTCAGGTGGAATCTATTTCTTTCAAACTTCTAAACTGTGAAAATTACTGAACTATGGAATCTGATAACAGATATCCTTGAATATCCAGAAAATGTCACTACATGTCTTAATAATGCCTGATAGACCTTCCTGGCGTGGGGATGTAGAAAAAGAAAATGGAAAAAGTGCTTTAGGTGAAGACCTTATTGGTCATGATGGGCTTAAAATAAATCGACATGATCAGCCATGCTCATAATTTTTTTCGTGACAGATGTGGATACGACCAGCGGGGATCTTTGGTAGCGCCCACTGCACGCATGGATGGTGTTTTGGGTATTGGCAGTGGTATGGCAAGTCTTACATATCAATGGGCAAAGCAAGGCATAGGTCACTGTATTTCAGGAGGGGCACGAGATGGGGGATATATGTTCTTTGGTGATGATCATGTACCTACCTCAACCATGACTTGGGTTCCCAGGCTATCCGGGTAAGATTAAAATAAATCCACTTTCTCTACTCTGTCTTTTCAATTTAAAGTTCAGCATAATCAAGTAGAATCTTTCTCAACCTATTTCCTAAAACTAACTCTCAACACATAAAAAAATTCATCAATATAGGCACCAAATCACAGTTCATCACATACCAGAATTCATGTTTAATTTCAGCCTCAATGAACATAGCAGATCTTGATTCTTGAACACTCTGATTCGTCATAGCCTTCTTTATTTGAATTCATTTGTGTTGATTGTTTAATTGACCCAAAAATTTGTGTAAATTGTATGAACTCCCGTTTTCTCTCCTTTCACATGCTTCAGTACAAGAACGATGGAGAGTCTGGATAAGTTTATTCATCTATGGATGGGACAAAATTCCTTCAGATCCACACCATGGTTATTTTGGGCTTCAAGATATTCACAATTTTGTTCTTCATCTTTATTTTGTATTCGATTTTACAGACAAACGGTCTTCTAGAGTTTTCAACTTGCTCAAACACATCTGCAGTTAATTCCTGTAATTCTGGTTTCTGTACCCTAAGATACAGCATCAAAACCATTATTCTTCATCTTCTCTTTGAAAGTTCGAGTTTCTCCTTTGCATGTGCTATTCGTCTATCTAAACTAGTTTTGATAGTTTTCTCTTGATGTTGGCGCATCCCTTCTCCACAGCACTCTGTATAGGAAGAGATCTCTGAGGCTATCTAGCCCTACCTTGCCTCTAAGTATTTCTTCCTCTCCATACTGTCATAGGTCTAACGGTCCGAGTTGCCCCATGAGCAACATTAACTTCTTATTGAACCCTTGTACAAAAGAGTTTTTCATAGCTGAACTGCAACGAGGATTATTGAATAGAGATAAAATAGTTACATCGATTACAAGCGAAGAATAATGCCCAAAATAGTACATTGAAGTGATAGTATGAACCCATAGCTTCTACTCAGAGTCGCACATTTAGCTTTCCATATAAACCATAGATCTTCTCCTTCTACAATTTATCTACAAATGACTTGGTTTGATCACATTGAATAAGCCCCTCTTTATCCCCTCTTTATCCCTTCTTTACATCTTTCTCTTTGATTTTCCTGGGAGGTTACTTCCATGCCCGGGAACAATAATACTTGAAACACTTGTAAATAGATTAGCATTTCCCAAAATAAACAATGGCACCTTCATTTTTATTACACATTTTATGTGACATGTATATTAGCATCTCATTTGCTGTCTAACCATTTTTTAGTGAGGATATTGTTTATAAATACCATTTACTACAATCTTTCATCTTGTTTTGATAACAATAAATTTGGAATTGTCAAAGGCTAGATTCCATGTTTCTAGTTGTCACCCAAGTGCAACAGTTCCATTTTAAGATCTTAATCAGATGTTTTTTTCACATACAATTTAGCAGGTTTAATATTCATTAGGGTTCTTCCTTTTCTTTGTGACCTTTCTGATATAAATATCTAAGGTTCCAATTTCCAGATGTCTTAAAACATTCCAATGCCTCATGCTATCCTAGAGAAGGATATTGAGCTAGATTCCATGTTCCTAGTTGTCACTCAACTGTCTACATTAGTTCCAGCTTAAGATCGTAACCAGTTGTTTTTTCATATGCAACTTCGGAGGTTTAATCGTCTTCAAGGTTTCTTCTTCTTTGCGACCTTTTTGATATAAATATCTAAGGTTCCAATTTCCAAAGATCTTAAAAAGTCATTTGCCTCAGCTATCTTAGAGAAGAATACCGACTATTTTGAGTTAGATTATCAAATAAGACGAGGACCATCTTAGGTTATCACAAATGTGAATAACAATCTGAGAACATTTTTACCATCGTTTCCAAAAGAACTTGAACAATATGATAAAAGATTCATCTTTTACTTCTATAATATACATAATGTCAATTATATGAAACAGAAAAACCCTTTCTGTTTTCAAGCAAATTGCTTTTTTCTCCTTTCATATTACCAGCCATTTCCATGACTCATGTCGTTAATATGTTTAGTCTACCGCCTTATACTTGGAAGTTGGTATCTAATGTATAGTGTTGAATAACTAAATGTTTTAGCTCCATGCTGCATTTTTAGTTTCCATCTGACCATAAATCATTTGTTATAAACTCTAATGCATTCAGATGACCAATATGCTTTCTTTTTGAAGAGGAATTATCAATAGACATTGTGCAAAAACCCTTTCAAAAGATGATAGATTCCCCAACTCTCTATATATAACTGTTATCCATTCATTTTTACTTGTTATGTTTATTTTATTCGTAGCTCACTCCCATGTTTAACAAGAGGAAACTTGCCAGCAGAATGGTTTCCAATAACTTAGGCTACTTCTTTCTCCTTTCTGCAACTATCTCCATCCTTGCTGAAGAAGCCATTACTCCATTTGAATAGATTCATGGAATGAGTGGCTATAACTTCTTCCTTAACGTTCAATTTAGGCTCAAATTACTAAACAAATGTTCTCAACTTCTCAACAGGCTTTTCAGTCCATTCCACATTATATGATCTGTTTGTAGATGTAAAACTAGGTCCATTGCAAGATAATTGTTAATCAACTAAGAACCGCCTTGTAGGAGCTGTATTCGTTTAGAACCTGCAATTATTATTATCATATGCCCTGTGACATATTATTAACAGAAAGATGAAGTAAAGAGACATCGTTGAAATTGTATTACTTCAGAAATATCAACATGAAAACATTCAACTCCATTCTGTCTAAACCTTGGAAAAGTACATCACTAATTTTAATATATTCTGATCTGTTCTTGAAGCTCAGTCTAGAATTTCTACGAATTAACTATATTCTCTAACTATATACAGTAGCAACTTGCATTTTAGGCTTGGCCAATAATTCATAGGGACACTCAGTTGCATCATAGGCTTCTAGTTAGAAACAACTACCATGTCTTCTGCTTTAAGAATTAAACTGAAATCCCCTTAACTTTCTTGATTTAATTTGTTATGTAAAATAATCCATGAACGTCTACTAACATACTGTTCTCTTGTTTTACAGAAAATACTATGATGTGGGGCCTCCACGGATGATGTTTGGGAACAAACCCCTTGACAAAGATGGAGATGGAAAAAGGCTAGGAAGAATAATATTTGATAGTGGTAGCTCCTACACATACTTCACGAATCAAGCTTATGGTGCTTTCCTCTCAGCTGTAAGGATCACAAATTACCATTCCCTTGTACTATAAGGAATTTGTCTGTTTCTAATAATGCAATGCTGACAGGTTAAAGAAAACCTAGCTAGGAATCAGTTGGAGCAAGATTCATCAGACTCATTCCTACCACTCTGTTGGCGCGGGAAAAATAGGTTCAGGTAAATGGCTTTGGTTAGGTTTTGAAAATCAAGTGCAAGTTCAACTTCAACAATTCAATCTCAGGCCTATTTAAAGTACACATTATAAAAACTATGGCCAGAAAGTCAAGTGCATGTTCGGTTTCAACATTTTAATCTTAGCCTTATTTAGAGTACAAATTATAAAAACTATGGCCATTGGCAAGATATTAGTATCCTGAATGCTTCCTGAGTTTTGTGAAATGTATCAGCTCTGTTGCAGAGGCGGCACCATACTTTAAGTTGTTAACACTCAAATTTGGAAGTGCCAGAGCAAAACAGATGGAAATTTTTCCAGGAGGTTATTTGGTCATCAGTGTAAGCATGCATAAGCTTTGACATACTCTATGAGAACTGTCTTTTACCACCATATGAGATTTGAACATAAGATAGCATTCAAGGATCAACATCATGAGTCTACCAAAGAAGATGTTGTTGCAGAAGCTATCTATTGATTAAGCTTAATGATTCCTCTGGTGAAAAAAGATTACTGATGAATGAATTTCAATGCGCAGAAAAAAGGTAACGTCTGCTTGGGAATCTTGAATGGTTCTGAAGTGGGTAATTTGGACACGAATATTCTTGGAGGTAATGAAACATCATATTGTTTTGCTGCTTTTTGTTTGTGTGTTTGTCAGGCTGATTTTTCTATAAGCATGGCATGAATGGCCTTGGGTGGGCTTGTACCTAGAGCAGTTGAGGCATGCTCTTAATCAACATGTTGGTGATGATATTAAGATAAAGTAACAAAAGTGTGTTGCATTTTGTAGATATATCTTTGCAAGGGTATCTTGTTGTTTATGACAATGAAGAAAACAAGATTGGCTGGGCTCGCTTAGGTTGCCAAAATCTTCCAAGTTCTGAATCTTCTTCTTTTACCTATGATTCTTATTCTATAGGATTTAGTGCAGTTGTTATTATTATTCATATGAATTTGTACATGAAAGATATATGGCAAGCTGAGAGAAAGTAAGCTAAGAGGTAGTGTTTCATGTGTTCTTACTTGTACCAAAATGTTGAGCATGACGTGGCCACTGTCTGCAGTTTCACGCATCAAAATGTGGAAAGCCTGTGCTGCTTATAAAATATACTGATTCATAAGAAAAATCGTCAACTGAAAGATAGCAAGTGTAGAATTCTAGCATATTTATAGTATATATAGCATGTTCTTCATCAAAGATCGGTCAATGAGCTATGAATTTAAAAGGCCCATTGCCATGACAGGTGTGACAGTTTTACAAATACAAACCCGATGCACCTAAAAATATGTTTCACAGAAATGTATTATTCCATTTGCACCCATACTTCATTACCTATTCTGAATATGCTTTAAGCAATGCTTTCACCAAGTGACCTGTTAGAACTGTTAGACAGTTTGTCAAAGTTCTTTTTAAAATGCATCAAACATTTCGTTGGTGAACAAAAGAAAGGACATCATCCAATCCACGTTATCAGGCCAAAGCCTGAATGTGAAAACTTATGCCAGAGACATCATATACTCTTTGGCACCAGCTCCAAGTGAATCTAACTGTTTCTTTGATTTAATGAACCTGAACATCGATAAGCCATTTCTAATTTCGCATGGTACCAGTGCCCATATAACCTTTAATCTTGAAGTAAGAGCTTGCTTTCTGGCCATCTTAGTTGCTATTTCTGTGACAAATTTGTATACGATAGATTTTCTCATTTGAAAGCTTTACAGCCCTTCAAAATCCATTTCATAGATCATACAAGAGGAAAACTAAGTGAAGACTGTATTTATATGCGGAGCAGAGCTTATCCATGTACATAAATCTTTAATTTTACAATAGGGAGGAATCGTTTTTCGAATCAATAGCATGTATTTTTCATAATCATAATATTTGGTGCATCCAATCCCAAAGACTTCATAATTCAAAGTGGCATTATATTATTGGTATGACCACTATTGAAGATAAAATCATGTTTTTATAGGGAAAGATAAAAAGGAGGTATATTTCCTCTTACTCTAGGTGGAAAGTATTTGGGTCTTTGATGACTATCAATAAAAGTCGCTTTTATTCTTGAACTCGATGGATTCGTATTTTCCAAAGCTTTCAATAAGTTCGTTTTTTGTTGAGGCATTTTAATCACTTTAAGAAAAGGTGGAGTGATCTCTAGTATGAGTTCATCCATTATGTTGTAAGTCATTTTCGTCGTTGCATAAGGTTGTTACTTTGTTGTTCGTCATTTTGATGAAAGGTTGATTGAGGAGTATTATTGATTGATTTTCTTTTATCTACTTTATGTATAGGCTTGAACTTTCTTGCTTGAGCTCTTGTTTGAATCAAATTCTCCTCACCTTTTTCAATTGTTTTTGCTCATCACAGTGTTCTTCGGTCAGAGTTTGTATGCTTTTTTGGATTGCATCGATTCTAGGATGTTGGATTATTAAATTATTTCATTAGTTGAAGGATCTGAATATTCGTGAAGTTCTTCAAAGAAGTCATTTTCTTCCAAAATGACTACGTTTGGATTTGGTGCACGAGGTGCTCTTAGTCTATGTTCTTTGGGTTTCTAATTTTTATCAACTTGTTCTCTGGAATCCACCATCGTTGTTCTTTCTACTTGTCATGGGATAGGATTATCATTTCTCTTAAGACAAGTAATATCATTTCGCATTTGTCTTAGAGCCCAATTGACTTGTGCAATTTCTATCTCTTTTTGCATTCTCGAAACTTCATCTAAAACAATCCTCATATTTAGATATTGCAAAATTGCTTGAAAGATTGATCTTGTAAAATTCCTCTTCCTACTACTTGACCTTGTATGTCTTGACGAAGAGGAAGGTTGTGAAGATAATGTCAATTTGGATGCTTGTCCAAGGATGATTTCTGAGATAGTATTGCTTTCGATTATGTCTTCCTCCATCTCAGTGATTTTCCTTATTGTATTTTGCAATTGTACAATATGGGTACATTTATTAGCGCATTTTGCATCTGATGGTATATCATTAAGGTAACTATCTAATATCACTGAGTCATTTAGTCATTGTTTTGTAGGGTTTTCTTGTAGGATCTAAAAGAAGTGGAGATTGAAATTTATGATCCTTTAATTTTTCTCAAGATGGATTTACGTAAATTTTGTAAAATGGTATGTTAAGCACTTGGTCGAGCAAATATTGACATGAATATTTGCTCCATATCATCAAAAGAAGAGATTGTCCTAGTGGGAAGTGAAAGATAACAATCATATGCTAGTACAATACATGTATGTAGAAACACTTTGATCATGACATCATTGTGTTGAATTAGATGAATGTTGCATATAGTAAGAAACTAATCCAGATGTTTGTTCGAGTCTATTACACCATCACCACTACAAACAAGAAGAATCTAAGGGGAAAGAACAAGAAAATGATGAAGTTTCTATATGTTTGTCTTCTTTGGTAATTCTTTTTGTCATTTTCCCTATTTGCTCCTCCATTATTCCACTGTTCTTCATTTTCTTGTTCGTTTCAATTGGCCATCGTACTTTCTTTTTATGTCGAGGCTTCTTTAGAAACAAGGGGTCTTTCTAACTACTTCTTTTAAGTTATCTCGAGGGGTCTTTGGCTACTTCGTGTTAGCAATCATTTGATATCTTTGTTAGCGTTTAACACTAATGTTTGTCTTTGTATTTCTACCTATTTTTTTCTTTGCAAATCTATAAGTCTTTCTTGTTGAACAAGAACTTGTTAGGATTGTTCATGCTCTTTTTGATTCTGCGCAGTTTTTAAGACTAATCATATAGTTGATGGAGTATACTCCTTTAGTCTTCAAATCTGTTTGGTAACCGGGGTTGTACTACTAGATCTTATCATGTCATAGAAGATTTCACTGGTCTTATGAAAACAATGTTTTGTTTAGCTCCCCAACGGGGGAGCCAATAAATGTTGATCTTTAGGATTGACCAAATTTCAAGGATAACATTTGAGGGAATAATCTTATGTGATCATTTTTTAATAGGTGGTACTCCTCTTTACCAAATAATTATAAATCTCAAATTGAGAAAAAGGAAGCTTGAGATAGGACTAGACCTCAAGGACACAGAGAATATGGTACATATGAACATAAGCATCAAATAAAATGTAGAACTCATAAATTTTCATAGCATTTCTAGCACATCTGTAAGTAAAGAATCAAGCATTTGGACTAAAGAAATAAATCATGGAATGCATTCAGAAAAAAATTCAAAAGAAATTTTCATTCAAACTCATTGGGTTAAAAAGAGCTACATCCTTGCAATCTTAAGCTTAAAACTCAAAGTTCAAATGTCACACTAGAGATGAACTCTTAAATATTTCTCTAAGAAACCTTAAAAATATACAAATGCTTTAATAAAATTTGTAATATTTGAGGAATGTAAAGGCATTCGTTCATTTAAGGACATGTATTGTGATCTCATGAACTATATAACAAAAGTAAAGAACTGAAAGAGAAAAAGAACAACAATAAAAAAAACCAAGACTAGACAATTTATAGTGCTAGAAGAAGAGGACCCTTTTATTGTTGAATCTCATTTTTTTAAATGTTGGATGTATGTTAGAAGTGCAATTGTCAGAACTGTAGATTATTTATCTCAAAGTAGTTACCTTCTCCAAAGTGTCTTTGAGCCATTGCTCAACAAAGTCTCGGAAGGATGCCACAGTGACTTCTTGTTGCACTCGCACGTCAAACAACTCATCTTCGATATCTTTCAAACTTAGAACCAACTTGGCGTTTTATGTTATATTGGTTTTCATTCTTATTAATGAAATGAATTAACCATTTCTCAATTTATTCCTTCGGGAAATCAACACGTTGGTTAAAGTTATTTTCCCAAGTGACCCTCAAAACATTAGCATATTCCTATTTAATAGCATTGTGTCCATGATAATATTGGGTCCCTTCAATTCTTTTGCCACTTCAATCAACTTAAATAATAAGTCACTCACCTTGTTTTGATATTTTCACAGTCAACAATTAATTCAAGTGATTTAATTATTTCTTTTTAGAAGGCTTTTAATTGTTTGGTACTTTTTTGTAACAAAATATTTTGTTCTTTCCTTTGCTCTTCATTTAAATCTAACACTTTTATGATGAATGTAGTTAACGCTTCTTTATAAAACATTTTATCATTCTCTAGATATATTTGTAAACATTCAATAAAAGTGTTAATTTTCAACAGTAAGTTGATCGAAGTTGTAGCCACCTCTCACCAACCTCTCACACTTCTAAGATTGTATCAATCCTTTTGTTGGTATTGCAAACAATGTACTACCAAATTCCAAACAACCAACTCAATGCTACTTTAATCCTTGAACTACTCTCCAACATGTCCTATAAAGCTAAAATTGACTTAATAGTGGAGATTGGTTTAACAAGCAATGGATTTGGTAGTAAAGATATTTCCAGCTCCTTTACCCTTTGTTTTGTTGTTATATTTTATACTTCTTGTTCCAAGATTGAGTAGGATGATGTGTTTCTAGTTGCTTAATGAAATTCAAATAATTTCAAGGGATTTATTCCTTTAACATAAATTTCAGAATTTACTTTACCTATAACCTTATCATTTTTTACATTTATTTTTTCAAGCTATAATGTTTTTGAAATTTTTAATGTAGGTCGTGCAATGCAATGTCACTAATTCAATTTGAAATCAACTAGCTCTTATTGAGCTAGTTCTTCTTCAAACATAGATTGATTTTCTAGTACTTTCCTTTCAGCCCGGGCTAGTTCCTCTAGTATTCCTTTAACATCACCAATTTCTGTAACTTAGATAATTACAACTTTGGGTGTGTTATGGGTGTTGCTTCTCTTCCTTTTGGAATTGACTCCAACAACATGGTACCTTTCAAGGTTGAACCCTGGTTGATTCCCCTTACCACCTTCTCTAGTAGTATTACCGATCTTCTTATTGATTTCTCTTGCTTGAGATTGGTTCTTTGAAGTAAAGGTTCTCTCTAATGAGTGTTAGGGATTAGGGTTAGCCCTTGTGACTAACTATTCATGTTGCATGTGAGGTAGGTTAATGTTGTACAAAGCACTTGGGTCTTCATAAAAATCCTATGGAGTATAGGAAAATTTTGATTGTCTCTAGCACCTTTACCTTGCTTTGCTTGAAACACAATACCATATCTAATGGAATTAAGGTGAGAAGAGAAAATAGATTGAGGATCAAAACCTTTGACTTTTTCCAACTCATTTATATTAAACACATCCAGATAAGTAACATAGTTATCGATTCCAAAAATATTGTTAACCTTGAAATTTCCTAGCGAAATGGGAAAAAGTATATATATTTTTTTCTTTTTCATTGAAAAAGAGAGCATAAGACTTGTATTCTTAACATAATTCTACTAGAAAAAAATTGTCGCAAACATATGTTGGGAGCACCAAGGGCTTCCCTTCAAAGCCAAACAACCAAATATATGACAATTCTTGTTTTGTCTAAAGAATTCCTTTCCTTATAAAAGGGTGAGAGCTTCACGAGAGCATCTTTCAACAAATTGACCAATAAGCATTATTCTACATTTAAATAGAAAACAATTCAACATCAATTAAAAATGGAACTAAGCCTTATGTCTCAAAATGGATGAATGCTAACATTGAATAGGGTCAAAGATCAAAATTGGAATGTTGCGACCTCAGGATTCCTTCAAAGACATTAAAATAAACAATGACATATACCAGGTATGAACACATGTAAAACTTTTTTGATTGATTGAAATTTTCTTAATTGATAGTAATTTTTGGCTGAATTGGCATGGGCCTAGTCAAATATGACTCCCTCATGCACACAATAATGTAAAACATATAGAAAATATTGAGGAACAAATTTTGTAGATTCTTGGCCAAGAACCCAAGTGAACAACTAGGAAAATTCCCTATATGTGTTGGCTAGTGCACATACCTCAATATTGCTAGTGTTAGTTAGCTCCCTAGTTGGGTTTTGCGGGTACCTTTTAGAAAATTCTTTCTTCCACTGTAGTTCATCAAGAAGGCATCGACTTCTGCTACTTTGAATACTTGGTTGAATTTTGGAAACCAAAGAATTTTCTTGAAAACACCATTGGTTAGAGAAATGAGTATTGGAAGAGCTAGCAAGCTATATGTGCCTTTTCCTAGCATTTAATTTATAAATGCACTATAAAACTAATTCAGAAAAGTAGAAGATTCAGGTGTACACCCATCATGCACAGTTAAAGTTTAGTCTTTTTTGGTGTTCCTTTCTTTTGAGTTAAGATTTGAATACCATATGTGAGACACTAACCACTAAAAGTTGCTATCATGTTTCCCAAGTGTATTAAAAGTGTCTTTGCAAAGGGATTATCATACTCTATTTGGGATGTATATTTGATACTTATCAATAATAGTTAAATAGATGAATAAATCAACAAGTGGCTAATTTGAGAGCTTGATGTATTGAGTATGTTATCAGTTCTTGTTGTGTGGATTCATTCATATCAAGTAGTCAATAAGTACTAACAAGTGTTGCATCGATTAAAAAATATAGCAAAATCTTAATGAGAACTACACCTTATTTAATAATAGAAAGAAATTCAATCAGGCAAGGAATGTGTTAGCATTAGAGTTTAGCATGTCTCCAAAGGAAAAAAATATGAGTGAATAAGGGGTGTTGGATATATGTTGTAGGACATAAGAATGAGATGTTGTTGAAAACTAGCTCTCACATTCACATGTGAAAGAAACTAGAGGATAAAACAACTAAGTGTGGGATCATGTGAGAGTGATTCATGTATGATTGCAAGGTATTATGGAATGCTCGCAAATCGCATACTAGTGAAATTGATAAGTATGAGAATATTTGAGGGTGTCATGCAGGATGAAGTCATGTGGGATAAAAAGAAAAAAAAAATGTCATTCAAAAACCCATACTCAAGGGAAAATGACTAAGTATATGAATGGTGTAATTTGTACATTTGGGGAGTTTAGGTGCAAATTACATAACATAGAATGTGAATGTCGAATGACTTGAAGGAAAATTTGCGCTGCAACACACAAACATTAAAATGATTAATGAAGAAAAGTTAATGTGGGCTCAGAGTATGTGGAATATAAAGGGGAATTTTTTTTTTTTGGTGAGGTAAAGATTTTAATTTCCTATTAATAGATATTTACATCCTAAGCATGGGAAGTCTATGTTGGAATTCCAATGGGGAAACCAAACCATACATAGAACTTCAATTCTACCAAAATTGTGATATGAAGAAGAAAATTTTAACTACAAAATACAAAATCACTTAATAGTCTAGTCAACTATAGTGGCCTTTCTCTAGCATGGCACAAAACAAGAGAACATAAAGGAAAATGAAAAGTAAAAATGTAGTTGCATATGCATAATTATTTTCAAATTCTGTGGCCTCAAAATGTATGGGCTTTGTTTGGTAATTTAATTAATCTTAATTACTTGCATAAGTTATCGTCCAGGGCTAGTAAGCTGATGAAGTGTAAGTGTATTGTATGTACTAGAAGTCTTTGGTTATTCACACCAATTCTAAATTAAGTTGAGTTATCGAAATATAAATTCTAAATTAAGTTATTGAAATGCACATGAGCAAAGTAATTATTCCTAGAAAATGAAATGATCACACTCTTTTATTGAAGACTACTTATGGAAAATCTCACACTCTACTTTAAAATAAAATCTCACAACTCTTCATATAATTAAATCAATCCCACACTTATTGTAAATGAAAATTAATTACACTCTTCACACTAATTATATACACACTCGATTTCAAAGGGAAAGGCTACTACTAATCTCATCACACATCTGTAAGAATATCATTCATAATTGTTTGAAACCAAAATGAAATAAATCTCTACTTATCTACATCCACATTTTCTTGATTTATAAATCACTCATGCTTGAAATGAAACATCTAATTCTACAAATAAATCCTCTGTTCTATAATGCAAATAAAGTTTTGTCTAAGTATAAAATCATATTGTTCTTATCACTGTTGCTAAGCTTAATTCATGTGCATCTATAAACAAAAGAAATGATTAGTAAAACTATCATAATTTGAATTTGAAATGGTGGACAATTTCCTCCAACATAAAAAAACACAACCTCACATTGATCATATGCTGGCATATCTGGTTAAGCAGGAACAAAATCATTTTTAAAAACATGCAAATTTGGTGGCCACTGATTATCACTAGGATTTGCAACAACTTCAATGAAATTCCTGAGGATGAATAATCCACCCCTGCTTGATCTATCACCCCCGAATTTATTGACCATGACCATCCATGGGCATACTTTGACGAATCTTCCCAAGACTAGGGGTGTGGGGGGGTATCCTGCTACACCTATCCGACACTCATTCCTTCTGAATCCGTATGGGACTGGGTGTTGGCACTAACAACTTTGTTGAGCTCATCACACTACGCCACTTATTATATTTTGCACTGGATCATAACTGTAGACACATTCAGATCTTTGGGGATTCTAAGATTGTTATCAATTGGTTCAATTGCACATCTGCTTGTCATGTACATTCTCTCAGGAACATTTTGGATGATGCATTGTTTTTAAAATCACAATTTGATGAGATTACATGTATCCACATTTACAGGGAGCGCAACTAGATTGTGGATCATCTTTCAAAGGAGGCAATGCATCAACCTACAGGTGAATGGCTGATACAGGAATAGAGGGAGGAAGAGGCCTTCCAATATTATCACAGGCCATATATATATATTGGATGCAGCAGAGGGCCGACATGCCCTAATTTCATAGATTATATGATACTATTCTTATCAGAAAATTTTAGCAAAGCAATTTTTGAAAATTTGGAAAAATTTTGTATAACTTTTACTGAAATTTGAAGGTATACCCTCAGTGGGTACTTATGTACAGACCTATATATTCTGATGGCTATGGTCACACATACATCATATGCCACCGACATCTACAACATGTAATTTTCCATTTATAATAGAGAATTATGATTTTTCCCAAGGGGAAAAAAATTGAATCTGAAAGAAATTAAAAACGCATCTACTCAATTGAACAAAACAGAAAGCTTATGAAATTATACAGAAATTCTATCTACTGAAAACGAACAAGAATCCTTATTGCTTGAGGGGGCCTCCACGAGAAGCAGGTAATCATGTTATCAATCAAACTGTCAACCACGCATGAAAGCAAAAAGGTTCTTCATAAACTTAATATTAAAAACAAAGTTTTAAGTCTTCATTGTCGTGTACTTCTTAACAACTTTTCATTCCTGCCGAGAGGTTTATTTATAAAGCTCATAGCATTAATTATTTAGAGCTCTATGCCTAATCCTTGTCAACATAATACTAATTTTAACTAGAAAAGATAATATAACATAATTTGCTCATGATTTTCTATTATCAAAGCAAATCATGAGGCGTATATCTCATTCTCGCTCGCCTATTGTCGATTTACAAGGGTTGAATTTATCTTTGACCGCATCATTGGGACCTGCTTCCATCGATCTAGTTCATGAGAATAGGAGGAAATTATTGAGTGCATCAATTGCCACCTATCCATATATTTTGCTTCCCAACTGGCACCTTGGAACCTGTCAAACCACAGACTTGGTTGCAGAATCATGTGTTAGCTGCAGAATCATTGCAATTCAGTAGTTGAAGCAAACATTAGACTAAATAATAAAGAACATTATCAATTTATGAAATACAAGACAATATACCTACCATATCATAATCCTACATTTTGATGCCCACTGTGTGATTATGGAGGTAAAAAAGAAATAAAGAGAGTGAAAAAGGGTGTCAAAAAGAAGCAATTGTGAGGCTCAACATTCCCCCACACGAAATTCATTGCATGTCCTCATGCAAAATTTTAAAATTGATGAACCTTGCTTGTTACTGAACTCCTTCAAAAACTTGAGCTAAAACATCCAGATTTGTCTTCTTTGCCTTTTTCTTAGTGACTGCCATCCTTGGTTTCTTCATCAAAATCTTATACTTCAGACTTATGACCTTTCTCTTAAGGGATTTGTTCTTTTCCTTTAGCTTTTTATTCTTATCATACCACAAAGTAAGATGTAAAAGAACATTGTCATTTTGAGTCATTTGTATTTCATTTCGCACTTTCAATTTTTCATGTCCCTATTTTAAATGTTTGTTTAGTGTCTCCAATTCAAAAATTTCTTGTTTGAGAGTATTCACAATTGGAGGTTCTTATGGACTATCAGACTAAATTCCTTGATTTGAGGATGCAGTGACCTTTTATGTAGCTTTCTTCTCCAAAGGATTTATGTAGTCATATATCTCTTGTTGAACTGGGTCAATTTCAGGTGTTCTTCTTACTATATTAGCAATTGGTGATGACATTGGTGATAAAGATGGTGATGGAACTATAGGCGATGGAATCTTCAGTTCTTCATCTTCCTCCAAATTGAAAAACTCTACAGATTGTTGAGATGTTTTCTTTGTTGATTTGTTGAGTCTGGGACTTCTCCTAACAGTGGATGAAGCTTTAGTAGAGGAGTTTGATTTTGAAATTTTGCTTGTTCAACCTTTGCCTGTTTTATTTCCTCTGATTTCTTTCTAGACATACTTCCTTCCTTGTCACTAGTTTTTTTTCTTCTAATGTTCTTCTTCTTAAGATTTTCTAATACATCAGCAAGAGGAGTTTCATCTTCTGAGGGTTTCTCTGGTTGTAGAGGTAGGTCATCTTTAGGGTTTAGAGATATCTTTCTTCTACTTCTTTTTATTTTGTTGCTAGGTTTTTCTTGTTCTATCTCTTTAAAATGATTCCTGACTAGAAAACTTTCCCAATCATCTCCTATGATCTCGAGGTGGGCTTCAATTAACATTTTTATTAGACCATGATGATATAGAGTATTCTCAATAGATTGTATTTTCCTTTGAGTATTACCAGTCATTTTCTTTAGACTATTGAGTAAGAAATAAGGCAAATTAATTTCATTACCCTCAAGAAAGTGCATCATCAAACGTATATGATAGAAGAACATACAACTGAATCTACCTTCACAAGTAATAAATTTTTGGATAACCAACAATAAATTTCTCCATTTTCTTTTAAGAGCTATACTTGGGATGCCTTTCTTAAAAATTGAAGTATCCATACTTGGGTTTTTAAGAAATGTCTTCCATTCATTTCCTTCAATTCCTCTATTTTTGAACCATCTCTCACCAACCCTAGGTAATCCAGTGACTTCTGCCATGAAAGATTCTATCACCCCTATTTTAATATCCCCAATTTCTGCCTCCACTCCATCAAACACTTGGGCAAAAGACTTTGTGATCTCTCTATCATAGCCGTCGAATTTCTCTACAATTTCCAACCATTATGCCTACTACAACATCTATTTGACTTGGGGATATCCTTCCTTGAATTTCTTCCCATTCGGCTCTATTCTTGCAATAACCCTATGTTGGCAAAGTTTTAACCTACAATTTCTTCCTTTGACAGGGTTATGGAGTGAAAATGCTTTCGGCGGTCTAAGTATGGATGAGAGTGAAATCATTTAATGGAAATGGGTGAAAAGGCCTTTCGGGAAAATGGAATATGAATGAGAGCGAAATTATTGAAGAAACATGGTTTATGGAGTGGAGTATCTACGTAATGATGAATGATGAATGTGCTTAAGGGTAAATTCATTGGTAAGACATATTATTTATAATGTAGTTTGAAGTTGGAATAGTAATGATTATTTTGAATAGCGGTAGCAATGTCTATCTTATTTCATAACCCAATGTTTTCTATCTTTATTATTTAATCTAATATTTACATACCTTTGGACTTTTAATTCTAATGCTTTGATTGAATTTTGTAGATTGTCCTTGGATGCCTTCAATTACAAGCTTGATCATTCTTTTTTGCGAAAATCTTCAATTATTCTAGTTGATAATCCTTGTCAATATCAGCTGCAGAATTTTGTTAAAGCTGCAGATTCTCAACAATTCCGTAGCTTCTTATTTTGAAAAAGAAAAAGAGGGTTTCAAAGAAAATAAAATTAGAACAAGGTTTAAAAAGAAAATATAGGGTGCCAAGAATTCTTGGTTTTCATCCTAAATTTTCTATATAAATATGCCAATAGTGTTGGTTTTCATGTTTATACAATTTAATTATAGTTATAATTATTTATTATTACTATTATTTGTTTATTTTTTAGAAAACAAAAAGCTTTACAACACAAGAATGTAATATCTTTGGCACTCCATCTTCTCTGACACATCTTCGAATAATCTGATATGGCCCTATTTTGTACAGTTCTCCATTTATCCATGAGTAAGATGCACTAATTTGAATTACCTTTCTTTTCTCTCAAAGAGACAAATATAATGGTAACTTTCCTGTGGCCAAATAATTAGCAATATCTGCAAACCAATGAGATTTAATAGATAATGCAAAAAGATATTCATCAGGAAAATTATCTTCTACGGGTACATCAATATTATCATTTTGAATCCTAGATAGAAAGTCAGCAATTGTATTTTGTTTTCCAAGTCGATCCAAAATAGTAATATTGAATTCTTGTAACAACAATAACCAGCTTGTAATTATGCCCTTAGTGATTGGTTTATTCATTAAGTATCTAATTGCAAAATGATCTATATGTACAAAGGTTTCATAACCAATGATGTAATGTTTAAATTTATTAATGTCATGGACATCAACTAAAAACTCCTTTTCTGTTACAATATAATTTAACTCTGCAGGAGTCAAATTTTTACTGGTATAGTAAATGGCATAAGGAGTTAAATCCTTTTTTCCTAGTACAACTCCTAATGTTGTATCTGAAGCATCGGTTGAAATGTGAAAAAGGTAACTTCCAGCTTGGCCTTCTTAGAATTGGTGCTTCAGAAATATTTTCTTTCAATGTTTCAAAAACGTTTTGGTAATCAGAATTCCAATTGAATTCACAATCTTTTGTCAACAATTTGAAAAGTGGAGAAACAATTTTTGTAAAGTTTTCTATGAATCTTATATAGTAACCAGTGAAGCAAAGAAAACTTCTGACATCTCTTTGAAAAGTTGGAATTGATAATTTAGAAATAACTTCTACTTTAGATGTATCCACTCTAATTCCATTCCATGAAATATGGTGTCCTAAAGCAATCCCCTCAGTAAACATCATAAAACATTTTTCATGGCTTAATGAGGGATTTTCTTCCTTACATATAATGAGAACTTTTTCTAAATTTTTAAGAGCTTCTTCAAAACAATTTCCATAGGCAGTGAAATCATCCATGTAAACTTCCACACAATCATGAATTGGATTGGAGAAAATTCCTAAAACTTCCCTTTGGAATGTTGCAGGTACATTACACAACGTAAAAGGAAGTACTTGGTAGGCATAAGTTCCCCATGGACAGGTAAAAGTGGTTTTATCTTGATCTTTTGGAGCTACGTGGATCTGGTTATATCCACTAAAACCATATAGAAATGAGAAATATTTCTTTCCTGCCAATGTGTCTAAAACTTGATCTATGAAAGGAAGTGGAAAATGATCTTTTAAGATAGGTTTATTCAATTCCCTATAGTCAATGCATGCTCTCCATTTTCCATTCTTTTTAGGAACAATTACTAATGGTGAAACCCACTGGCTATCTGATATTAGATAAATAAAATTCACATTTAACAATTTTTGTAATTCCTCTTTAACGATTTCACTCAAATTTGGATTCATTCTTCTCTAAGGTTGTCGGATTTGTTTAGCATTTTATTCAATGTAAATATGATGTATACAAGTATTATGATCAATTCCTTTCATGTCAGTGTATTCCATGCATAAGTAGAGGAATGTTCTTGTAACATCTTTATTAAGTCTTTCTTTTGAAATTCTTCCAAATTATTATCGATATTCAAGGTTTTTTTCTCGAAAGATTTCTATTGGAGAATTGCCAAATTTCTCCATAGACTGTAAATATAATTGACGAGATGATAAATATTCAATATTGCATTGTTCTTGAAAATTTTGATCAGATTCATAATATGAGGAAGACTCATTATTTTCAATTAAAATCAAAATTTGATCTTCTTCATCTATTTGTGAACTAACAAAGATTGGTCAGTATATCAATATCATCATCTATCCATTCTTCACTTTCTACTTCCATTATTGTTTTTGTAGGAGGATATAATATGATTTTCTTTGTTTAGGTTCCATCAGAAATAAACATATCACTAGATCTACAACTTATAAAAGCATCAGTTGTAGCTAACCATGGTCTTCCTAGAATCAATGGATGTCCTCCTAAATTACTTTTGGGTGTTTGAATCATAAAATCAACAGGATACTCCTAAGAATCTAAATATACAAATATGTCTTCTAATACACCATCAAGTTTAATAACAGATATATATGCTAATTGCAATAATGTAGGTGTATATTGAAGATTAGGAAGTTTTAATTGATTCATAGTTTGTTTACTCATGATGTTTACTACTCCTAAATCAATCATTATGTTTGGAATTTCAATACCATTAATATGTGTTTTTACAATGGGAATTCCTGGATCAATATATTTATGAATTGTTGTTTTTCCCATCACGATATCTACAATTTTTCCAACTAATTGAATTCTTTTGATTTTTTTTCTCTTTCTTCCTAGCCTTTTAATACTCAATTCCCTGTTTGTCTTTGCAAATATTAGTATTTTTTGATAGCTTGTAACAAAAGATTTTTTATACAAACATTCTTCAATTCATCTATCATATCATAATCAGGCATAAAATATGTTTTTCTACCCCTTTATCAATTTTTAATCTCTCAGGAAAAGGTGGTGTTTAGATAGATACTGAAGGTTGTTCTATGATAGGAGTTGAGTTTATTGGAATATCATCAGAATGTATAGGGGCTTTGTTTTTGAGATTTTTCTTCTTCATTAAGGGACTTCTCTTTTTTAGAGAGATTCTCCTTTTCAAATTCCTGAATAACAACTAATGGGTACTTCTTTTCCTCTACTCTATGAGATATAAGTTGGACATTCTTTAGATATAGTGGAGTTATCATGTAGGTTTGGAAATTTTGTCCTTTCATATTGTAAACAGGTTGTGAATTTTTATTATTATTTGGATTTGGAAGTGGTTGAGTAGGCAATTGATTTGGTCTTTGAGGGAATGGTAATGAAAGTTGTGGATTTAGATTCTGAGGTTGAGTTGGTTGAATATGTTGAGGAAAATATTGTGATGGAAAAATAGGGTAAGGTTGTTGATATTGAAGATATTTTCCATAAGGATTTTTCCATCCTTGTGCCCAAAGTTGTGGCCAATATTGCCAGGGCATGGGTGTAGTCTATTTGTTTTTTGATGGTTGTGCAAATGCTTGAGTGTTAAAACCCCACATCATATTTGGTTGTGAATTTTGCCATGGTCTCTTAGCAATAAAACAGAGGGGATCTACTTGATTTGGTATTATTTCCTCTTGATAAACAACTTTAAGACCTAGTATTGAAGGACATTCTTTTGTATCATGATTTTCTGCACATATAACACATGTTTCTACATTTTTTAAGTCAAGAGGGCATTCTCTCAGAGCATGTTTCTTTCTACATTTGGGACAAAAGATTGACAATGCAACATTTTCAGCATTTTGCTTGTTTTTCACTTTAAGGGTATCTATTTGTTCACTAAGACTTCCCAAAATGTATGATTTAAAATTGTCAATAAAATTTCCTAATTCAACCCTACTTACTGTCCCAACTGCAGATTTATTAATCCTAGACATGAGAGGATCTCTTAGATTTTTCAAAGTTCTTGTCTTACCTCTTGAAATGTGTATGCATAACTCACAAGTTTCTCCAAATGATAACTGAGAAATATCTCCCTTACCCATCAAATTGAGAAGATCAATCCACTCACCTTTGATGGATTTTAATAAGATAGCTTTCAAAGTTTCTTCATCTAGTTCTTGCATTTTAGCTATTTTAACATTATAAACAAATCTTTCAATGAAATCTTTAAAATTTTCATCTTCTTTTTGCATCATTTTAAAGACTTCATCCTTAAGATTATGGGGCATACAATAATCCTTATATTTCTCTAAGAATGTAATTTTCATTTCTTCCCATGTTCTTATAGAATGTACTCCTGTTCCCATGAACCATTTTAATGCTACATCCTTAAGAGTTGCTAAAAAAAATTTCAACTTTTGAGTGTCAAGAAAGTAATCATAAGATCTACACAAAACTTCAAACTCAAAGAGAAATGTTTCAGGATCTTCATTGATTAATCCATGAAAATTTGGAAGGATGGAGGGTGACATGTTTTTCATTGTAGTTGTTGTATATTCATCGAGGATAGGAAATCCAAAGGGTTCTGGATCTCCTCTACCTCCTCCTCTCACTCTTCCTCCTCTTCCTCCTCTAATCCTAGGTTGTTCACCATTAACATTATGTACCTCTCCTTCCCCTTCTCCAGCCATTATAGATTCTTCAAAACTAATATAGGGTTCCAAAATTGGGTTTTCTAATTCTTCTTCTAGCTCTTCTGGTTCTTCTATCAATGGTAAGTTAAAATAAGTTTCTTCCTCTTCTTGTTCACTAGGGATTTCTAGTTCTTGTCCTAGAAGTATTTCTCCAGTTGAATATAGGAAAACTACTCCTTATGTTGGGGATGTAGGATCTTCTTCTTCTATTACTGCTTCAATTGATGAGGTTGGTGAATCTCTAGGTTGGATTTCGGATCTGAGTACCTCAAGAAGTTTATGTTTGCCTGCAAATGATGGAATATGAGTTTGAGTGGGTGGTGTGGTACTATGTGGTCGTGGAGGGGTGAGTGATGATGTTGGAATTAATCTTTTGCCTAAACCTACAAATCTACCTCTAGAATCTCTTTCCCTATGCATATGATTTTGTTTTTTTTTAAGTAAGAAAAAAGACTCCTATATACACTTCCCCAACAACGACGCCAAAATGTTTGGTAATTTAATTAATCTTAAATTACTTGCATAAATTATCATCCAGGGCTAGTAAGTTGATGAAGTTTAAGTGTACTGTATGTACTAGAAGTCTTTGGTTATTCACACCAATTCTAAATTAAGTTGAGTTATCAAAATATAAATTCTAAATTAAACTTATTGAAATTCACATGAGCAAAGTAATTATTCCTAGAAAATGAAATGATCACACTCTTTTACTGAAGATTACTTTTGGAAAATCTCACACTTTGCTTTAAAATAAAATCTCACAACTCTGCATATAAGTAAATCAATCCCACACTTATTGTAAATGAAAATTAATTACACTCTTCACACTAATTATATACACACTCGATTTCAAAGTGAAAGGCTACTATTAATCTCATCACACATCTGTAAGAATATCATTCATAATTGTTTGAAACCAAATTGAAATAAATCTCTACTTAACTACATCCACACTTTTTTGAATTATAAATCACTCATGCTTGAAATGAAACATCTAATTATGCAAATAAATCCTCTGTTCTATAAGGAAAATAAAGTTTTGTCTAAGTATAAAATCATATTAGTGCTATCACTACGGCTAAGCTTAATTCATGTGCATCCATAAAGAAAATAAATGATTAGTAAAAAATCATAATTCAAACCTGAAAGAAATTAAAAACGCATCTACTCAATTGAACATAACATAAAGCTTATGAAATTATACAAAAATTCTATCTACTGAAAATGAACAAGAATCCTTACTGCTTGAGGGGGCCCTCCACGAGAAGCAGGTAATCACACTATCAATCAAACAATCAACCACGCATGGAAATGAAAAGGTTCTTCATAAAATGAATATTAAAAACAGAGTTTTAAGTCTTCACTGTCGCGTACTTCTTAACAACTTTTCATTCCTGCCAAGAGGTTTATTTATAAAGCTCATAGCATTAACTGTTCAGAGCTCTACACCTAATCCTTATCAACAAAATACTAATTTTAACTAGAAAAGATAATATAACATAATTCACTCATGATTTTCTATTATCAAAGCAAATCATGAGGCATATATCTCGTTCTCACTCGCCTATTTCCGATTTACAGGGGTTGAATTTATCTTTGACTGCATCACCAGGACTTGCTTCTATCGATCTGGTTCATGATAATAGGAGGAAATCGTTGAGTGCATCAATTGCCACCTATCCATATATTTCGCTTCCCAGCTTACACCTTGTAACTTGTCAAACCACGAACTTGGCTACAGAATCATTGCAATTCGGTAGCAGAAGCAAACACTAGACTAAATAATAAAGAACATTATCAATTTATTAAATACAAGACAATTATATACCTGCCATATGATAATCCTACATTTTGATGCCCACTGTGTGATTATGGAGGTCAAAAAAGAAATAAAGAGAGTGAAAAGGGATGTCAAAAAGAAGCAATTGTGAGGCTTAACAAGCTTCTTATTGTTACTTGGGAAGCAACCACGATTAGGAGTAGGTCTCAATTGTCATCAATTCTTGTGAGCCTTTGATCCATTTCCATCAAGAAACATTACATCTAATTCAAAGACATAATAACATTGTTCTTAAGCTCATTATGGTATAAAAACACTCTTCCCAAGAGAAATTTAAGGTGCCGATAGATATCTAATGTATACATGTATTGATTGTGTCTATTCCTTGTGTAAAAAAAATCAAGAACCTAATCAACCACCTCAGCAAGAACCTCGGTGTCTATGAGATTATGCCCCTCACTACAAGCTCCCACTCAATGTGAATGATATCTTATTGGATTGGTTGAGTGTTCAAATCCATGTAACATGTTAATGAGCTCTCAACTCAAGTCTAAGCTCTATAATAGCCTCACTCCTGATAGTAGGCAACTCCTCTTCAAACCCTATCCCACTTCCTAGGAATGCTTGTTAGCAAGTGGACTAACAGATGGATAGTAAACACCTTGGAGCTAGCGAGAGTGACCAAGGCCAAACTGCTTCCTGAATCTCTATCTAAGCTTCATAGGGACTTAGCTGATATGCTAGCGGAGTCATTTTTAGAGCATTTGAAACCAAGCCAAAAATTATTGTTTGAATTGCAAGCTCCATAATGTTAAACACACATGGACAGCAAGAGAGATATGAAAGATAATAAGGAGAGTACAATTTTTATTAACAATTGATTTACATTTATAGTACAATATCTGACCGTTGGGTTCCACATCCCAAGGTCTCTTGAACTCCTTTTGTCCATTCGGCTTCCACACTAACCCATTGAGGATTAGGTGTCCAACATTCCCCCCTTAATCCGAAGGGTTATGTATGAGTCCAAGAAGAGAGCTGTAATACAAAATGTGCAAAAAATGCATGGCAGCACTAGGCTGAATGTGCTCTATGAAATGTTGGTAAAAAGGGCGGTGGTTTAAGGATGACCACCAACACTGGAACGCTTATTGTAGTTCCTGGAACTCTTCCAAAACTGGCAAGAAACTGAAGTTTTCTGCTAGAGGAAGTGATCCTATTGTTTTAAAGAGGGAAACCTTCAACCATAAAAGGGAGGGCTCACCCCGCATAAAAGGTAAAACTTCAACCTGAAAAGAGAAGTCTCAACCTGTGATGGTTTAAGGATAACCAACAACTCTGGAATGCTTAATGCAATTCCTGGAACTCTTCCAAAACTGGCAAGAAGCTGGTGTCTTCTGCTAAAGGAAGTGTCCTCAATTTTGTTACTGGAATTCTTCCAAAGCTAGCAAGAAGCTGAAGTCTTCTGCTAGAGGAAGTGTCCCAGATTGCCAACTGAAGGCATGCTCACGGGCATCTTTGTCTCTGGCTACAACTCTGAAACTAGTGTGGCAGGTTGTGGCTCAGGCTCGCTTGATGTGACTTTGAAGCTTGTAGATGACCATCATTTCCCCCCCTGTCAGATACAAGGTGAGATGATGGAGGAAGCTCAACTGCAAGACTGTTCAATATTCTGGAACAAGTTCTGACATGTGTTTGGAATATCTTCTTGGCTATTGATGCCCATTGCCAAGAAGTGATCCATTCAAGATGAATCTTTGTTCTTGCAGGACGTTTGTTTCTGAAGCATCCGTGTGAAGAATGGCTGGTTTTATGACAGTGCTCACATGGATGAAGATCAAAACAGTGATCTTTCAGATGGCCAACTCGGTCACAGTGTTGGCATTTTACAATTTGTGGTTGTTGTTGTTGCTGTGGAAGAGGAGTAGAATCTGGAACAGCTGGAGGTGAACTGTCATGAGGAGCAGGTGAACTATCATGAATGAATCCAGCACTCTGAAACTGAATGGGCTTTGAGTAGTCTGGAATATGAAAGGACAAGTCCTTGTCATATCCAAGACCAGTTCTGTGCTTGTTGTGGACAAGCTGTTCCCAAGGTCTGATGATGGGCTTGGGAAGTGCAGACTGAGTTTCTGCATGTGCATGTACAACTACTGCTTTATTTGAATGAACTGTAACATTATTGACTTGCTGCTGATGGGTTGCAGTCTCAATGTTCTGAACAGAAACATGTTCAGAATGATGACTCTTCTGTTTTAATTCTTCTTGCTGAAGCTGAGACTCCAGCTACAAAAATTCAATGTTTTCTTGTACATTTTTCAAACAGATTTGAATGTTTGCGACAATGGCTCTATCAATCATAATTGTATTGTCCGTGGTAAAATGTATTAGTGTTCAGTAATTCTAATACAACACCCATTCTATCCATTTCACAATAATATCACTGCAAAAAAATTGATTGGTGTACCACTTTGTCTTCAAAAAATCTTCAAGTATGTAGCTTCTCAATATACTTCCATATACAATGCAATTTCATACCATATGATATATATATATATATCTATATATATATATATATATATATATATATATATATATATATATATATATATATATATATATATATATATATATATATATATATATATATATATATATATATATATATATATATATATATATATATATATATATATATATATATTCATGAACATATTCTGCGCAAAATTACACAGAAAAAACATCTTAGCCAACAAATTGTAATAAAGAAGTAGCTGGGAAGTAGAGAACCTGGTTCTTCAAAAATCTAAATCAATATACGACAACTCAAACATTTGCAGAAGTCATAACACTTGTCTTATAACTTGAATATCTATGTATTTCAGCCGCCAGACTTGAATTTCAAAACCCCTTCAAATAGGAAGACCAGTGTGAATTGCTTTGGGTCTGCTCAAAGCTTGAAGTCAAGAACATAAAGAATTTCATTCCATTTCAGTCACCACAGACTTGATATTACACCTTCAATCTTCATCATCATTGTATGCATAATTGCAATCCTTGATTGCAAATCTATAACATATCTTTCAAGTTTCTACAATAAATATCAAGCAGTTTCAAACCAAAGAATTCTTCAGGCTACCCGCATAACAGGATCAAGAGAATATCTGGAATATCCTCTACAACAATCTTTTGAGGAGATTTTGCATCTACCATGTAGACTCTGCGGGCGAACACTTCCTCTTTGTAATAGCGAAAACACAAAATAATGTACCATATACAGTCGCAACCATTACACTGAGGGCCACGTTGTATGGCAGAACAGGTGGCTATAATGACCCAAACAATGTGGAATCCTTCACAGAGATATAATGTTGATGACGCTGTCAATCGAAATCCATAAATCACTTTCTTCAGATATATCCAAGTCAGGAGACAAACGAACTGCTGAAGATTCGCACACCTTCCAAGAATTGAAGGGCAGAGGAGACAAAGGTAAGGGCAAACTGGCTTCTTCTGCGGCAAGATCGAACCGGGGGTGGTTTACCGTCCAATCTTAGTTTTTCACATCAAAATTTCCGCTGCGGCCACGTTCGTTGTTCGATTCTAGCGCAAAATTCGAATTCTTCTGCAGATTAACCCCGGAACAAGACTTTATTTGTCAGAATAGCCAAATATAACTGTGATTCGTCCCAATTTGGACAATTTTAGTGTTTTTTTTTATCACTCTGGCTCGGGAATCGATTATCCGTCCGAAATAATACCGAATTTCTGGAAAGAAGCGGTCGCATATGGTCTTTGGAAAAGAGAAAGCGTTTGGATATCATGCAGTAAGGCCTCGTATTTCTGTGTTCTATGATCAACGGTACTTGAAAATTGCTCTTCACCTCCACAGAAGCAATGGAAAGCCTGGTCTTAGATCAACCCCCGCAGACATATATATCGAATAGCGATTACAGGAGCGTAATGTCATCTTATGCTGAAACGCATTCATTGCCTCCTTCAGAAGACCCCTTGCAGTCGTCCTTTAAAGATTCACACCATAAGAGCTTCAAAGATGACTTCCCAGATGATTCTTTTGTGGAGCCTCCTTCATATGCAGATGTTGTGTTTACTCCCTTTGGGGAAGAATCCATTGTTGGAAATGGTAACGGCACGGCAAGGGAGACGGGGAACTCATTTTCGTCGCAATCAGCCTCATCAAGTTCAGAATATTTGAATATTGCAGTAGTCCAACCTCAGAAGGAGCAAGAAATTGCAAACTCTCTTGTTCCAGGGGGAAACTCATATGTGACATATCTTATTGTTACTCATACAAACATGCCTGAGTTTGGCGGTTCAGAGTTCGGTGTGAGGCGAAGATTTCGAGATGTGGTAACTTTGGCTGATAGGCTTGCAGAATCTTATCGGGGATTCTTTATTCCTCCCCGCCCGGACAAAAGTGTTGTTGAAAGCCAGGTTATGCATAAACAAGAGTTCATTGAGCAGCAAAGAATAGCACTGGAGAAATATCTTTGCAGATTGGCTGGTCATCCAGTGATTAGGAAGAGCCTTGAATTGAGATTATTTCTTCAGGCTCAAGGAAAGCTACCCTTACCAAGCACGACAGACATGGCTTCACGAATGCTTGATGGTGCTGTGAAACTACCTAAGCAACTATTTGGAGAGGGCAGTCCATAGAGTTACAAATGAAAGGAATTCGAGAATGAATCATTGAGTTATGGGGCAGAGCAAGAGTTTCCACGCACGAGTATGCTACAACACAGAAAATATGGCGAGCGTTAAACAGACACGGTCAAGAGTTTCAATGTTAGGCGAATGTCAGAGGAAACATAGAGCGCAGGTATAAAACGTCTATGACACTGACGCAGTGAGACAACATTTGCAGTTGGTCTCTTGACAGAGGGCGCAGGCTTGACAGAAGGTGCAGACAATATCAAAAACGTATATGACAGACAGACATGTCAGAACAACTTGGACAGCGCTGGCAGTGTCAGGCAGAGGAATCATTTAAGTGAATATGTCAGACAGGGCGCAAGTCTGTATAAATGAATATGGCAGAAATAAACTGCACAGATAGGCCATAAAACAAATGGCTCACATTAATTATGCAGGGCAGGAATACGCCTGCTCTGATACCATGTTAAACACACATGGACAACAAGAGAGATATGAAAGATAATCAGGAGAGTACAATTTTTATTAACAATTGATTTACATTTATAGTACAATATCTGACCGTTGGGTTCCACATCCCAAGGTCTCTTGGACTCCTTTTGTCCATTCGGCTTCCACACTAACCCATTGAGGATTAGGTGTCCAACACATAAAACTAGACATATTAAAGCTTGTATCAACCACTAGGCTTTAGAGGGGGCTCAGTTAGAGGGCATAACTCGTCTACCAACACAATCAGACTATCATAGTGAAACCTTGCGTGATTTGACACATGATTGAAGACTGAAGTCCAAATAAATTAGAATGTCATGTAGACAAGTGCCTTCCTTGGCATGGGAAGAGGAAACAGCATGGTTGTGCCTACCTTTCTTTCCTAGATTCAAAGTTGGCCACATAGATAGTCTATAGTAAAATCGCCCTAGAGACTGACACCAATGATTAACTGAAACCCATTAAGCATAAGTGGAGACGTGGTGAAAGAGGTAAGGAAAAAAACTATTGAGGCCACCAAGAGATAATGAGATTCACCTCTACATTTGCTAAGAAAAACCATAGGAAACATGTAGAATCCCAATGAGGCAACCATTGATGGCCTGAGGCCACCCAAAGATAATGAGCTTCACCTTTGTGTTTCCTAAGAAAAACATTAGGCATCTATAGAACCCTAATGAGGCAACCATTGATGGCTCATCATTGAATGTGGATGGATACATCGGATCATAGTGGATTTACCATTGCATGGGAATTGTACTGAAACCCATTGCATATTGTTTTATATCCCCTAAAGTTCCTATTCACATGAGTTTTAGGCTATGGTAATGAATGCAGACATGCCTACTATGTGGTTCTTTGTAATGACGGTTGGCATGCTATAAATTGCTTGAATGCTCTCAGGGGGATATTTTTCCACATCCTACCAGCTCATGGGCTAGTGGCAACATGTTCCCACTCCCCACTTTTTCCACCTTAGTCACTCCAAACAGGGGATTTGTATAATGAACCATTGGATCCTAACATTCATGTTTAATTGGAGAGTTAGGGAGAGAATGCCAAGGGGAGGAAAGCGGGTGGTTTGGATCTGAGCATCCAAAATTGGCTAGTTTATCCACATTTTTGTTTCCCATACATTATATGTGGGAAGGGATGATAACTAGAATGGGTTGGAGTTGAGGGACTATCTACTTAACATATTTTCTGTATGCCAACATTGTGAAACCATGGAGATTGGAGAGCCATTGAGAATTTTGGAGATCATTACAATTATTAGCTTCAAATATCCTTCAACTATCAGTCTATAGCAACCTTGTGTGATGGAGAATTTTATACCTTCTTCAAGGCCTTTCATTTTAGCAACATTGTTGAATTGAGCCCCATGAATCCACATAATAGATAAAAGGGTGGGCCTAGGTGGTCTCTGAAAACGCCTCTGAATCTTGCCTAGCCTGTGTTACCTTTTGAGGCCTCATCAAAATTTAGCTTCCAGAAATTCTATGGGGGAGGAGTTTAGGATGCAAGAGAGGGTGTTAAATTGGGGGAGACGACGAAGGATGAGTAGGGGTTGGGCTGGAGATGCCCATGTGTGTGTTGTAATTGTTTCTTGTATATTTCTTTTTATGAGGTTCCATGTCTAATCTTGGAGAAGAGAGTGAATTTTGAATATTCGTTTATTTCACTCTTTCCAAGTGTTCCAAAGAAGAAATCAATGGAGAATTTCCCAAATTTGGTTGAGGATGGGGTGAATATATGCTTGAGTTCACGAATTTTTGATTGTTTGGGGGATGCTTGTAGAGACTTTGTCAAAGTGATTCATGATACTTTCAGGAGTCTACCATAGATGAGTTGTTTAGGGGCAACCATTAAAGAGGTTCTCTATATCTTCTATAACAAGTGGCATAGGGTGCATCTTGAGGGGCTTGAAAAGTTGTGTTTTTGGAAATTATTCCAAGTTACAAGCCTTTTTCCTTGGACCAATAACCATAGGAAAAGGGGTAATTTGGGCCATAGTTTGAATTTCCATATCCTACTCGATATATTGGTTGTCAGAATGGCTATGATGTTGGCCTCTAGATTGTAGGCTTCTTTGATGTTAAACATCCCAAGTCCAGAATTGTATCCCCATCAGAGTTTATCTTGTTGGGTGGAGTTTTAAATATGCCATGGTTGTAAGTTCTTCCATAATGTGGTCCATGTGGCCTCCATTAGTTTGGTATGCCACTCTTTTGGAGCTAGCCATCCCCTCCATGTGGAAGTGTGGTATTGTGGTTGATACTAGTCCTTCAGTCTATGTTTTCCTTTTGATTGCATGGCTTGAGTCAACATATTCATCTCATCCTAATCTGGCACTTTGGGAAGTTTCTTTTTCCAATATTCATCCCAAAATAAGGATGACTCTCCATCCCATATCTCCTAGAAGCAATGTTGTTGGATTAGATGCATATCTTTATTCTTCGTGTTCCATATAGGGAAGCCTATTTGTTGGAAGGAAGTATGGATCAGATATTGTAGGGATATTTGATTGGCGTATTTGTACTTTCAAATGAGCTTCCATAAGTCATGTCCACCCTATAACCAATGACACCATATTTTAGCTCATGATACCATTTCCATGACGGAAGGATCTATTAAACGGAGTCCATCTTGAAGCTTGGGTTTACATAAATTTTCCCATGTAACAAGTGCCCACTTTTTTTCAAGTTTGACTCCTCTCCAAAGGAAGGAGCATTGTAGTTTACGGATTGTAATGAGGATTAAGGAGGGCACCATGAGTATAGAAAACAAGAATATGGGAAGTGCTTAAAAGACCAATTGGAGAAACACTAGTTGATCAAAAATGTTGAATGATCAAAAAGTACAACTTGCCATTTTTCAATTTAATTTATTGATGAGGTATTTCTAGAGACTTTGCTTGAGTGAACTATCTGTAAGGGGGGTGCCCAGATATTTTTCAGGAAGCTTTCTAATTGTAAATCCCGTGGTTTTGGAAATATGTGTCTATATTGCCATTGGAGTGTTAAAAAGAGAAAATTTTAGATTTAGATTTGTTTATGTCCTTACCTAAAGTGAGAGGGAATTCCCCAAACACTTGTGCAATGCTTCAAGCTTCTTGAAGTGTCAGTATTCCCATTCACATGGTGTCATCCACAAATTTTTTATGTGAGCTAGGGAGATTCTCTTTGAAGAGACACAATCCCTTGATCTTTTGAACTAATATGGATTCTTTACAAGATCTTCCCAGGTCTTTTTCCACGAGGATTAAGAGGAAGGGGGAGATGGAGTATCCTTGATGGATTACCCTAGAGGTGGTGAAAGGGGTCGTTGTATAACCATTTAGAAGGAAAAAGAAAAAGGATCTGGAGATGAGGGATTTTACCCAATTTATCCAATTAGAGTGGAAGCCAAAGGTAAGAAGGATTTGAGTCAAGTAGGACCAGTTTAGTTTGTCGAATGCTTTAGATAGGTCTAGTTATAGAAACACACCAAACTTTTTGGAGGTCTTGAGAGAATGGATTGTTTCATGAGAAATCATGATGCCATCCAAAATATGTCTCCCTTCAACATAACTAGTTTTTTCAAGAGAGATGAAAAGAGGGAGGAGAGGCTTAAGCCAATTAGTAATTATTTTTGTGATTATCTTATATACAACATTGCATAGGGTTATATACCTAAATTTTCTTGACTTGTTGACATTTTATTTTTTAGGGATGAGTGTAAAGAAGGTGGATTTTATAGCTTTGAGAATGGAGAAATAACTTCATGATTCATCAATGACTTCCCGTAGATTAGGATAAATGGTAGACCAACAGGCCTAGAAAAATTCCACCATGAAGCCATCTAGGCCAAGGGCCTTGTTTTTAGGTAAGGATTTGACCATTTCTTTGACCTCTTCCATGGTGATTTCATGAAGGATGGCATCGTTATGCTTTAAAGTAATCAGGGGTGGGATATGATGAGTGACTTTTTGAATGGAAGCATCCATTTGTAGTTGAGGACTAGATAAAATATTTTTGTAAAATTAGACGAGATCTGGTGCCATGTCTTCATGGCCCTGAAATCTAAAAGCTTCTAAATTTTTAAACGAATATATTTGATTGTGGTGCCTGTGATGAAACATTTAGTTGTGAAAGAAGGTTGGTTTTTTATTGTGGTATATACATAACTTTTCCTTTGACAATGTCTACTTAGTGCCACTATTTATTGACTTTTCCTTTGACAATGTCTACATAGTGCCACTATTTATTGATGTTTTCTTTCAAGTCTGTGTGTTGGATCCAATATCATTCCAATCAGAAGCATATGTTATTTGGGTGTGCCTTAATGTCCATATCTAGCTAAATTAGCCAATGATTTGAGCCATGGCTAGGAAGAATGGAGGATTCCATGAAAATATCTCGAGCCAGTATGTTCTTTGCGATGAGAGCCCTCTCTAGATGATATGCTATTTGTTGACATCTGCCTCAATGATTATTCCAATTGTGTAGTCCATTAGTAGTATACAAATCTATCATATGGGAGGTATCCATTGTTTCCTTGAAGAGGGTGGATTCGCCATCCAACTTGCATATTCCTCCCTTATTCTCCTCAAGAGATTTGATCAAAATTTAGTCCCCTCCCAAGATCCATGGCATCAAGGAGATTAGGATGTAGGTTTTCTTGATTGATTGCAAAAAATAGACTTTTTCTTTGGAGAGTTTAAGACCATAGACATTTGAAAGAAGCAAGTTTATGAGGATCTTAGTAGTTGTAATTGAATGGTTAAAATATGGAAGGAGGTGAAGAGTTTGAGAACAATAACTTCCTAGATGTTCCATATAATAACAAGACCCCCCCCCCCCCCCCGCACTGATTTCCCCTAGGTGTCTATGGAAATGGAGTTGCAGCTTTGCTCCCATTTCTTGACTAGTAACCAACGAATGAAATCACTAGTACTTTTTGTTTCTTGAATTAAACAATAAGGTTGGGTTGTCATTTCTCCATATTTATTTCAGAAGCCTTGTTCTCCTTTGTAGTTGAGGCATATGATATTCCAAGATATAATTTTCATTGCAGACGGAGGGTGGGGGGGTGGAATTGGAGGCAAAAACCTCTGAAATTAGTTTGATTCTTCTTGAGTTGACTAGGATTTCTCCTAGTTCCTCTAGGAACTACTAATTTCTCTTTCTTCCTTTTTTCTTGTCTTGAACTCCTAGCGGAATGCAACTGGATTTTCCATGGGAGGATTTTTGAGCTTGCTTCTAAGATTTGAGAAAGGCTTTATTGAGAATTTTGATTGGATTCTCTGGTATGGAGTTTATATATTTGCCTTTCCAAGCATTGGCTAGAATGGGGAGGTCAAGGGCATTGATATCTATGTCCTTGATATCTTTATTGTGTATGTTGGGGTTGGAGTTGACTATTGGGGGTTTTTTGGGTGTAGGGTGTATATGGATGTTATGGGTGGGTTGGGAATTGTTAGAAGGGATGATAAGTTGATAGGAATCAGACATGTCATACTTCGAAGTGGAGGGGCCAAAGGGTTGAGGCATGGTGGAAAGGGAAGTGATGGATCCAAAACTATTGTTGGTAGAATGGGTTTTGTTTGAGGAAGGAGGTGGGGGAGGAGGTTTAGGGCCTTGACGATGGTTGACAAGTTTTCAAAAACCATCTTAATCTTCAATTTGGGGTAGATCAACTACAATGGTTTGGGCTAATAAGGGGAAATTTTGATAAAGGTTCCCATATTCATGGCATCGTCACATTTAAGGGGAATATGTTCATAATCAAGGGTTTATTTCCAGAACTCATCCTAGTAGTAGATATCTATAAATTTAGGTAAGGGTTCAAAGATTTCATGTAAATAAAAATGTGGGTGCAAGAGATGTACCTTTCTTGCTTGGAAGCCTTGGAGATCTTGATGAAATATACCCAGGGCATTTCCGATTCTTGCTAGTGTATCTTCATCCCAAAAATTCTCAAGGAAGGGAATACATCCTAATCTTAACTAGCTATGCTGCAGTGAAATCCTCTTAATTGTCAAGTATAAAATGATTTGTTGAGAATATAAGGTAAAGCCTTGCAGAGTTAAAGAAGTATGGCCCATTCTCAAAGAGTTGCATGCAATATTTAATGTTAGCAGATATAATGGTGAAGAAACCCTTTTCTCCTATTCTAGTTTGATGTGGCCCTTGGAATTCCGTTTGAGTTGGATTCAATGGGTGAGTGTTTTTTTATGTTAGTTAGATGCCTAATAATTTCCCAATGAAGGCATGATCCCTCATGTATTGAATATATTATGTAATGCGACCGGATTGTAGTTCAAATTTCAGGTTAGTTCTAGCTTTAGGAAAATACTTCTAGGAGGCCTTCTTCTAGTTCGTGTAAGTTTCTTTTCATTATTCATTGGTTGGTGTCAACATCCTTTACTATGGCCTTGTGGTCTAAATGTTTTGGGAAAAAAAATTGTAGGTTGGGAGAACCGACCTGTGTCGACAATGATTTGGCCATAAGAGGGAGCACCGCTCCCTCCTATCAAATTTTTCATTTCAAATTGAATCAGATTCATTAGAGAAATTTTGAGGTAAAATCTAGGCCTCAAAACAAGAATGTACAATAAAAATAAACTTTATAAGAACCAATAGAATTCAATATGATGATGTCAACCATGGGGGATGATTAACCATTTTTAGAGTAAAAGGTGAAAAGGTTAAAAAAAAAACCTACTTTTTCAACTTATCTCCCTACGATTTTACTCAAATTTCAAGTGGGAGAACTTGTTGGATGTGGAATTTAATTTTTCATCCAAGGAGTAACCATGTTGCATACTTTTGAGGGACCCTACTACGCGAAAAATGTGGAATACATGAAAAAATGTGATTGCAATCACTTTTTTTTTCACGTATTTCACATTTTTCGTGTAGTAGGGTACATCAAAAGTATGCAAAATGCGTACTCCTTGGATGAAAAATTAAATTATGCATCGAGTGAGTGTTCCGTCTCGAAAATTGAGTAAAATCTAAGGAGATTAGTTGAAATAAGAGTTGAAAAAATAGTTTTTTGTTTTTTCCATCTAAAACTTGATGAGGTAATATAATATTATTTTATTATTTCCACTATTATTATATAATATTCCTTAGGAGGTCCATTTTAGAAATCAAAATTTCTCTAATGGTACATGTGTGTTCAATGACGACAATAGAAGAGGGGGATTCAAAGTGCATCGACAGAGGGTTTTAGTGAGCATAGTTGGAATACATCAGAGAGTTCTTAGGATGGAAAGAATCAAATTGATTTTACCATGTTGTTATTCAAAACACCAAGACTTCATATACAATTTCCTCTCTAAATCTAAAAAAAGAAGTAAAAACTTGTTTGACAACCTGTATGGGTAAGAATGGTGAAGTGTTAGGAAAAAGACGTTTAAGTATGAAATAGAGTATATTGGCCTATAAGTAGATGATTAATGAATGTTGGTCTACAACTCTGCATACTTCCTTCCCATATTATTCATTTCCTTGCAATTCCCTAAAACTTAGTCAATTTCAATGCTTGTGGGATGTGAGACGTAGGACATCACTTTGCCTCACCAACCCACTTTGACCCCACACTTCCATGCCCTCCATTTCACTTTATACAATATCCAAAGTGTATCACTTCCATACTTATCCATTTTGACATATTGCGAGTTGCAAAAGACCTTGTTTGTGACTTCATTGTACCACCTACACCATAACCCCACACCTTGTATTTCCATGTTTACCATTTTTCACTTTGGGCCATTAAAATTGCATCATCAAAGTATTTATACCTAGTTTGTTGAGGCATTTCTAGTAAGCATTTCGTATAGAGCACCGCCTTTAAGGAAAATTAAATGCTCACCACTAGTGCATCATTTACACATTTGGGTAGATATTGGCATTGAATATGGCACAATTCTTGTAAAAATTTTGTTCATATTTTATACCGATGGAGCAAGTCCAAGCACATGAAGGATTTGACAACAGGACATTTTCTCCATCCAAATGTTTTATATTGGGTATGTTTTATTGTTCATCAAGTCCCAACAACTGGATAAGGGAGTAGGAGATAATCATAATATACAAGAAGAATATGTTGAAAGTTAAGAAAAAACCATAGGGGCTTGACTTAGTGAACCTATGACCTATCACGTGCGTTCATGACATATTAAAAAATACCCTTAATTTGACTAGATGTTGGAAAATACCCTAGAAAATCACATTATTTAACCCCCTACCAATATGAACCAAATACACCTTCCCAAATTAAAAAACCCCTACTTCCACTAGATATAGCATGTATCCATTTTTCATTAACATTTTTTATACATGTTTATATTTTTTCATTAACTTTGAGCTCCATTTTTTAAACCTGCCTATATAAAAACCCTTTACCCCCTATATATCCCCCAATACATTATGCAATTTTTTCCTCAATATATATCCCCTAATATGAACCCACGTGGTATGGTATTACTCCCCCATTGAAATCCCCATGGAAAAAACCCTTTATAATGATGTCAATACTCTAATCAATACAAATGCTCAAGCAAATGTGACACATTAGTTTGGAATTGAGTTAAAATAAATTGAAGGTGAATTATTTGATATATGGGTAAAGCATGAGGTAACGATAACATCATTATGAAGTCCAGAGGATGTGATCTAATGGTTCGGTGGGGAGGATTGGTCCCCACGAGTCTTGTTGTCCAATCCTGGGCAGGACTATGTATGCATGAGAGTTGCTCCAAGCACAATTTCTTCAATTGAAAACGATGATAACATCATTATGAGAATTTGATGAATAATGGTTGAGTGACGCCTTATAAAAAATAGTTGAACCTTAATGACCCACAAGACTTAAAAAATAGTTATACTGGTTAAGATTTATTTGGATGGCACAACATTTAATAAAGTATTTGTTGAATGGTGATAGAGAGAGATCCTTTTCAACGTAGTAAGCAAATAAAAATCCACCACCAAGCCTTGACTTTTCATATTCCTCTTAGTTAGTAATTATTCGACCTTTCCTTTTAGAGTCCTTTTGAATGTCAAAGGTTAATTTCTAAGTTCTCTTTTGTTCCTCCCAGAGTTTTTTATCTATTTTTATGGTCCATGTGAGCCCCACATTGCTCCATTTAAAAGAATACATTTAATTTTTTTTATGGTCCATGTGAGCCCCACATTGCTCCATTTGAAAGAATACATTTAATTAAAAATAAATAAATAAATTATGGTCCATGTGAACCCCACATTGCTCCATTTGAAAAAATATATTTAATTTAAAAATAATAAAATAAATAAATTATAAGCATTTGTATATTTAAAGCTTTATACAAAATTACCTATGTCATATATAGCTTCTGTGATTTTTGATTGAGTTTTAAACATGAACTTTCAAGTGTGTGTCACTTTAAAAGCTTTGTGATTTTAATTGAATGATCATGTCGAGTTCTTTGCACATGTGTTGATCTTTTATCTTCATCTTACCAAATGATATACTATGCTTCATTTTATGCTATTCGCGAAGCAATGTGTTATGAAATTGCTTAATTTATTCTTTTAAGTCATTATATTATATTTTTTTTTATTGTAAATACTCATTTTCTGAAAAGCCTAGTTCTATGTTAGGAAATTTCTATAATTGTTACTTTGTATTTACCATTTTTGAAAAGAGGAGTACCACCTCTTTAAAAACGAAGAAGGAATTTTCTATTTAATATTATATCCAAAACTTTTGAACAATATTAAATATCAATGTGGGTTAATAAGAATCCTTCGTAAACATACCTCTCATTTTAATTAATTTATTTATTTTAAAGTGACTTTGTTACATTTTTTTAAATTATTTATTTAATATTTTGGAAAAAAACATTAGGGCAATCATATAATTTACATGTTAACCATAGAGATTAAATAGACTTTGTTATAATACTATAGGCTAATACCATGATTTATAAATACCATATATAAAAAAATCTATAACTCATTTCATATAACAATTGTCTATATAACATATCTTTTAATTAATCAATTTAATTAAAAGGTAGAAAGAGTGCAGTGACTTTTAAGATGCGACCTAACCTTTAAATTGCGATTATTATAATATTCTATTAAAAATAAATTCCTATTATATATCTAATTTTTTTTTCTAAGTAAAACTGATCTATTAATAAAGACATAATGTACAAAGAGGCTCCAGCCTCAACGGTACTGGGTCAGTTATATGACCATTTTGAACATCAAGCCTTGATATCGCGACTGCCCTAGTTGGGGAAACTAGTCCGAGAACAGGATAAGGAAAGTTCATTTTACCCTCGCAGGGGCTACAGTTCCAAAATTCAAAAATTGTAACCAGAAGACTGTAAATTTTAGTAATACATCCACAGTTTAGCTCAAAATTCTCCATAGTAAAACAGCTCATGTGAACCAATGCTTGTGACCTGAGCGGGAAACGAAATTCAAAAAAAGACACGACATGAAATGAAATTCAAAATTGAGCTGGAAACGAAAATAATCAAAATCGGACTCAGGGCCCGACACGTGACCTGGCATGCAGCTGCAAGGTGGCTTCTGTTGGATCTTCCTCCACGATCGGACACCAGCCAAATTATTCTGAACCAATATCATCTGCATGCCCGCCACCTACAGTGTCCTCCATTTGAATTCCTTTGTCCTTGTGGGTGGCTTCGCCTCCCAGAGTCTTCTGTCGGCTGCTGGACAGGTTGTCCTTGTCTCTCGGCGGGTGGCTGGAGCTCGGCTCCCCTTGAAAGATGCCGAGCTTAGGAGGATCCTGGTTAATCTCCCAGTTGAGCTTTGGTTCGGGACAGGAGTCAGTGACCTCTCTGAAATCCACTGTGACGGTGGCAATTATGAGCGGCTTGTCCATGGAGCAGCGAAACTGGAATTGCGCTTGCTGGGAGGAAGCATTGGTAGCAATGTGCTGCGCGAATCCCCCTGAACTCTGAACCTCATTGGTGCCCAATCTTCCTCGGCTGCTGCGAGTGTTCGGGTATCTGCTAAGGAAGCGGGAATTGGAGGGGCTTAGGGGAGGGGAGACAGAAGGGGGCAGGGACGAAGGGCGAGTGGCGCCGCCCCGACTACCACCTCGCCTGCTCCTCATTCTATGATGATGGCGCATGATTCTTTGTTTAGAAAGCTGCAGCGAGCGGTGAATTGCAGGGTCAGGAGGCGGGCCAGAAGCGACAAAGGGGATGTTGTGGGGAGCAGGGGAATTCAAAATCGGACCAGAGGAAGGGACCGAGACCTTAAATCGCAGGTGGCAGAGAAAGGACTGAGAAAAATGGTGACCATTGCCCAGGTTGACGCAGCAGAGGAGTCTACAACGTCTTCCGGTAGTAGTGCGAAGGCTCGGCTCTGCTGCAAAGGGATGGCAGGAGCAATTGAGAGGCTGAATAGGGGAATGTGGGGGGCTCTGCTCCATATTTCTGAATTTGCAAAGAATTTCTCGATTTTCCAAATTGGTTAATGGCGTTGTCCAAAGAGCCAGGACTTGCCTTAATTCCCCACAGGGGAAGGCACAAGTTGCCATACGGATTAGCCACCTGCTTGTCCGACGGCCCATGCGCATTAATGACTTATCTACCACCCGCATCCCGGGTATATCTAATAATTATTTATAATTAAATTAAAAAAATTATAATTTTATTTCAAAATAAACACTTATCATAATAATTTAAAAAAAAAAACATAATAAATTAATTTTTTAAAATAATAATATAAAAATAAATAAAAATATTAATGATACCTATCAATATAATAAATTAAAATTTTAAAATAATAATGTAAAAATAAATAAAAAATATTAGATTATACTTTTAATATGCTATAAACTATTATATTAAATTTGAATTAGTATATTATTAAGTAGAAAAGTAATGACTAAATTGTTTGTTTTTTAATAATTTTAAAAATTTTACCGAACTTTGGATATATTGGGATGTATTTGAAGTAAGATTTTATATTTTTAATAATGTATTTAATGTAAAAATTTATATTTAATAAGGCCACATAGCTAGGGTTTCTGCCGCTTAGTTTGATTTAGTTATTAATTTATTTTTTATTGCTATGATGAATTTTAATTTAGTTATTAATTTACTTTGTATTGCTATGATGAGTTTTAGTTTAATGTTATTAGTTAAAAAAAAAGCTTTTAATCGTATGAAGAGCATTGTCCATATTTTATGTGGACCAGAGGGGTTGCAATGAATCTTACATGGATTGAACTAGGAAGAAGGTTTATATAAAAATTTTGAAAGTTGAAGTAGGGCATTGGTTGATTTTTTTTTTGATGGGAAAACTTAATATAATTTAGTTGTCAAATTGGTGGTGAAGACAATTATCATTGGTTGTTAACTGTGAATGCAGATTGACTTATCACCCTTATTCAAGGAAAACCACCCCACCTGGAATAACTGTGAATGCAAGTTGACTTATCAACCTTATTCAAGGAAAACCACCCCACATGGAATAACTGGGTAATGGTTCGTAAGGGGCCAAATTTTCATTCTTTCCAGATGTCTCTGGGCCTTGAGTTATTAACCTGTTTCCTTACCTCCAAATAAAACAAGCTCTTAACCAAACAAAACAATTTTAAAACATTGGTTTGTTTATACAACCTTCACCATTTTTTTTCACATACATATTTCAAAAAAATTAATGTTTTACATGTTTCGAAATTTTTAATTATTAATCTTTGAAAAGTATGAAAAATAACAATATCATTAATTTATATATTATTTAATTTAAAACAAGCAAAAAAATTCACCTTTTTCACCTTTAGAAATGGATTTTTCTCCTCTAAAATAATAAAACTTGTCATAATGAAATGGTCAATTATTTTAGATGAATACAAATTATTAGTTACAATTTCAAAATACAAATTAATTTATTATCGTTATTAAAAATACATATTGTTATATATATATATATATATATATATAGATAGTTAGTTTATAAAAAAATTATAACACATTTTTGAGAGTGGAATCATGACTCTATTTCTTTAGGTTAAAAAATATTAAATTATTAATTTATGAAATAGAGAATAACAAAATAATAAAGTCATAGATAAAACCCAATATTATAAAGCAATTACAATTTGTATAGTATTTGATACTTTCTTTTCCCGCATCATTAAAATGTAAAATCTCTTTCAAATTAAAGTTTTTTGGGACACTTTCCTTCCTCATCTCCCAACGAATAAATAGAGACCCAACCTCTCCAAATGAAACAATCTCCTTACCAATCATAATCTTACTTTATGCACGGAGTGACTGCCAATCAAGTGGAGTGAAAATTGTATGCTATCTCATATATGAAAGTACTTACATATCTCAAATTATGCTATCTCATAGAGACATGCAATTAATTAAAATTGTATACAATTAATTGAAATCATTTTCCTAAAATATGTGAAGTAATGAAATCTCTAATCTCAATTTACAAAGTGCACTTGAAACATTCACCGTATAGAAGAACAAGATTTACATATACAGGACATTCAATATAAATATAATATTTATATACCATAAAACCATTTAAAAATACTGAGCATACTTCCAAGTGAACCATATATTTATATGTTAACTATAAATATAATTATGTTATTAAATTTATAATATTAATTTATATTATTTAATGTGAATGTTTATTATATTATTTGCGGCATGATAATAATAATATGACAGATCGATCTGGCTTTTCTATTATAGTTGGTTTGATTTATTATATAACTTATATTCTTTCATTTATCATATAAATTAATCTATAATGGTATGACAAATCCGAATTATGGTAACAATGTTAAGTGCATTGAAAACTTTAATTTCATCTGTCAGATAGCATGAAAGAATGGGCAACCAATACATCCCATGCTATAGGGCCTTTATTAGTCTTTAAGAGTACTTTTTTCTCTGCAGGGTCAGTGTGGCAGGAGCTAACCAACTTGTCATGTTGATCTGGATTGTCTATCACATGTTGATTTTTGGACTTATTTTTTCTCAAAAAAAAAGTTTAATGAAATATTTATTTTTAATAAAAGAAAAAATTAACCCATGTAATTTGAGAATTAGAATATGTAACTGACAAATCTTCTCCAAGTTTAGCAAATTCTAAAGAAAATTCTCTAGAATGTATATACAACATATAGATTTGACTTAGAAATAAACTACTTTACAAAACCTTACTTCCATGGTTTGCATTCACTCTTTTCCCATTGAGGATACACTATTAGAAAATGGTAATTTCTAATTTTTATTATTATCAATAATAGATTAAATAAAACTATTAATGCTTTATTATTATAAAATTTTCTATCGCCATGAGCCGCGTTCTTGTCGGTATTGTATGGTCATGGAGCAGTCACCAGAAATAATTTGGTCCTGTTATTGCTGACAAACAGAAGAGACGGGAGTCCCCATGCATAATGATCTGCAGATGTAGAGGTGTACTTCACACTGACCCTGAAGAGAAAAAAGTACTCTTAAAGACTAATAAAAGCCCTATAACATGGGATTTATTGGTTGCCGTACTTCACACTGACCCTGTAGAGAAAAAAGTACTCTTAAAAACTAATAAAGACCCTATAGCATGGGATTTATTAAACAATTTTATTGGTTGCCGTACTTCACACTGACCCTGCAGAGAAAAAAGTACTCTTAAAGACTAATAAAGGGTTGCCCTTTATTAGTCTTTAAGAGTACTTTTTTCTCTGCAGGGTCAGTGTGAAGTACGGCAACCAATAAAATTGTTTAATAAATCCCATGCTATAGGGTCTTTATTAGTTTTTAAGAGTACTTTTTTCTCTACAGGGTCAGTGTGAAGTACGGCAACCAATAAATCCCATGTTATAGGGCTTTTATTAGTCTTTAAGAGTACTTTTTTCTCTTCAGGGTCAGTGTGAAGTACACCTCTACATCTGCAGATCATTATGCATGGGGACTCCCGTCTCTTCTGTTTGTCAGCAATAACAGGACCAAATTATTTCTGGTGACTGCTCCATGACCATACAATACCGACAAGAACGCGGCTCATGGCGATAGAAAATTTTATAATAATAAAGCATTAATAGTTTTATTTAATCTATTATTGATAATAATAAAAATTAGAAATTACCATTTTCTAATAGTGTATCCTCAATGGGAAAAGAGTGAATGCAAACCATGGAAGTAAGGTTTTGTAAAGTAGTTTATTTCTAAGTCAAATCTATATGTTGTATATACATTCTAGAGAATTTTCTTTAGAATTTGCTAAACTTGGAGAAGATTTGTCAGTTACATATTCTAATTCTCAAATTACATGGGTTAATTTTTTCTTTTATTAAAAATAAATATTTCATTAAACTTTTTTTTTGAGAAAAAATAAGTCCAAAAATCAACATGTGATAGACAATCCAGATCAACATGACAAGTTGGTTAGCTCCTGCCATCCGCAGACGCAGAGATGTACTTCACACTGACCCTGCAGAGAAAAAAGTACTCTTAAAGACTAATAAAGGCCCTATAGCATGGGATTTATTGGTTGCCCCTATAGCATGGGATTTATTGGTTGCCTAAACAGACTACTTATTTTCGGCGATTTTTTGAATTCGGTGCAGTAATATCTACTTACCATCCATTGGGTGCTCATGTAGGCTGCAGATTAGCCACGATGAGATTTTTTGAATTGTGTCAGGTGCAGTAATAACTACCTACCATCCATGGGGTGATTTCTTCCATTATGCTCATGTAGGCTGCAGATTAGCCAGGAAACTGAGCTACTTTGTGATAGATCGAGAAGAGAATTATCTAAATAAAATTCATTGTTGATGGGATATTCCAACAACTCTCTCAGGTATGTTATAAATTTGATTATAAGCTGAGGAAGGCATAGACCAACATGGGTTTATTCAGGAATTTGCTTCTTGTATTTGTACTCTTCGGTGTTTGCATATGCTTTTCTCAACAGGCCGACGTATACCGTCTCCATCCCAAATATCCTGCAGCTGATGATGAAAAAGACGACGATTCCAAGGCTTTCTTTCTGAGCCGAGACACCAACAGGATTGGTAGCAGGTTGCAGGCGGAGGAAACTACTATCTTTTCTCTTAAAGGGAATGTTGTTCCGGATGGGTAATGTGGAAGACCATAAGAATTTCATTCTAAGTTCTGAATTCAATGTTTATTATAGAATATGCAACTGAATGCAGTGGAATTGCAGGCTGTATTACGTTACTATGCATGTTGGGGTTCCTCCGAAGCCATACTTTCTGGATGTGGACAGTGGGAGTGACCTCACCTGGGTCCAGTGTGATGCTCCATGCAGAAGTTGTGCCAAAGTATGTAGCTTAGGCCATCATTTGAGTAATTTGAGTATTTTGCAGATGCATGCTTACAATACATGGTTAAGGTAGCAGACCTCTCCCATTTGCGGACAATGGGCAGTAATTTGATGAATTCTGTTTTATTCCCTGATTTTAGGTTCCCTAAATTTTTAACAAGCCAAGTTATGGGCCTTTTGAATTGTGGAGTTGACTCTGCATTTTGGGTTGGTAGTAGATCTATCCCACTTGCAGACTATGACCAGTAGTTTGGCTAGTTTCTGTTCCCAGATTTTTTAATAAGCCAGGTTATGAGCTTTCTGAGTCTCAGAGTTGATTTTGCATTTTGGGTTGGTAGCAGGCCCATCACACTTGCTAGCAATCACTAGTACTTTGCCAATTTTATGTTCCCTACTTTTAAAATAAGCCAAGTTAGCAGCCTGCCGAATCTCAGAGTTGACTCTGCATTTTGGGTTAGTGGTCCATGCATTGCTTGCTTGCAAATTATTTCTTCTTGTTTATACATGCATTCCAATCTGGCAATTAGCATACTGGATTTCTAGATATTCATGGTATTTGAAGTAGAATTCATGGTGCTTGACAAGACCCAATTGATGCATCTGAAAGTTGTTTTCTACTTGTTAGCGTCTGCATCATGGGCTGCATTAGTTGTATGCTCTGTTAGTTGTCTTTCTCCATTTCTCTCTTGTATATGTCTTAGGCACTTCCTTGAGTTACTGTAATAGATGTATTTGACTCTCTGCATTCTCAGCTTTTTCGTTCAGCAGTGGACACCTGTTATTTCTTGAATTCATTCTATCCTGGGTTTTGTAGTTTGAGACAACATGAGAGTTTTATGCCTTCTTTGCAGGGACCACATCCCTTGTACAAGCTAAAGAAAAACTCCCTGGTGCCAGACAAGGATCCTCTGTGTGCTGCTGTGCAGGCAGGGAGTGTCCATAATCACAACCACAAAGGACCTTCTCAACAGTGTGATTATTATGTTGAGTATGCAGATCAGAGCTCTTCTATAGGGGTCCTTGTTAGGGACATTGTTTGGGCCTGTCTAACCAATAAAACTTGGTTGACAGAAAATTCTGTTTTTGGGTATGTGTTTCTTCTTTTAATTAGTTTGTTTGTGTCAGATGGAATTCATTTCTTTCAAACAACTTTTAAAACTGTGAAAATTACTGAATTATGGAATCTGATAACAGATATCCTTGATCATCCAGAAAATGTCACTACATATTTTAAAAGGCCTGATAGACCTTCCTGGTATGGGGGATGTAGAAAAAGAAAATGGAAAAGTGTTTCAGGTGAAGACCTTACTGGTCATGATGGGCATAAAAATAAATGGAAGTGATCAGTCATGCTCATAAATGTTTTCCATGACAGGTGTGGATATGACCAGCAGGGATCTTTGGAAAAGTCCCCTGCACGCACGGATGGTGTTTTGGGTCTTGGCCGTGGTATGGCGAGTCTTCCATCTCAATGGGCAAAGCAAGGCCTCATCAAGAATGTGATAGGTCACTGTATTTCAGGAGGAGGACGAGATGGGGGATACATGTTCTTTGGTGATGATCCTGTATCCACCTCAGCCATGACTTGGGTTCCCATGCTTGGCAGGCCATCTATGTAAGATCAAATTAAATCCACTTTCTCTGTTCTCTCTGTCTATTCAATTCAAAGTTCAGCATAATCAATTAGATTCCTCCTTAAGCATATTTTCTAAATATGGATCTCAACAAATAAAAGTTTCATTGATTTAATAGGCACCAAATCGAAGTTCATCACATATCAGAATTTATTTTTAATTTCAGTCTCAAGAAACATAGCATAAAATCATTTTTCAGTCTCCCTAGCTGCTAATCTTGAATATTCTGATACGGCAGAGCCTTCTTGTTCTGAATTCATTTATGTGCTGTTTATTTCATTGCCCCCAAAGTTGTGTAAGTTGTATGGGCTCCCGTTTGCTCTCCTTTCAAATGCTTCAGTACAAAAACCACAGAGAGTCTGGATAAGGTTATCCATCTACAACCTTGATTATATGGATGGGACAAATTTCCTCTATATGCACACCATGGTCATTTTTGGCTTCAAAATATTCACAATGTTTTTCTTCATCTTATTTTGTGTTCAATTTTACAGGCTAAGCTGGTCTTCTAGAGTTTTAACATGCTCTGACACATCTGCAGTTAATTCTTGTAATTCTGGTTTCTGTACCTTGAGATATTGCACCAAAACCATTATCCTTCTTTCTTTTGGAAAGTTTCTGTTCCTCCTTTGCATGTGCTATTGTTAAATTACGGTATGTTCTATGTTTAGAGCAGTTTACTTATCTTTCTTTTTATTATCCACAGATTAGCAATCACATGTACATAAGTAGAGTGTAGATAGAACATTAAACGATCAATAGAAAACAAGCTAAGACAAGAGACACAAGATGTGGCGGCTAGCCAAGGACAAACCCCAATATGGGAAAACCCTTTGATCAAATCTTCTTTTATCTTCAATAATTCAACAGAGAGAAATAGTACAAAAGTCTGATTTATATCAGCAGCAGCAAACCCTAGATCAGCGACATCAGCATCAGCGACATCGGCATCACCGGCATCAACATAACCGGCATCGGCATCATCGGCATCACCGGCATCAACATCATCGACATCACCGGCATTGGCATCAGCCCTAAACTAGGGCAGTCAATATCTTCCAAATCGGAGGTCAAATCACCTCGATCCCTGTGCCAAAAATTGCGGATTTCCAAGGAGAGTCAGCTTCACCTATTGCGCAGTCAAGAGAGAGAATGCTGGTCAATGCTAGTCAAAGTTCCAATCTGCAGTTTGTAAACCCTTAGAAAACTACGTCCTTCCTTCCCACGTGTGAGAGAGAGATCTATCTGCGCAGGAGAGAGAGAGACTCTTTTCTGTGCAGAAGAGAGAGAGAGAGATGGATGAGAAGTGCCTCCAAATGAGGAGGAGACACCCTATATTTATATGCAAACGTTGATGATGAATAGATGTGTCTATTGGGCTTCTGAGCCTACATAAGTTGCTGGCCGACTTTGACAATTTGTCCATAATCAAAATAAATTCATATCTCCATAAATACTTATCGGAATCGGATGATCTTTAGATCAATCCTACACCTCTCGATGAGAGGAATCTAGATAAAATATTATCAGCCATGAATAAGGTGATCCTCATGGAGTTTGGCCCTAGTTTCCAATTTTAACACTCCCTCTCAATTAGGGAGAATTCCATTTGCAATTCGTCTGACCGTTGCTACTATTCATCCATCAAATGCATTGCCCTGAACAGCTTGACCCCTGCTCTGCTCTGCCTTGCTATGCTCTGCTCTGTTCTGCTCTGCTCGAACTATGAAGAAGAAGAAGAAGAAGAAGTGATCGAGGATGTATCATACCATCCTCCACTGACCCAAAGTCAGTCTCAGAGTGTGTACCACTGGTCCCAGACCAATCCTCTACTGACCCGAAGTCAGTGTCATAGTGGGTACCACTCTCACTGGTCCCAGACCAATATCATTGATCCCAGATCAATGAAGGTCATCCTAGCATAGGGAGTATGGTAGATACAACAATGCGTCCATTGGTACTACTATGGTCCCTATCCTCATTTCCTTGCTCATTGATCAGATGAGAGGTACTTCCCTTGAGTCCCAGACTGCATGGGTAGGATGCCTCAACAAGAGAACTAATCATCCTGTCCAGTGGATGCCACAGAGAACTAATCATCCTGGCCTACAGGAGAACGAATCATCCTGTTCCATAATTGCCATGGAGAACACATCATCCAGGCCCATAGGAGAACAAATCGTCCTGTTCCATAGTCGCCACGGAGAACGAATCATCCTGGCCCACAGGAGAACTAATCATCCCGTTCCATAGTTGCCACGGAGAACGAATCATCCTGGCCCATAGGAGAATTAATCATCCTGTTCCATAGTCGCCATAGAGAACGAATCATCCTGGCCCACAAGAGAACTAATCATTCTATTCCATAGTGGCCACGGGGTGTCACAGGGGAAGGTTGAACCTTTTACCTTGTACAAAGTGCACCAACAGGGGATGGTGAGTCACCCCGTGGTCATATGTCGCTCCAAGAAGTACCCGACGCCCCCTTGGAGCTCCCAGAGCTCAATACATCATCCTCGACCCTCATAAGAGGGTATCTGAATGACACCAAGTCATTTTCGGAAAGTCAGGAATTTGACCTTTGCTAGGGGCTTTGTCAGAATGTCACCGACTTGTTCATCTGTACCGATATGTTGGAGCCTTATTGCTACTCTCTGCACCATATCTCGAATATTGTGGTACCTGATATTGATGTGTTTGGAGCGATCATGAAATACGGGATTTTCTGATAAACGGATCTCGCTCTGGTTGTCACATAGAATCACGGTGGTATCCAATGTAAATCCAAATAGAGCACTGAAGAGCTTTCACAACCAGACGGCCTCATACGAGGCCATGCTAGCAGCAATATATTCTGCCTCGGTGGTGCTCAAAGCCACCGACTTTTGCTTCCTGCTCATCAAGGATATCGAGGCAGATCCCAAAGAGAAATAGCACCCGGATATGCTCTTCCGATTCTCCACATTGCCTGCGCAATCAGCATCAATATACCCAAGTAGTCTCACATTTCCGGCAGTGTATCTTAATCCATGAGTGATTGTGCCACGAAGATATCTCAGCAGATTCTTGGCACCAATCCAATGTGAGTGACAAGGCTCAACCATATGTTGGCTCAAAGTGTTGACTGCAAAGCATATATCCGGATGAGAGTTCACCAAGAACATCAATGCTCTGACGAGATGTCGATACTCAGTAGCATTTCGTAAAATGGGTCCGGTAGCTCTATCGCTTAACTTCTTAAAGTTAAGCTCCATTGGGGTAGTTACGGGCTTGCAGTCCACCATGGCGAATCTTTCCAGTATCTTCACCACATAATTTCCTTGTGGTAGGAAAATCTCCCCTGGTTTCTGCTAGACTTTGAGTCCTAGGAAATAGTGCATGAGTCCTAGATCTTTCATCTCGAATTCAGAAGCTAGCTCCCTCTTACATTTGTGAATGAGAGGGTCTGCACCTGTTGGAAAGAGGTTGTCAACATACAGCACCAATATGAGAGGTCTGTCATATTCAACCTTAAAGTAAAGGTTAGGATCGGCTTCACTCCTAGTGAATCCCAACATCATCAAGTAGCTATCGATCCTCTCATACCATGATCGGGGTGCTTGCTTCAGCCCATAGAGGGCCTTCTTCAACCTGCACACATGAGATTTTCGATCATAAATCTCAAATCCTTTGGGTTGCTCCACATAGACCTCTTCTTTGATTGAACCATGCAAGAACGCGATCTTAACATCCATCTGATGTAGTTTCCATCCTTGTGAAGTCGCAAGGGCTATGATCGAGCGGATGGTGGTATATCTGGCAACAGGTGCAAATATCTCGTCATACTCTTTTTCTTTCGGTTCCCTGGTGTCAGCTTCTTGAGAGCTCCTCACTGTAGGAAGATTGTTCACCTTGTTGAGAGCCATATCTTCGTCAAAGGTGACATCATGACTAATCATGATTTCCCTTTGACCGGCTACATAGATTCTATAGCCCTTAGTATTTTCACTATAGCCCACGAAGATTCCTTTCTTTCCAGGTGCACCCAATTTATTCCTTTTCTCTTTCGGCACATGAAAATATATAGGGTTTCCAAAAATTCTAAAATGAGATATATCAGGTTTCTTATCGGTGAACATTTCTTTAGGAGTTTTGGAACCCAATGCTTGATGGGGGCATCGGTTTTGTACATATACGACGATGTTTGCAGCTTCGGTCCATAGAAACTTTGGAAGTCTTTGATCATGAAGCATGGCACGAACAACTTCCACAATCGTATGGTTCTTCCTTTCTGCCACACCATTCTGTTCAAGAGTGTATGGTGTAGTAGTCTCCTTCTTAATGCTAGTCTCTTGCCATTGCTGAAAGCCACCTTGTAGCCTTCGTCTTCCATTGCCGAAATGGACACCAGGTTCTTTTTGAGATCAGGTACATATAATACATCCTACAGGTGGATTGTATTACCTTGATTCAATTTAAGAGAGACATTCCCTACACCTTTCACTTGATATTTCATATTATCTCCAAGGACAATTTCTAGGTTGGTTTCTTTCTCTATGAGATTATGGAGAACTTCTTTGTAACTAGTGAAGTGCCTTGCGGTACCACTATCAATAAGCCAATTTCCTAGCGAGTCCGAAGCAGCAGAGGTAGATAGAGCAGGTCGTAGTTAATATTCATCCTGCTTATTGTCAACAGTGTTAGATTCATACCTGGAATTTCTTGCCTTCTTGAATGGTTGTCCTCTTCCTTGATTTCCAGCACTCCTTTTACCTCGGCCATTTGACCTGCCATTTCTTTGATTGCCTTGAGAGGGATTTTGATCATCATCCCGGTGTGAGTTCCTTTTATCAGGACACTCCCTTGCATAATGACCTGGTTTATTGCAATGGTAACATCGTCCTTTTCTTCCACCCTTTGGTCCAGTCTTTCCTTTGGATTTAGCCTCGGAATTGTTTCTTCTTTTAGCATGAGAAGAAAAGGCAACGAGATGACCTTTAAGTGTGGGCATTTCCTGTTCTTCCATCCTTGCTTCTTCTTGAATGCATTTTGCCATTAAATAAACTCACTAGTCTATTGTAGATTTCCTTGGAGGTGTTCAGCTCAAAAACATAGGCCACCAAGGGCTTGTCGATAGAGTCCCGAATGATCTTCTTTGCTTTGATTTTTCCGGATTTCCATTTGTTCCTGGCAGCAGTGGATGCATTTGATGGAGGCTCAACAATATTGCCTCTCACATGGTCCAACACTTCTTGATCTTCTAAAGTCAGATCGAGAGACATCTTCCATCCGTGATAGTCAGTCTTCTCATGGAGCTTGTCTTTGGCGGGGAAGAGCGTTGAGGACCCCATAGTTCTTTTTAGATAGTCTTGCCAACCTTCTCTTCGATGGTTGCTCTTGCTCTTGCTTGGGCTTTGTCTTCACCTCAGCTCCGATACCATGTTAAATTACGGTATGTTCTATGCTTAGAGCAGTATACTTATCTTTCTTTTTATTATCCATAGATTAGCAATCACATGTACATAAGTAAAGTGCAGATAGAACATTAAATGATCAACAAAAAACAAGCCAAGACAAGAGACACAAGATGTGGTGGCTAGCCAGGGACAAACCCCAATATGGGGAAAGCCTTTGATCAAATCTTCTTTTATCTTCAATGATTCAACAGAGAGAAATAATACAAAAGCCTGATTTATATTAGCAGCAACAAACCCTAGATTAGCGGCATTAGCATCAGTGGCATCAGCATCAGCGACATCAGCACAATCGGCATCAGCGGCATCACCGACACCAGCATCATCGGCATCACCGGCATCAACATCATTAGCATCACTGGCATCAGCGTCATCGGCATCACCGGCATTAGCATCATCGGCATTAGCCCTAAACTAGGGAAGTCAATATCTTCCAAACCGAAGGTCAGATCACCTCGATTCCTGTGCCAAAAATTGCAGATTTCCAAGGAGAGTTAGCTTCAACTACTGCACAGTCAAGGGAGAGAATGTTGGTCAACGCTGGTCAAAGTTCCAATTTGCAGTTTGTAAACCCTTAGAAAACTGTGTCCTTCCTTCTCACGTGTGAGAGAGATCTATCTGCGCAGGAGAGAGAGAGACTCTTTTCTGCGCAGAAGAGAGAGAGAGAGATGGATGAGAAGTTTGTCCAAATGTGGAGGAGACATCCTGTACTTATATGTAAATGTTGATGATGAATAGATGTGTCTGTTGGGCTTCTGAGCCTACATAAGTTGCTGGCCGACTTTGACAATTTGTCCATAATCAAAATAATTTCATATCTCCATAAATATTTATCGGAATCGGATGATGTTTAGATCAATCCTACACCTCTCGACAAGAGGAATCTAGATAATATATTATCAGCCATGAATAAGGTGATCCTCATGGAGTTTGACCCTAGTTGCCAATTTTAACAGCGATCCATCTATCTAAACTAGTTTTGATAGTTTTTCCTTAATATTTGACCATCCCTTCACTAAGTCTCTACAATAATCTGTATAGGAAGCTATGTCACAATGTTCGCCGAACTTCAACCTTGAGGTCCAAAATTTTGTGAACCTAATTTTTTTTGATGTTTGGCGAACCTCATCGAACCTCATGGCCATTGACCAAGTTCATAGATCAAAACTCATAACCACATGTCACAACTCAAACTCATAATTTATCTTTTAAATTTCCAAATCCATGATACTATTTTTTATATTTATTGATGTCGATTTCTTACTAGTTTATGACATATTTAATTTTAAAAGTTATATATATATATATATATATAAACCTAATGGAAATCCTCATCAAAATATTCAAACTTAAACTAAACTCAATCCCTGCCGAGCCCAAACCATGTAACTTCGATAAGAAGAAATCTTGGAAGCTATCTAACACTGCCTTGCCACTCAGTATTTCTTCTTCTCCATGCTGTCATAGGTCTAACAGTCGAAGTTGCCCCATGAGCAACATTAGCTTCTTGTTGAACTCTTGTACAAAAAACATTTCCATAGTTGCACAACAATGAGGACTATTAAATAGAGATAAGATAGTGTCGTCCATTTCAAGAGAGGAATAATGCCCATAGTAGTACATTGAGAGGTGATAGTATGAATCCTTAGCTACATTCATCTTGCCATATAAAGCGTAGATCTTTCTCTTCTACAATTTATCCATAAATTACTTGGTTTCTTTGTTACAATGCATAATCCTCTCTTTACATCTTTCTCTTTGATTTTCCTTGAAGTTTACTTCCGTTATTTGGAATAATAATATTCGAAACACTAATAAACAGATTAGCATTTCCCAAAAAAAAATTTGCACCTTCATTTTTATTACATATTTCATGTGACATATCTATTAGCATCTCATTTTCCCGTCTAACCATTCTTTAGTATAGATATTTTTTTTAATAGATATCGTTTACCACAATCTTTTATCTTATTTTGATTATAACAAATTGAATTTGTCGAAGGCTTGATTCCATGTGTCTTGTTGTCACCCTAGTGTCTACACTAGTTCCAATTTAAGTTCTTAATCAGTTGTTTTTGACATATAACCTAGCAGGTTTATTCTTCATCAGGGAAACAGATTAGCATTTCCCAAAAAAAATTTGCACCTTCATTTTTATTACATATTTCATGTGACATATCTATTAGCATCTCATTTTCCCGTCTAACCATTCTTTAGTACAGATATTTTTTTTAATAGATATCGTTTACCACAATCTTTTATCTTATTTTGATTATAACAAATTGAATTTGTCGAAGGCTTGATTCCATGTGTCTTGTTGTCACCCTAGTGTCTACACTAGTTCCAATTTAAGTTTTTAATCAGTTGTTTTTGACATATAACCTAGCAGGTTTATTCTTCATCAGGGTTCTTTCTTTTCTTTGTGACCTTTATGATACAAATATACAAGGTTCCAATTTCCAAATGTCTTAAAACATTCCTTTACCTCATGCTATTCTAGAGAAGGATCTGAGCTAGATTCCATGCTTCTAGTTGTCAAACAAGTGTCTACATTAGTTCTAGCTTAAGATCTTAACCAGTTGTTTTTTCACATGCAACTTAGCAGGTTGAATTTTCATCAAGATTCTTTGTTTTCTTTGCAACATTTCTGAGGTTAATATCTAAGGTTCCAATTTCTAAATGTCTCAAAAATTCCTTTGCCTCGGCTACCTTAGAGAAGAATATCAACAATTTTGAGTTAGATTATCAAATAAGACGAGAACCATCTTAGGTTATCACGAATAGGAATAACAATATGAGGATATGTTGCAGGAAATGCCAAATTTAGTGGCGTACTAGTACTGGGGATGACCCAAAACGCCAAAACAAGCTTGAAATGCCACCGAAATGCTGCCAGCTGTACCATACGGCGTTTCACGATTTCTAGACGGTACGGCCGATGGCGTTTCGGCGGAGTTTCGGTGGCTAAAAAGAAAAATATAAACTTTTTTGGGCCTTTTTTGACCATCTCAAGGAGTGGAAAGAGGGCGTGGGCCCCATCTAACACCAAAATACACTAATCAACTAATTTTTATGTGGCTGTTAGCTAAATTTAATAAAAAAATTTACAAATGGAATTCTCTAGAAGATGAGAAGAATAGAATTCTCTAGAAACCCTATGAGCCTCTTCTTTTCTTTAAAAAGGCACTTCATTCACTCATTTCTCACACATTGTTTTGCAAGAAGAGCTTTCTATAACAACAACAAGGAGTTTATTTGTGTTTTGGAGCGTGGGCAGCAAGAGGAAGGGCGTGGGCAACAACTAGTTGGGTGAGTTTTCATTTCCTAATTTTGCATTATTCATGGCTTCTCAAACTAGTGTTTCATTTTGGGTGAGTTTTTCATTTTTTATTGTTGTAATTTTGCAGCAATCATGGCTTCTCAAAGTTGTTTTTCAAGTGCCCCTAAATCCACTCAAGCAAGCAAGCAACAAGAATATTATCCTTTATGAAAGTATGTTATCAAAGTGAAGTAGATGGGTTTCGGTGGTACATGGGAATGGAAGTGCAGTTTATGCAAAATGAAAGGACCTTCAAGGGCTCTTACACAAGAGTGAAGGCTCACATTTTTACATGAAGAGATGAACGGTATTGATGTGTGTGCACATACCAAAAAGGCAGAGGTGAGGGCTAAATTCAAGAAAGAGAGCAATGATGCTCAAAGGTTGAAGGCTCAAAGAAGCAAAATTGGCATGGGTACTACCAATCCTCGCATGTCTGATAGCGTTGAGCCAAGGATTGTTCAGGAAGCGAGAAAGAGGAGGGCACTAGAAGTAGAAGCAGAGTTATCAAAGCCATTAACTCCAATTCAAGACAACGGATTGGTGAAAATGCTTGATAGTCAAGGTAGAGAAGAAGCTGAATCAAGAGTGGCAAGGGCCATCTTTGCTTGTGGCATCCCCTTTAATGTGGTTCGATCCCCATATTGGCAGGATTTGGTGAGAGCGATTAACAAAGCTCCTCAAGGTTACAAGGGCCCAAACTATGAAAAAGTTAGAACAATTTTGCTGAAGAAAGAGAAACAACTTCTTGATGATGTTTTGAAACCGATTCATAGCTCATGGGGTAGTACAGGGGTTCTATTATCTTAGATGGTTGGACTGATACAAGACGCAGGCCGTTTATTAATGTCATTGCATCATCACCAAAAGAAGCCATGGTCATCAAAGCAAAAGATTGTTCGGGTGAGATAAAGGATAGTAAGTTCATTGCTGATATTTTAATTTCTGCTATTGAACAAGTAGGCTCAGAAAATGTGGTGCAAGTTATCACAGATAATGCACCTGTTTGCGAAGATGTAGGCTTGATTGTTGAGAGTAGATACAATCACATATTTTGGACTCCTTGCATTATCCACAATTTGAATATGATTTTAGAAGAGATTGAGGCAAAAACAGAATGGATTAAGGAGGTCGCAGGGCAGGCTAGGAAGATTATAAAATTTATCACCAACCACCACCAATCTCAAGCAATATATTGAGAATACTCCAAATTGGAGTTGTTGAAATTTGCTAAGACACGGTATGCCTCAAACTTCATCATGTTGTGTCGCCTTGTTGATGTTAAAAATCCATTAATGAGTATGGTGGTGGGTCCAACTTGGGCTGAGTGGAGACAGACAGATTTAGAAAAGGGAAATATGGTGAGGAGGGTGTTGGTTAATGAAGATTGGTGGAGCAAGATTGATTTCTTGCTCAAGTTCACATCACCTGCATTTGATCTTCTTTGAGCCGTAGACACAGAGAAACCTGTTTTAGGAGAGGTTTATGATAGCATGGATACCATGGTTGAAAAAACTGTGGAAATTATTACACATGAGGCTCCCACTCTTCTTTTTGTGGATTTCGATTTTGCTGAACGAATGAGGTCCATTATTGTTACCAGGTGGAATAGCTTCAACACTCCGTTGCACACCTTGGCACGTGCTCTGAATCCAAAATTTTATGATGAAGAATTCATTGCTGAAAGCGATGGGAAGAGGAAGGTTCCACATAAGGACAAGGAGGTGGCCAATGGAGTGAAGAAAGCCTTTCAAAGGATATTTCTAGCTTCTTTTCAAACTGATGTAAGGCAAAAATTTCCCTGTTTTGCTGCTGGATTAGAGGATTTTGCAGACATATCAACTTTGGATGAGAGGAGGACCATGGACCCAATTAAGTGGTGGACTTGTCATGGGGCAAGTGGTGTTCATTTGCAAAGTCTTGCCACTTGTATTCTATCACAAGTGGCAAGCTCTTCATCAGTAGAACGGAATTGGAGCACCTACAGTTTCATTCATAGTGTGAAGCGCAACAGGTTGGGATCGTAGAAGGCAGAGGACCTTGTATATGTGCATTCAAACCTACGCCTTGTGTCTCGTAGGGGTGAAGAATATACAAGTGGACCTCATAAAGAATGGGATGTGGATGCAGAATGTCCAGATTTAGAGCTCTCTCTTTCTGCTCTTGATATTTGTGCCAGTGGTGATGCAAGTGCAACTGGAAGTACTAGTAGAGTTGCCTCTTCTGCTGAACAAGCATCTTGTTCTATCTTTGCTGATGAGGATGAGGAGTTTTATTAGTAATGATATGTTAATGTAGCCATGATTGTCTTTAGTTCATGTTTTATTTCAGTTTTAGCACATATAGCCTCACATATAAAGGCTGATTTTGGAGTCTTGGATGTAAAGCCTCATCTATAAAGGCTAATTTTGGATATTTGCATCATGTAATCATCTGTTGGAGTTAATATAAATTTGGATTTCCTTCTAAAATGTCATTTATATGTCTCATTCTTTCTTTTCTTGCAAAATAATGTGTTATAATTTATTTAATATTGAATATATATATATATATATATATATATATATATATATATATGCCGTCCCCGTTTCGGAAACTTCTAAATGTTTCAGCGTTTCTTGCAACATAGATTTGAGGACATTTTTACCATTATTTTTAAAAGAATTTGAAGAATATGATGAAAGCTTTTCAACTTTTACTTCTCCTATAATATATATAATGTTAAATATATGAATAACCCTTGTTGTTTTTATCAGCCATTTACATGGCTCATGTTGTTAATCTTTTTGGTCCATCACTTGATACTTGGAAATTGGTAGCTAATTTGCAGTGTCGAAAAACTAAATTTTTTAGCTCCATGCTGTACACTTGCCACTTGCCAATTAATGCATGTATTTTACTTGCTTAGTTGCCATCTGACCATAAATCATTTGTTATAAACTAGATGCCTTCTTTGTGGATTCCTATATGAGGAATAATCGATATGAATTGTGCAAAACCCCTTTCAAAAGATGACAGGTTCCCCAACTTTGTATATTAACTGTTGTCCATTCTTTCTTACTTATGTTTCATTTTATTCATAGCTCACTCCCATATATAACAAGAGGAAACTTGTTATACAAAATGGTTTTCTATAGAGACTACTTCTCTTTCCTTTCTGCAGCTATCTCCATCCTTGCTTAAGAAGCCATTGCTCCATTTGAATAGATTCAAAGAATGAGTGGTTCTAACTTCTGCCTTAACATCCAATTTAGGCTCAAATTACTGAACCAATGTTGTAAACTGACTTTCTAGTCCATTACACAATATATTGATCTGTTTGCAGATGTAAAACTATGTCAATTGCAAGATGATTGTTAATCAACTAAGATCCACTTTGTAGGAGCCATATTCCTTTAGGAACTACAATTGCTATTATCATATACCCTATGGAATATAGTATTAACAGAAAGATGAAATAAAGAGACTTCGTTGCAATTGTATTCCTTCAGAAACACCAGAAACATCACCATGAAAACATACAACTCCATTCTGTCTGAGCTTTGGAAAATTACATCACTAGCTTTAATATATTCTGATCAGTTCTTGAAGCTCAGTCCAGAATTTCCTACAAATTAATTATATTCTTTGACAAGTATCCTCCCCCCATAAATCCATCTCGCTATTTACTTACAATATCATCCTGCATTTTAGACTTGGCCAAAAATTCATAGGGATGCTATGTTGCATTAAAGGCCAGTGCCACTAGTTAGAAACAACTCCCATGTCTTCTGGTTTAAGAATTAACTTGAAATCCATTTAAAATGAACTTTCTTGATTTAATTTGTTATTCAAAATAATCTATGTACTTCTAATAACATGCTGTTTTTTTTTCTTCAGAAAGCACTATAACGTGAGGGCTGCACAGATGATTTTTGGGAACAAACCCCTTGACAAAGATGGAGATGGAAAAAACCTAGGAGGAATAATATTTGATAGTGGTAGCTCCTACACATACTTCACAAATCAAGCATATGGTGCTTTCCTCACAGCTGTAAGTATCACAAATGACCATTCCCTTATACTATAAGGACTTTGTCTCTTTCTAATAATGCAATGTTGACAGGTTAAAGAAAACCTATAAGGACTTTGTCTCTTTCTAATAATGCAATGTTGACAGGTTAAAGAAAACCTATCTGGAAAACAGTTGCAGCAAGATTCATCAGACTCATTCCTACCACTCTGTTGGCGAAGGGAAAAGGGGTTCGGGTAAAGGGCTTCACTTATGTTTTGAAAAACACATGCGAGTTCAATTTCAGCAATTCAATCTCAGGCTTATTTAGAGCACAAATTATAAAAACTGTGGCTAGAAAATCAAGCACAAGTTCAATCTCAACATTTCAATCTCAGGCTTATTTAGAGTATAAGTTATAAAAACTATGGCTATTGGCAATATATTAGTATCCTGAATGTTTCCTGAATTTTGTGGAATGTATCAGATCTGTTGCAGAGGCTGCAGCATACTTTAAGTTGTTAACTCTCAATTTTAGAGGCACCAAAACGAAACAGATGAAAATTTTTCCAGAAGGTTATTTGGTCATCAATGTAAGCGTGCATAAGCTTTGACATACTCCATGAGAACTCTCTCGTTCCATCAGATGAGATTGTAACATAAGATAACATTCAAGCATCAACATTATGAGTCTGCCAAGGAAGATATTGTTGCTGAAGCTAATTACTGATTAAGCTTAACAATTGCTATGATAAAAAAAATTACTGATGGATGAGTTTCAATGCACAGGAAAAACGCAATGTCTGCTTGGGAATCCTGAATGGTACTGCAATGGGTAATGTGGACACTAATGTTCTTGGAGGTAATGAAACAACACATTGTTTTGCTGCTTTTTGGTTGTATTTTGTCCGGCTGTTTTTTCTTAAAACATGGCATGAATGACCTTTGGTGGGCTTGTATCTAGAGCAGTTGAGGCATGTTCTTAAGCTACATGACGGTGATGGTATTAAGATAAGGTAACAAAATAGTGTTGGATTTTGCAGATATATCTTTGCAAGGGCACCTTGTTGTTTACGACAACGAGAAAAACCAGATCGGCTGGGCTCATTCAGATTGCCAGAAGCTTCCCAAGTTCTGAACCTTCTCCATCTCTTATCTATGATTCCTGTTCTGTAGGATTTAGTGCAATTTTTTATTTTTCATATATTTTGTGCATGAAAGAGATATGGCAAACTGAGAGCCGTTAATTTACTCTTCCTAAAGTACACCATTGATTGCAGTTTTGATTTGTCAAATAAGGGAGTAGTTGCATCTACATTTTTTTATGAACTTGCATTTTAGGAATTTTTAATCATTTATACTTAGTACTACATCACTACTTCCTCTTCTTTGTGACCTGCTATTCCCTCCAATCAAAACGCTGCCAGTAATGCCCATGTTTTGGTGTTTAATACAGAGAACTTATTCCCTTTCTTGCCTTTCCCTCCTAAATAAAATAAAATGGAAGAGATTGATGGGGTTGCTGAGATGATATATTGCACCCATATTTGATGATGTTTAAGATATTCTTAGTTTCCACACCGACACCGAGCAGCATGTAGATGTTAGAGGTATTGATTATATTTCCTAAATTGAATATTTTCTATCCTTGTCAAATTGTGAACCTCATCAACCACAAAAGAAATAATCAGAAATGAAAAACCTATTTTTTTTGAGTTGCAATCAAATACATTTTGCAATGAACATGAAAAGAAGGTACAGAAACCAACTATCTTCGACAATTAATTACTTGATAGAGCACCAAAAGGTACATTAAAAAAGACATTGTGTTGAACAGCCCATTAATAACAAGTGATCTTCTCCAGTAGAATATAGCAACATAAGGCAGACTTGAATCACATTTAACAGCCCATGAAGAGCAAATAATCTTCTCCAGAAAAAGTATATAGCAGCAAAACCTGGAAAAGTTACCCCAGGCAACCAAAAGCTGAAAAAGATAGGCAACTCTTAAATTTCTTGATTTGCTTCAAGGGGCAGCACTCTTCACTAACAATTTTGAGCAACCCAATATCCAACTGAAATAAGTATAAGTTCGATTTGGGAATTGCGCCTTTCTGTCCCAAATGCATGCTAAACTTGACCCAAAAATGTTTCGAAACTTTTCCTGGAAAAACAAAAAATGTTTAAGAAACGGTACCAGGAAAAGTTTCAAGATTTAGACACTCCAACATGGGAAAGATGCCCCCCTGCATGATTTCTGATGGCAAGGATAGAAACTAACATCAATTCAATATTTATTTTGTTGTTTAGATTAATCACTTAAATTTGATTTTTTCTTCTAATCAAGTAACATATCTATGATAATCTAAATCTCGAGGTTGGTTTTCTCTGACAGAGCATCTTCACAGAGGCTGGTGTTGCATTCCTCTCAAACTTTGCTGAACAATTTGTGGCGTTAGAAGATCCCTCAGTGTTTCAGAGAAATACATTATAAGGAACATGATACAATATCATGTGCTCAACAGCTTGGGAAAGCAGTCTGCTCTACCTCTTCACATTTTCTTCCAGTGCTTGGTATATACGAAGAAAACAGCCGTACGATTCCAACATCATAATTAGTTTATTGCATTTAAGCAGAGTTTTATAAAAAGAAGAGAGAGCTGCGGCCTCAGCCACTTCGAAATAGACGTGTTGTTTAAAGGTGATTTCCCGCGACCTTTTGACAAATGACCACAATCAATATAAAACACTTGTAGGTTCCCAACTGGTTAAAACAAAGCCTGTGCTGGATTGCCATTTAAGGCTTGGTCTGATAGTGTTTCATGTGTTCTTGTACCAAATGTTAAGTATGACATGGCCACTGACTGCAGTTTCATGCGTCAAAATGTGGAAGGCCTGTGCTGCTCATAAGGGACACTGAATCATAAGAAAAGTCATCAACTGAAAGATATCAATTGTAGCATTCTAGCATATTTATAGTAAATACTAAATATAGCATGTTCTTCATAAAAAATTCCGCCATTCTGTTATGAATTGAAAAAGCCCTTTTCGATGGCAGGTGTGACAATTTACAAATACAAACCAGACTAGCTGTTTGATGCACCATTACCTACAAATAATACAAGTATTATTCTAAGTATGCTTTAAGCAATGCTTTCAACAAGTGATCGGTTGAGACTATTAGATAGTTTGTCAAACTGTTTCTCAGATTTGTTGCAGAAATATTTCATTAGTGAACAAAAGGAAGTGCATTATATAATCTCATTATCATCGGAAGCTTGACTGTGAAAGGTTGTGCGAGAGATTGTGGGGAATGTGTTGCATGTTTTTGAATGGCTATATTCTTTACATGTGTTTGCATGATATCTCTTAGTTATGCATGCGTTGACATGGCTATATCTTATTTATGCATGCTCTTATATGAGTTTGCATCAATGTTCTTTAGGGGCACATCTCTTCGGGTGGGTACACTCCTTGTGTTTTCCAGTCCCAGGATGGGGATACTTGGGTAAACGTTTCCCTACATATATATCCCTTTTGAGGAAACTTGGGAAATGCAAGAGAATGTTTCTTCGATGTGGATGTGTTTTCCCAAAAGAGGTGTTTGTGGCCGAGTCTCTTTAAATATTTCTTAATATTTCTTGAAATCTCTCCAGATTTTTTCCTAAAAACAATAATTTAGCCTAGGCCCTATTAATTCTATGTAATTAATGGTAATGTTAGATTATTAAAGTAAAAAGATAAATGTCACTTCATCATGTTACTTAAATGTTTAACAAAGTAAAAAGATAAATGTCACTTCATCATGTTACTTAAATGTTTAACATTACCATTAATTGTTTCAGGATGTTTGAGAGTAGTTCCATCCTCGTTGTATTTCATATGGAAAAAGTAGAATTTTAGATCCTTCTCAAAATTCACTAGACTAAACAATTTTCATGATTTCAAGATTGGGGAGATTGTAATAGGAGTATGGAACTAGCATTTAATCAAGAGCACCAACCCTTCTATTTACTTCTATGTTGGTGGCATTGATTGTTGAATTCCTCTATCATGACCCTAGTAAAAATGTACCCATCACTCAAACAAAATATCGATTTGACATCCCAAGTTTTTTCTATTTTATTTTAACACTTAGAGGGTGATATTGATGATGAAGATCCCAATATAAGTAATGTTTTTGATGATATGTAGGTATTTGTTGAGTATGTTTTTTTTTTGGACTACAGAGGCCATTTAGAGCCTATTTGTTGATGCATTTTTGGTTGAAAGATGGATTACACTCTATGCTATTTTGGTTATATGCTCTCTCCCTCCCTCATTTTCCCCATCTATATATATATCAGAAACTTTGCATATTTGTATATAATGATTTGGATTTGTATGGATACACATGAATATTTGTGTATTTTTTTCAAATTTTGAATATTTATATATTTTTTGGACGACTCCTATTTTCGGTTGGTCTTTTTTTTTCCTATTTGTTTTGTTTGTTTTAATTCTCAGTTTTGGGGTTGACTGATTCATTGACTACTCTGGTTTTGATAGCATTGGTTCATTGTGATAAATGTGTGGAAATAGCTGGGGGGGGGGTGAATCAATGATTTTACCTTTCTTCTAGTATTTAGCTCAACTTAATCTTCATTTTCAAATATCTTCTTATGCAACTAATGGCTTATGTATATGTTCAATTGTTAGTTGTTTCTTTTGTAGTTACCAGAAAGAGACATTTGCATATGTTCCTATTCAAAATTCAAGAGCATTCACATGACATTTAACAAACAACAAATGAAGACACTAGATATAAGTGGAAACCCATAAGGGAGAAAACCACAAATTTTTTGTTGAAAGTGATGTGAAGGCAAGCTCCTACTCCCCTATTACATCAAATTTTCTGTAGGATCCAACCTATAGGAGGCTGCTACCTCAAGGAAGCTCCAACTCCCACAATTTTTTTTGCAAGCTACAACCTACAGGAGGCTCCTACCTCAACAGGATACAACATGTTCTTTATCAAGCTACAACTTGAAAGGAGACTGCAATCTCCCAATCACAATACAAAATCAAGTTTGTTGGTTACTTGATATTAATTTCTTCCCTCAAGTTTGTTGCTCATCTTCTCTGCTTCTCTTCTTCAATTATGTTCCTCTTCTGCTACTTTTCTCTTCTTCTCCTCACTAGAATGTTGCTCATGAACCCTCTCATACAAACTTCTCAACACCAAAAAGGTTTTTCCTTCATTCAACAATGCATATTTTATAAGCATAGCTTATTGATTGTTTGTATTCTATGCAAGAATATGAAATGAGGAGTTGTCTCTTGGTCTTCTAAGGTTGTTCACAATTTTCCTCTTCATTTTCAAATCTGAAATTTAGAATTTTGTAATATAAAATGGAACTAAAATAATAGAGGCCAACAACAATTATTGCAAAAGACAATCTTGAAAACTTTTCAGATCTATATTAGTTGTTGTGTGTGGAGCATGATTGTTTAGAGGTCTTTGTTTCAGCCGGATGTATACCCCAGGAAGTTTGTACACCCCTCCACGCGGGGGGGACTTGTCCCCCACGCGGGGGGGACTTGTCCCCCCCCGTGGGGGTCCAAGGGGGGGCCAATCCCCCCCGGCTGGGGGGGTCCGGGGGCCAGCGGTCCCCCGGCGGGGGCTAGCGGTCCCCCGGCGGGGGCTCGGGGGCAGCGCCCCCGAAGCTAAAAACAAATGTAAAATTGCCTTGTAAAAGTATAGTAATTTCTAGTCAATCTGGGCTGTTCATTAGGCAGATGATCTGACGGTAGAACTTATGTTTAGTTTAGGGTTTTTTTCCCTAGAAGACAACCCCTCTCTTTGTATGAGGGTATTGTATTTGATGTTGTAAAAATAGATGTGTATTCTGCGAGCGAGAAACAGAGAGGTGAGATTGTGAGAGAAAACAGAGGATATTACAGCGGATTTGCTGTAGGTTGTCTCTTCATTTTGCTGGATAATAGAAAGGAAGGAGGGGTGGACGTAGCCCAAATTGGGTGAACCACATATATCTGTGTCTCTCTTGCTTTGTGCGTTTTCTGTGTTTATATTTCTGCAATATTTTATGTGTTTCATTGCTCCGTAATATATAATTTTCTAACAACTGGTATCAGAGCCGAAGGTCTATTTCGCTGATAAACTCGCAGGAAAGAAGGGTTCCTGGTTCGAGTGGGAGCAATGGTGGAAGATGGTAAGTTTAGGGTCGAGAAATTTAACGGCCAAAACTTCTCGCTGTGGAAGATGCAGATGGAAGATTATCTGTATCAGAAAGATCTATACCTACCATTGGGCGGAAAAACAAAGATGCCGACGGGTATGAAAGACGAAGAATGGAACCTTCTTGATAGAAAGGCACTCGGAACAATACGGTTGTGCCTTGTTGTGTCAGTCGCCTTCAACATTTCGAAGGAAACCATGACAGAGGGTTTGATGCAGACGTTGTCGAAACTATATGAAAAACCCTCGGCCTCAAACAAGGTATTTCTTATGAAACGATTATTTAATATGAATATGTCGGAAGGTGGATCTGTTGCAAACCATTTAAATGATTTTAATACAGTTACAAGTCAGTTAAGTTCTGTAGGGGTAAACTTTGATGATGAAGTTATAGCTCTGTTATTCTTGTGCTTATTACCAGAAAGTTGGAATGGTTTGGTAATGGCCATTAGTAACTCCATTTCTGGATCTAGTACTTTAAAGTTTGATGATGTTGTCGGTGCTATCCTTAGTGAGAAAATGTGACGGAAAAGCTCCGGTGAGACATCGGGAAATGCTTTGAGTGCAGAGTCTAGAGGAAGAAAAATGGAAAGAGGAAAGAAAGGAAAGACAAATCCAAGTCCAGATCGGGGATAGTGTGCTGGAAATGTGGAAAGAAAGGACACCTAAAGAAAGATTGTAGATCTCGGAAGGGAAAAGAAGTAGATGCACAACAAGAAAACAATCATGAAGCAAATGTGACAGGTGAGGTGTTACAAGATGATTTGATTCTTTCTTTCGAAAATATCACTGATTCCTGGGTGGTAGATTCAGGGGCTGCATTCCATGCCACACCTAATAAGAAATACTTTTATGACTATGTTCAAGGAGATTTTGGACAAGTTCGTCTGGGTGATGATAAACCCTGTAAAATCGTTGGAATGGGTAAGGTTCTTGTAAAACACCAGAATGGAAACCAATGGCTATTAAAGGATGTAAGGCATGTTCTAGATCTAAAGAAAAATCTGATTTCAACAGGGCAGTTAGGCGGTGAAGGTTGTGTGACAACTTTCACAGATAAAGCTTGGAAGGTCACCAAAGGAGCCCTGGTAATAGCAAAAGGCGAAAATGTTGGTACATTGTATTTATGCAATGGTATTTCTAACTCTGTTAATGCTTTAACTTCTAAAGGAGCAGATGCAGCACTATGGCATCATAGGCTCGGACACATGAGTGAAAAGGGGATGAAGATTCTTCAATCAAGGAATTTGTTGCTGGGTCTGAAGAATGTTGATTTGGATTTCTGTGAGAATTGCATTTATGGAAAACAGAAGAGAGTCAGATTTCTCACAGTTGGGAAAGAAAAGAAGAGTGAAAAATTAGAGCTTGTGCATACAGATGTATGGGGATCTGCTCATGTATCATCTCTCGGTGGCTCTCGTTATTATGTTACTTTTATTGATGATGCAACTAGAAAAACTTGGATTTATTGTATTAAGAATAAATCTGATGTATTTGATACTTTCAAGAAATGGAAAGCTTTGGTTGAGATTGAGACATGAAAGAAATTGAAGTGTCTTAGGTCAGACAATGGAGGTGAATATTGCATCAAAGAGTTTGATAGGTACTGTTCAGAACATGGAATTCGCAGAGAGAAGACAGTTCCAAGAACACCACAAGAAAATGGTGTGTCAGAAAGGATGAATAGAACAATCATGGAGCGTGCAAGGTGCATGAGATTGCATGCAGGATTGCCTTTACAGTTTTGGGCAGATGCTGTAGATACTGTTGTTTATCTAATAAACAGAGGGCCTTCAAGTTTCTTGGATGGTGGTGTTCCGGAGGAAGCATGGACAAGTATAAAGGTAAACTACTCATTTTTAAAGCCTTTTGGTTGTGAGGCCTTTGTCCATATTGATAAAGAAAATAGAACAAAGCTTGAGGCAAAGTCAAAGAAATGTACCTTTATTGGATATGGTGTTAATGATTTTGGTTATCGCTTATATGATTACGAAAATCACAAAATTATTAGGAGCAGAGATGTAATATTCAATGAAAAGGTCTTGTATAAGAATCAGATGCAGGAAAAGAAACAGGAAAAAGAAAACAAGGAATACGCAGTTTTTGATGAAATCACTGAAAAAGTAAAGGTGCCTGAAAATAATAATAATCAACAACCACAACAACAGCAACCACCACAACAACAACAGGCACCCCAAACACCTGAAAGTGGTGTTAGAAGATCTACCAGGATAAGTAGACCCCCTGAACGATACTTTCCTTCATTATATTATTTGTTGTTGACTGATTCCAGTGAACCCGAATGTTATGAAGAAGCAATGCAGGTTGAAAGCAGGAAGAAGTGGGAGGTAGCCATGGAAGAAGAGATGGACTCCTTAATGCATAACCAGACTTGGGATTTAGTCAGGTTGCCTGTAGGAAAAACTACATTGAAGAATAAATGGGTTTATAGGCTGAAGGAAGAAGATGGAGGAAAACAAAGGTATAAAGCTAGACTTGTGGTGAAGGGGTTTGCACAGAAGAAAGGTATTGATTTTGATGAAATATTTTCTCCTGTTGTTAAAATGACTTCAATCAGAACTATTTTAAGTCTTGTAGCAACTGAATATTTGCATCTTGAGTAGTTAGATGTAAAGACAACCTTTCTCCATGGGGATTTGGAGGAAGAGATATATATGCAGCAGCCACAAGGATATGAGGTGAAAGGGAAGGAGAAACTAGTGTGCAGGTTGAAGAAGAGCTTGTATGGCTTAAAACAGGCTCCAAGGCAGCGGTATCTAAATTTTGACAAGTTTATGTCTGAATAAAGTTATACTAGATGTCACTCTGATCATTGTGTTTATTTGAAAAAGCAAAATGATGGCAACTATATTATATTGTTATTGTATGTAGATGACATGCTTGTTGCAGGATCTAACATGCAGGAAATAAATGAGCTCAAAAGAAAATTGGCAAATTCATTTGCAATGAAGGATTTGGGAGCTGCAAAACAAATCTTTGGTATGAGAATAACTAGAGACACGAAAAATCGTAAATTAAAATTGTCTGAGAATGAGTACATACAAAAGGTGTTGAAAGGATTTAACATGCACAATGCAAAACCAGTTAGTACACCTTTTGCTAGCCATTTCAAACTTAGCAAGGAAATGTGCCCAAAGACCCAAGAAGACATGGATTATATGTCTAAAGCTCCATATGCATCAGCAGTTGGAAGCTTAATGTATGCAATGGTCTGCACAAGGCCTGATATTGCACATGCAGTGGGAGTTGTAAGCAGGTACATGAACAATCCAGGAAAGGAACATTGGATGGCAGTGAAATGGATTCTCAGATATTTGAAAGGTATCACAAATCAAGCATTATGCTTTGGTGGTTCAAACATCTCCCTACAAGGATATGTTGATGCAGATATGGCAGGTGACAGAGATAACAGGAGGAGCACTATAGGATATGTATTTACTGTTGGAGGAACAACTGTCAGTTGGGTTTCAAAAATCCAAAGTGTTGTTGCACTTTCAACAACAGAAGCAGAGTATGTTGCTGCTACAGAGGCTAATAAAGAAATGATTTGGTTACAAAGGTTTATGGGTGAATTGGGTAAGGAGCATGATATGGGCACATTATACAGCGATAGCCAAAGTGCCATTCATCTTGCAAAGAACTCAGCATTTCATTCCAGGACTAAACACATACAGCTCAAGTACCATTTCATACGATCAGTGTTGGAAGATGGAGAGTTGACGTTGGAAAAGATACACACTAGCCAGAATCCTGCAGATATGCTAACAAAAGTTGTAATCAGGGAGAAACTGAGAATATGCTCAGTTTCAATTGGTCTTCAAGGATGACGATGAAGATGAGAAACAGCCAGGTCCAAAGAGGAGTCATTGTCCAGCAAATGAAGCAGCGGTGGAGTTTCTACAATCATTCTCCAAGTGGGAGATTGTTGTGTGTGGAGCATGATTGTTCAGAGGTCTTTGTTTCAGTCGGATGTATACCCCAGGAAGTTTGTACACCCCTCCACGCGGGGGGGTGCGGGGGGGACTTGTCCCCCCGCGGGGGTCCGGGGGGGGCCAATCCCCCCCGGCTGGGGGGTCCGGGGGCCAACGGTCCCCCGAAGCTAAAAACAAATGTAAAATTGCCTTGTAAAAGTATAGTAATTTCTAGTCAATCTGGGCCGTTCATTAAGCAGATGATCTGACGGTAGAACTTATGTTTAGTTTAGGGTTTTTTGCCCTAGAAGGCAACCTCTCTCTTTGTATGAGGGTATTGTATTTGAGGCTGTGAAAATAGATGTGTATTCTGTGAGCGAGAAACAGAGAGGTGAGACTGTGAGAGAAAACAGAGGATATTACAGCGGATTCGCTGTAGGTTGCGTCTCTTCATTTTGCTGGATAATAAAAAGGAAGGACTGGCTGTTCGGGGTGGACGTAGCCCAAACTGGGTGAACCACGTATATTTGTGTCTCTCTTGCTTTGTGCGTTTTCTGTGTTTATATTTCTGCGATATTTTATGTGTTCCATTGCTCCGTAATATATAATTTTCTAACATTAGCTACATTTTTCAGTTTTGTACCAACCACATGTTAATCCCCTTGAGAATTCATGTTTAATAAAAACTTATATTTTCCAGCTTATGTCTCAAGATATCATGTGTCATTTTTCATTTTAATTGTAAGCCATACATCAAGATAACAATCTTCAACAATGATCAACATAGTTAACAATAATCAACCTTTGCACTTCAAACAATCATGCAACAATGACAATTTAGCAATCAACATAAGTTAGCCTTAACACAATCAACAACAATCAACCTAAACACAATTGACAACAATCAAATTAATGACATCAAACATCCTTAACATGATCATTTGACATCAATTTCAACATTACCAACATTATCTTGCTTTGGCATTGACGGCAACACAACGATCTTGTTTGTCCTGAAGAAGAAAAAATACCTCTGCCTCCATACATTTGCTTACCTTTCCTTTGACATCAATGGTAAGGAGTTTTAAGATTGAAAAGACTTTAACAATTGAGATGTCTATTGACTAAACATTTTGTTGTTCTAATAAAAAAATTATTCCCTCTTGACATGAAATACCTTTAATTTGTTCAATGTGCCCTTAATTTTCAATGTTATCCTATGTTTGATTAGAATTTGCAACCACACCTTTAATAAATTAGGACATAAAACCCTGAGTTCAATGTATCAAAAATATATGTGAATTTCAGCACTCTCCAACCTGCAACAATTATAGTTATGGCAATTTAAAGTTTTCAAGAAAATAGGCAAAAAGTTGATAGGGTGTGCCACGGGTAGCACCATAGGAGGACACGTGGTAGTATAGTTGTTGATAGATGGACCAATCATATTGTAACACATGGCAAGGTTAGTTGACATGGTTGACATGTGGAAGCTCTGGAGTAGAACACATGGCATGGATGACTCAACAAATTGACATGGTAGACTAACATGACAGTTCATTGGATGTGACATGGGCCAATCAAAAGGTATCATGTGGTAGCCTCCAATTGGCTAGGAAGGTTGTAAAAACATAATGAATGGATTAGCGGGGAGGTTCAACTCCATGACCTCCTCAGCGCTAAGCCAATGGGCTAGCATTGCACCACGTGTTGGTTGTTAGTATGAATAATTTGGAATCCATACTTAACGTTTACGGGACGCAGAATAGGGAAAAATGGAGGTCTGTGGATTTGATCCCACAACCTTTGGGATATAATGCTAACAACTTAACGACTAGGGAAAATGTAGAACTTGAATGGCACTACAAGGATTCCAACCTTAAATTTTGTTGATAGCAATATGTCAATGCCATTTAAGCGCTCTAACCATTGGGCCAATGTCACTGCTCATTCGTTAAATCAAGCAAAAACCTATTTAGATTTCAATTATGATTTAGTGCCCAGAAATTTGCAACAACCCACTGCCTGAACCCTTGACCTACACTATATAACCAAAGAGTGTTTACCAATAGAACAAAGGGTCTTTTGATGTATAGAGAGCGAATCCTTTTGGTTTTAAAGCCTCATTACACTATGTGACTTGGTCCAACGTGGTTTTTGAAGTGGTGTTTGAGTTGTTTTGAAAACAGAAAGTGGTTTTGAGGAAACCACGACCTCTATAAGAGACTGATAGACAAATTTGTATGCAGGTTGAAGGCTTGGAGCATGTAACAACTTATTTGCATCATAATAGAGAGGTCACTCACATGGAAGCTAGCCCATAGACATAGACCCCACTAGGTGAATTCCATTATCAATCTTTTTGTCTTCTCTCTTATTTATGTTGTTTTTCATCTCTTTATTGCATCCTTTCATTTGTTGGTTAAGCTAACACACACTCATAATTAATGCAAATCAAGTCAGATTTTTGGATCAACCTTAGAACTGTTAGGGAGGTAATGGATTTAGAGGATAGTAAACTGCAGAAGAATTCCATTGTTAAAGAAATGGATAACTTGAATAAAAATGAGGCTTGGGGTCTAGTTGAGTCGTTGAATGAAAGCAAACTTGTTGGAACCAAATGATAGCTCAACAATAAGTTGAATGTAGAAGGTAAAGTGGAGAAATGAAAAGCCCACTTGGTAGCAAAAGGATATTCCCAGGTAGAGGGAATTGATTTCGGTGGCATTTTTTCTCTTTTGGCTTAATTAATTGTTATTAAATTTGTTTTGTCCACCATTGCTTTAAATCTTGAATTAAAGCAGGTGGAGTTGAAGACAAAGAATCTTTACGAAGAAATTTGTAGCAAATAGTTAGAAGGTTTTGTGATGAAAGGAAAGAAAGAGATGGCTTGTAAGCTTTAAAAGTCCTTGTATGGGTTAAAACAATCTCCAATGTTGTTCTTTGTTTTCCCGATTTCTCTTAATTTCCATGTTCTTACATGAATTTGCATGCTTATCAACATGCTATATGTGTCCTTGCATTGTGCTTTAGCTCTAGTAAAGGAATTAGTGTTGTATCCTAATTTGGGTAAATGGATTAGGGGTTTGGATGCTTTGAAATTCAATATATTGTCTTGTAAATGGTGGCATAATGCAATAGGAATTAGAGTTGTGGCTCTAAGATTTGTTGGTGTTCCCGGTTAAGGGTTTCCAGGGTAAATCTCTTAGTACTGTTTGTGAATGCTATTGTTATTTTTTCAAGTTTATTTATTTGTTTGTTTGTTTTTACTGTGAAAGTTTAGAACTTACAAACGTAACATATCCTCTTTGGCACTAGATCCAATTAAATCTAATTTTTTATTTGGTTTGTTGAACCTTACCATTAATAACCCATTACTAATAGACATTGATAATGTATTTAAAAATCTATGACATTATGTTGCATGGTACCAATGTCCATAGGGATCCAAGATTCCAGGAAAAAAACATATGTGGGTGTTCAAGGTGTCTTTAGGAGAAACCAATAACTTAGTATGTTCATATGATGGTAACCTCCCTTTTACCTGTCAAGGACATTATTATATGTTGTCTTATAGTTATGTTAACCACATATCAAATGATATTTGATTAATCTTGATGTAATTAGTGAAATTATTATTTTGTTCAATGCTACAAGCATCCCAAGAGTGGTCTATTTTTATTGATTTTTTCCGAGTTATTGTTGATTTAATCTTTTCGATACACTCATCAATTAATTGTGGATTATGATTATTTCACCTATGATGTTAACATGACTTCTATACAAAACCTTCCATTTTTTTGGTGAATAGTTTTATTCTCCATTTCACACAATTGTTCCAGTAGGTTGAATTCCATTAGGAACCATTGAATTTTCTTGAAACTGTGCATTTCTTTTACCTTTAAAATGTTCTCCAACTTCCACCTCAATGTTGTGTATAACTTAATAAGATGGATGTATATTACCATAAAGGCCCTTGAGATCCCACCAAGTTCATTTTGCACCACTTCTAGCCAATGAGCTAACAAATGTCTCATCTTGTTTACTAATATTTTTAATTAAATATAATCCATTGTATAGAAACAACTAGTGTGAGTTCAATAATAACTATAGCCTTAACAAGTTTGAAATCCTATTGTTTACTAGTTGAATCCAATACTAAAAATTGAAGATTCAATGCCATAGATATAACAAAACAAGCATAAAATAATGTCTTATCACGTGACCACTTTTCAAACCCTAGTCCAATCCCAAATCATTTGAAATGTGAAGGAGAATAAGATATTGTTTCATCCCATGCATGACATAGTAACTATGGTCACTCTACAAGCACTAGTCAGAGAGTCTCTATTTGGGACCAGGAAAAAGTAAGATATCATTTCAATGGTTCACCCATATAAATCAATCCTCACAAAAATCCTTAATTTTTTCAAGTTTTCCACATTGATTTATCTAATGGGATTAAATAAGAGATCAACTTGTTGAAGTTTTTTTGAATTGCAACTTCCTTAAAACTCTAATAATGGAAAAAAATATTTACATGTTTCAATACAAAAAAGAGTAGGCCATCACCATAACCTCCACTAGCACATCCAAAAAATGAAAAATTTAGGATGGTCAAAGCTAAACACCCCTCATTATAAATTCCTAAGTCATCACATATAACAACAGTAAAAAGAATAAAGCAAAGGGCTAATACCCGAAATAGAGAGCTCACCAACTATGTGACTAGCCATAGGAGGGATATTGTCATACCCGAAATAGAGAGCTCACCAACTATGTGACTAGCCATAGGAGGGATATTGTCATTCTCATTAGGGATTGGTCATGGTTGTCATAGGCCTTTCCCCCAATGAGTGCCAAGTGGATCAATATCAATGGGTATCGATTTCCAACCACCAATGGGTACCCATCTAAGATATACAGTGTAATGGTGGGAAAACTATTGTCATGGTGCAATAGACCAATAGAGAGATTCTATGCACATTCGTGTCACTCAATGAGCCTATCGACCAACATTGTTATGGAATACTATCAAATCATTCATTAGGTATTTTCTGGTGGGATCTAGCATAGCCAATTCAAAACAAAGGTCCATGCAACGTATGTAGGCCAAATGAGTTTAGAGGGTTAGGAATTACTCTTCTCATCACACAAGGAATCTCATGCCAATATTCAAGAAGCTACTAGATACTTTTTTCTCCATCCACATATGACATGTTTGGATGTTATTCTATAAGAGAAAATTGGGCACATATTAGTGTAACCTTAAAACAAGAGAAATGATCTCAAGCATCAATGTTAAACAAATCAACGTTTGAATTTTTCTATCCAAAAAAGGATTTAGTTTTGAACAATATCTAAGAAAACTTGGAATTCAAGGGGGTCAATGTTGTAGAAATTTTGAATAATTTAACACATATTCAATGGAGATTATCCTGATCATGTACTATTGTGGAAAACATACACAATACATAAGCTCCTCTACGTTGATCATCAATATAGCAGCATCAATAACAATAAAACATCAAGAGCATTCACACATTAACACAGTATGTATCCCGGGGAAAGCATCTCGCTAAAAACCCCAACTATCTGTATATTAATGATTGAGTCATGTAACATTACACAGCATAATACTTCTCACAAGTATCTCCACCTCTGTTACACACAATACAGCTCAGATCTGATCTCCAAATCTCTTCCACTGCTTGCCTGCCTCCACTGCTCAATACATGCTCAAGAACTGATGAGAATGGCTTACCAAACTCGTTTTTCACCTGCAAAATAGTCACTCACACTTTGTTGGACGTGAGCACAAGCTATAATGTGGGCAAATACGTGGGCAAACTCATTGGCATACTCAATCCCTTGATTGTGCAAGATCTGGTGCACAACTATAGTCACAAGTGATAGCAATCTGATTCTCTACCACCTGTCCCTGTTGAACTGAACATGCACTGACATGCAACTGAGTTAACTGATGTATTCATTAGTTGTATTATGAGTTAATAACTTGTGAATTAATTAATAACTAATTCACCCAACTCATCTCTAGTCTATTTGCCAGTTAGACTAAATACAACCAGTTTAACAAGGCTAAACTAAACACAACTCCATCAACTCCACAATCAACTCCACCAAACTCAACTGATTGAGTTCTAACTGAAGTCATGCATGCAACAACTCAACTGACTCATAAGAAAAGCGTATTTCCTTCTGACAGCTGCATGTGCCACTTCTGTAGCTCAAACTGAAGTGCTCCAAGAGAATAAGATTAAGTTTATAGTCCAAATATTATTGTGAGATAATAATATTTGACTTTTCTATTTTTGACTTTGATCACTCACACTGTGATCATTCACACTTTCATCAAAAATAGAAGTCCATCTATTTTTTCCCAACTTGATCAATCATCCATAAACAACAACCTGCAATCCATAGACATGATCCATATGTCTAAAAATAGACATAGTCTAAAAATAGACATAGTCTAAAAATAGACTTGCGCCAAAAATAGCCTGCGGGCCCACTTAGTGAAGGCGACTCTTTTCACTAAGCTCCATCATCTTGTTGTAATCTCAACACTCCCTCTCGACAAGATATGGATTATCAGCAACCCCTATCTTGCCTCGGTGGTACTCGAATTTGCTTCTGGTGAGAGCCTTCGTCAGAATATCAGCATCCTGATCCTCCATTGGAATGTACGAAAGTAACATGATCCTCCGCTGCACACAATCTCTGATATGATGGTACCTGATGTCAATATGTTTAGATCTATCATGAAATACAGGATTAGCCGAGAGTTTAATGCAACTCTGGTTATCACAGTAAATCACAGTAGGATCCAAATGAGAACCGAACAAACCAACCAGGATCTTCCTCATCCATATAGCCTCACATGCAGCCAAACTTGCTGCCATATACTTGGCCTCCGCTGAACTGAGTGCCACGGATCTCTGTTTCCTGCTGTACCAAGAAACTGCTGTCGATCCAATACTGAAGACCCCTCCTGATGTGCTCTTTCTGTCTGTTGGACTCCCTGCCCAATCTGCATTCGTGAAGCCACATAGCTTCACCTCATCCTCCTGTCTGTACCACAAACCATATCCCGATGTGCCTCTCAAGTAGCGCAATACATGCTTGCCCGCCTTCCAGAAGAGCTTGGTAGGCTTAAGCATAGCTTGTGAAAGCTGGTTAACTGCATAGCATATATCAGGTCGTGTATTGACCAAATACATCAGTGACCCCACCAACTGTCGATAAACAGTGGCATCCACTTCTTCTCCCGAAGTGGCATCCTCCTTCCTCCAACCTCCAGGAAGAGGAGTATCAACAGGCTTGCAGCCATGCATGTTGAACTTCTCCAGTATCTCCCGAGCATACTTGCCCTGAGAAACAAACAGTCCACCACTGCGCTGCCATATTTCCAATCCCAGGAAATAGTGAAGGAGGCCCAAATCCTTCATCTCAAACTCTGTAGCAAGATCCTTCTTGCATGACAGTATCAACAGCTCATCACCCGTTAGAATCAAATCATCAACATACAGTACAATGATAAGCAACTTACCCTCCACCACAATCTGGTATAGGTTCGGATCCGCCTTGCTCTTGGAGAATCCAAGTCCTGTGAAATAGCTGTCTATCCGTGTGTACCAAGCACGTGGTGCTTGCTTCAACCCATACAACGCTCTCTTGAGCTTGCACACATGCGACTCGCTGCTGAAGACTTCAAAGCCTTCGGGTTGCTCAATGTACACCTCCTCCTCAATGACTCCGTTGAGGAACGCAGTCTTCACATCCATCTGATGAATGTGCCATCCCATCTGCACTGAGAGAGCAAGAATCGTCCGTATGGAAGAATACCTTGCGACAGGTGCAAAGGTCTCCTCATAATCGATCCCCTCAATCTGTGAAAAACCTCGGGCAACAAATCTTGCCTTATACTTCTCCACACTCCCGTCAGCTGCCTGCTTAACTTTGTAGATCCATCTCGAACCCACCACTGATTTCCCTTCCGGTCTAGGAACAATCTCCCATGCACTGTTTCTGACAATAGAATCATACTCTTCCACCATGGCGTCTACCCATGCGGGATCCTCCACAGCTTCCTCGAAAGAGGATGGCTCAGTCACAACACACTTGCTCATAAGAGCCATGTATCCAGTGTACCGATCAGGTGACTGTCTCTGCCTGCGTTGGGCTGTAGGTGGTCCTACAACTTTCTCTGCATCTTGAGCCAGTCGCTCAGCTTCTGTCAAGCGCTTTCGCCCTCTGATGGTTGGTGTTGCATGAGTGGACTCGTCCACTCCATGAACCTCATCCTGTGGCTGATCCACATCCTGAAGCTCATCCTTAGGAACTAATAGCTCCTCATCTGCATGCAAGTGTAGCTCCCTCTCAAGCGAACACTTCATGGCTTTCTCCTCCTGAAATTTTATATCCCGTCGCACAACAGTTTTACCACTGTCTGGCAAATACACACGATAGTTGTGAGGCGTATCAGTGTACCCCACAAATATCCCAACCTCTGCGGTCGACTCCAACTTCTTCCTGGCATCCTTCGTCACATGCATGTAAACGTTAGCACCAAAAATCCTCAAATGAGAAAGATCAGGCTTCTTACCAGAATAAGCCTCCTCGGGTGTACTCATGCCAAGTATCCTATGAGGACAACGGTTCTGCACATAAACTGCTGTATTGCATGCTTCCGCCCACAAGTGAAGGGGTAGGCCCTGATCATGCAACATTGCCCGTGCAGCACCCACAATCGTTCTGTTCTTCCGCTCAGCTACCCCGTTCTGCTGTGGGTTATGGGGAGCTATGAGCTCTCTACGAATCCCTTATGTCTTGCAGAAATCCTTGAACTCGTCCGAGATGTATTCACCACCATTATCGCTCCTAAGAGCCTTCACCTTCTTCCTCGACTCCTTCTCGACCAGTGCTTTGAATTCACAGAACTTTGAATATGTCTCGCTCTTATTCTGCATGAAGAAGATCCAGCACTTACGAGAGAAATCATCAACAAAAATCACATAATACCTGTGTTTTGCTGTCGAAGCAACTGAGAAAGGTCCACACACGTCTATGTGAATTCTCTCAAGGATCGTCGTGGCGCGACTATCCTTCTCGTGAAAGGTGGCTTTCACAAACTTTCCCAAAGTACACCCCTTGCACTGATCTGACTGCGCAAGTGTGCCTTTAGGAAGCCCTGTAGTGATCTGCTGCAGTATCTTCAAGGCTCCATGGTGAAGGTGACCCAATCTCCTGTGCCACAACTCGCCATCATCCCGGCTCACCAATCCTTCTGCCTTGCCTGCCATTGCTGCGCATCCATCTACATGCAACTGATAAAGGTTCCCCACTTGAACCCCTATCTTCCGGGTCTCACCAGTTGTCTTGCTGCGCAGGAAGGCCTTTCCCTCGCTGAAAACAACATCATACCCCTTGTCTTCTAACATCGCCACTGAGATGAGATTCTTCTTCAATCCCGGAACATGCATGACTTCCTTCAATACAAAGGGTTTACCAGACTCCCTCTTAAAGGAAATGGTACCGATACCGGTCGCACTGTATCTACCATCATCGCCCATCTCGATGTGCACTCCAAGATCCCTGTCCTCCAGATCAGAGAACAAATCTCTATCTCCCATCATGTGAAAAGACGCACCACTGTACAAGAACCACACTGATCCCATCACACTTGAAACCAAGCATGCGATCAATGAAAAATCAAGTTCAAACTGAGAAGCTAAGGCCTCTCCCCCTGCAGATCCAGCAGCTTGCTTGTTCTTCTTCTTCTACGGACAATTTGTGGCATAGTGTCCGTGCTGGTGACAGTGAAAACACTTCACCTTGGACATATCCTGCTTCTTACCTTTCGCACCAGACTGAGAAGCTTTCTCGTTCTTCCCCTTCTTTGCTTTGGCAACCAAAGCGCAATTCTCTTCATCAGATACCTTTGATGAAGATCCATTCTCACCTTTATTGTTTCTGAGTTTATCCTTGAGCGCCAGGTCGCTCTTGCTTTGGAATAACATTCGCAATCTGTTGAAAGACATTTCAACAACACTTCTGCAAATTCGAATTCCACCAGCTCCAACTCAACTGCCTCGAATCTAAGATTCGTGAGAACACAATATTTCTCGTACAGAGATTGACTGTATGGGCTTTTACCGGATATTTCACCTTCCAAAGGAAGGATGAATCCAGAGGCTACCTGGCCCGATTACAGACTCTGCCTGAAGAAATAGAATGTAAACACTTTCTGAATAGTAGATCTGATGATCAATCCTTGCTTGATATCCTGTAAAAATCTCTACTACAAATCAAGCAGCTCTGATACCATGTAGAAATTTTGAATAATTTAACACATATTCAATGGAGATTATCCTGATCATGTACTATTGCGGAAAACATACACAATACATAAGCTCCTCTACGTTGATCATCAATATAGCAGCATCAATAACAATAAAACATCAAGAGCATTCACACATTAACACAGTATGTATCCCGGGGAAAGCATCTCGCTAAAAACCCCAACTATCTGTATATTAATGATTGAGTCATGTAACATTACACAGCATAATACTTCTCACAAGTATCTCCACCTCTATTACACACAATACAGCTCAGATCTGATCTCCAAATCTCTTCCACTGCTTGCCTGCCTCCACTGCTCAATACATGCTCAAGAACTAATGAGAATGGCTTACCAAACTCGTTTTTCACCTGCAAAATAGTCACTCACACTTTGTTGGACCTGAGCACAAGCTATAATGTGGGCAAATACGTGGGCAAACTCATTGGCATACTCAATCCCTTGATTGTGCAAGATCTGGTGCACAACTATAGTCACAAGTGATAGCAATCTGATTCTCTACCACCTGTCCCTGTTGAACTGAACATGCACTGACATGCAACTGAGTTAACTGATGTATTCATTAGTTGTATTATGAGTTAATAACTTGTGAATTAATTAATAACTAATTCACCCAACTCATCTCTAGTCTATTTGCCAGTTAGACTAAATACAACTAGTTTAACAAGGCTAAACTGAACACAATTCCATCAACTCCACAATCAACTCCACCAAACTCAACTGATTGAGTTCTAACTGAAGTCATGCATGCAACAACTCAACTGACTCATAAGAAAAGCGTATTTCCTTCTGACAGCTGCATGTGCCATTTCTGTAGCTCAAACTGAAGTGCTCCAATAGAATAAGATTAAGTTTATAGTCCAAATATTATTGCGAGATAATAATATTTGACTTTTCTATTTTTGACTGTGATCACTCACACTGTGATCACTCACACTTTCATCAAAAATAGAAGTCCATCTATTTTTTCCCAACTTGATCAATCATCCATAAATAGCAACCTGCAATCCATAGACATGATCCATATGTCTAAAAATAGACATAGTCTAAAAATAGACTTGCGCCAAAAATGGCCTGCGGATCCACTTAGTGAAGGCGACTCTTTTCACTAAGCTCCATCATCTTGTTGCAATCTCAACAAATGTAGATTGGCGCCGCACAAAGTAGCTCACTAGTTCAAAGAACCATGAAGATATCAGTTGCATATTTCCTCCACCTAGGCCTAGATAGATAGATCTAAAAGAAATCGCTAAAAGAGATATTCTAGAGTTTCTACATGCCCATGTTGCAGAGTTGTTAGTTCAACATTACTAGGTAAGTTAGTATTCTATCCATAATATAACAACCCACCACAAAGGTCTAGATAAAATATCCTTCTTTGGCTCAAGCATAGGTTCCCAAACACTATTTAATCAAAATAACCACGATTATTATTTAGATATTAGTCTACAAATTTTGTTTAGTGGGCCTTCTAGAAAAATCTTGGAGCAAAGCCATTTGTAGCCCATAATCAACTTATAATTATTAAAGGTGATATCTAAACCCCATTTATAGTCCTTCCACCAGGGTGTTTGTATTGGCAAGCCATGTTTTCAAATCAAGTCAATAGGGATGAATCCTTGAATGCAATTTAAAATTATATTTTATTCATTGCTTATAGAAAATTGGTGGTTGATATTCTTCTAGGGAACCTGTGTTTTAGCAAAGTCATCATACAAATCAATGGATGAGTGGATGTATCACCTAAACACCCTCAAGGCCAAGAATTAAGGGGACTCAACTAATGGTGTACTTATAATACAGATCAATGGTACACCATAATTAATGGCTACTAAAAAAATACCTTTCAGGGGGGAGGGATTTCCAATGAAAGAACTATTTTAATCACTTCCCAACCCTTCCACATGCTCTATACAAAAAATAATAATACCCAAAACAATGACCCTCGAGGGAGTCAACAAGAGAGTTTGGGGAGAAATTCCTTGCCAATTTTTTTTCCCTAGTGGTATCCCTTGGTTCACACAGTTCAAATAAGCATCTTCCAGGTTCCTCTCCTCCAAAATACCCATTGAACATAAAGAGCATGGGATTAAATCTAGGTCGTAATAGTACCCACTTTTCCAAATTCCCACAAGGCACAACATAAATCCAATATGGGACCCATAGTTTTTAATTAATTTTTGCCTAAACAAAGTCTCAAAGGGCCTTATGAAGGTGGTCATATGTTATTTGAGATGGATCCAAATATGATCCATTTATCTATATTCATCTCATCTCATGCTACCAATTCCTAGAGGTCCTTTTTAGAGGTTTGGAAAGTAAAGGGAGTACTCGGGAATTTAAAAATCTACCCTTGTTGTATCCAAGTCCAATTTTAGCAAGAACCTAGCTAGGCATATTGTATTGGCCCTCCTTGTAGCATTGCATCTTGGCCCAATGGATTTTAGAATTGGTAGAAGTACAAAATATATTCAAATAGTCCATGGTATTGTCCCAGGAAAGTTGATCCTCTACAATAGTAAGGAAATAATCATTAGCAAAATGCCCATTAACTAGTTTTCAACATCTATGATCTATAAATTGTCGTGGATATTCCACTAGATAGTTTGTCACAACAAATATGATAATAATAAACTAAAATTTATACTATGAGGATTAATTTTCTTAGATTCTAAATTTATTAATTAGTGTTTTCTTCTTATGCATGTAATTAAAAAAATGTGAAAAACAAAGATCAATAAAATACAATCACAGGCCAACCATAATGACCACAATATATGCTCTCGGAAACTATTACGATGTTATACAATATTTTGTCGCACTCCTAGTCTCGTATCCTGAAGTGTCGCACTTTGTGTCATTGATGCCACAAGTGTTGCAAAGTGATGAAAGTTGTCGCAAACAATGTATTCACCATGAAACATGTTTAGAACATCCCCGAAGAAAAGGAAGAAAATTTTCCTTGAAAGAATTCTGAAGAGCTTGTCAAAAACCTTGTTTTGGAAAACCAGCGTGACTTTTATCAGGAAAATCCACACTGATAACCTCTGGCATTACACATGTCTAGCGCTTCTAGCGCGACTTTTATCAGGCAAATCCGCACTTGTCCTCTTCAGGCAGTTTTTCCCAAAATGGAGGAGAAGCTTCTCTTACTAGAAAGCTCGAGAACAACGATGTGGTTTCAAGTAAATGAAGATTGGAATGAGACCTCCCATTCCTGGCCCTTGATCATATTTATATGGATCTCTCCCTTGAGATGTGGAATTCCTCCCTCTTTTCATGGATCTTCAACTCCCTCTCCTTCCCTATAAATGAATTGCCCACCATCCACTAATGGTTGGTTGTTGGTTGGTTAGTTGGTTGCCATCGTAGTGCTAAATTGTGCCCAAACGCTGCCCATTTGCAAAGGAGAAAAGGTGTTTGAAGGCTAAGGCTTAGACTTGGAATCTCACTTGAAGGAGGCTTCCAACATCAAGGCTTCAATGGTTTTAATGCTCCCATTTATATGTTTTCTTTCCAAAAATGTGTTAGTGATTGTCCATTTATTGTAATGCTCCTTGATCTATTACATATTTTTTATTAGAAACTGTTATGCTTTGTATAGTTTGGTTATATCCACTTGATCTTTCTTGCAGGCACTCATCTACACCAACGAAGAGTAGATCGTGAGCTTGGAATCCAAAGAGTCAAGGTCGACATTAAGGGTATTAGCATCAAAAAGAGGTAGGAGATCTATCCTCCTTTGCATTTTCTAGTATGAATTAGGAAATATTGCATGTAATTGTCTTATGTAGTTGCTAGATCCTCCCATAAGACTATATGGATCATTTCTATCTGCAGAAAGGATTGCCTGCACACAAAAAAATGACGACTCCGCTGGGGAGTACATAACCCTTCAAGTCTCCTTTGTCTTTGGTCTCTTTTAATAGGTTTGTCCAACCTCTTAGTGATCCATAACTTTGATTGATTGTGGATCCACATTCTGAGTGGTGTGTGGTTTAGAGTGTCAAGTCTAGGTCCTTGTTCGACTTTGTTTGTTTTTCCTAAGTTTTTCTCACCCAACGCATTTTTTCTGAAAAACAGAGCACTGTTAGCGCAGATTTTTCTCATTACAGTCAGGCAGAAGACCCTGCCAGTGAAGATTTTGACCATTACAGTGGTGCTGGTCCAAAAAAAGAGATTTTCTAAGGTTTTTGACAGAAGATCTGGAATGTCTTGATCTCTAAAGTCTTTCTCCTGCTCCATGTGCATAGAATTTTGACTTATTGTTGTTAGATTCTTTGTGGTTTGCAAAAGTCTATTCCATGTTTAAGTAGTGAAAATGAAATTTGGTTGAATATTTAGTTCTTTGGGTAATCAAATTTATTGTTTTTCTTCTTTCATGTGTTACTGATTTGTTTTCTGATAAGCATTTTTAGTTCTTTTGGAAACCAAAAAGAAATTGCATTTGCATTTGTTAAGCCTTCATCTCAAAATTGATCATTACTTTTGGAAATTGCATTAGATTACATTGCACTGGAAAGTTGTTTTTGACATTGTCATTGAGGATAGATTACACTGCTTGGTGTTGAAAGCTGATAAGTGCATCCTCATTCATTTGAAAAGAAAAAATTCATGTGGGCGAACTTTAGTGAATTAAAGTTTGTTTACTTTTTCTATCGCTACATTGGAATTGTGGAATTGAAATATCTAGTTAGGAAGCTATTTTTGGTTGCATATTTGATTGTTGCATCAATGTTTGCACTTCTTCCCTACACTCGATAGCTTTCATTGAAATGAAATGAATCATTTTTTCATATTAGTTGCATCGTAGGTGTGTTCAGGTGACATCGTTTTTTGAGCCTTGTAATTGAAACATAATTCAATATCAACTTTAAAATTTATCTCAATTAACCTAAGGAGCATTTGGAACATTAAAGAAAACATCTAGAGGTTTAGGCTAGAGACATGTTCCGGCGTCGTTAAATGTAGGAGTTGTTGTTGTTTTCCAGGATTACATCCCAGGGGTGAAATCCTGTTCCACGTACAGAAGTGTATAGGATCATTCTCCACGTACCTTTGGGTATATTGGGTGGAGCTCCATGCATGAAAAGTATATGGAAACGCTCTCATCGAACGGTTACACATTAGACAATACTACTACAAACTAAACTCCCACGTACCATTGAGTATATTTTGGAAATCCCCTACAGGTCGTTATCCATCCATAAGTAATTGAGTATGTTGCCTTGTATGCCGTGATACACTGAACACAACATTTGAGGAGATTAGTTTCTGTACGTTAAGTCCTTGGTTTGCCAAGGTGTATATTGCAGTTCATAGTTGCTTGGTAAACCATTTTGCCTAGTTACCCCTCTTTGTTTTTGTTTGTGTGTTTAATTTCTCAAATCAATTAATTGACCGCAGAACAACATCCTCCTTGTGGAATAACTCCTTAGTGGATCTTAGGTTGAGACTAATGGAAATAGTTCCTGAGTCTACTAGTCAAGGAAACCCCTTTGACAGGAATCCTGGTCCTTTTCCTTCTTTTGGGAATGTTGGTGCTCCTTATATGGCAACGTTGTCCCTTCCCGAATTTACCATTGGTTTGCCAGTTTGGTTATTTTTCACCCCTATGGTTTCGAATGTCCGAAATGCTTTTCAACCGGGTTCTCCTCCACCTGAACAATATCAACCTCTAGTTGATCCTAAAGTCGATTCTTTGTATTCTTCACCTGTTCGGTCTTCTTCCTCTTTGTCTGGTGAAAGTTTGCAAGTAAGTAACTAGGTGGATAAGAAGCAAAAGAAAAGGAAGATTAAGAAGAAGGAAAATAAGCAGGGGGGAAACCAAGTAGCCATTGCTATGGATGCAACTAGTAGGGAGAAACCTTAATTAAATTACGTTGCATTCTTTGTAAGGGTGACCACCTTCTTAGAGATTGTCTTGGTATTCCCAAGGTATTAGAAGTATGACTTATAGTCTGACATCGACCTTTGTCATCAACCTCTGGAGATCATGCTGGTGATAAATCCTCGACTATTGATAGTAAGGTCCATGGGAAAAAGGGTAAAGTCAAATTTCCATGTAGGTTATGTGAAGGGAATCATCCTATTCACCTTTGTCCTTATATGGATGAAGCCTCAAAAGTGTTGGAAAAACTTAAGACTTCTCAGCCTCATCTTTCGTATGGTTATCAAAATATTTCCCCTGATACTCCACTAATTGATCAAGTGATTGATTAGAATTCATCTCTAGTCAATACCACTCTCTCTGAATGTGAATCACATGAGCATGTTCCCGACCAACCATTGGTTGAGAAAATGGTTGACTCGATTCCACCTTCAGTTGATCGTACCTTTCCCATAGAGAGTGAACTTCATACCGCTCAAGTTCTTCTTGTTTCTTCAGATTCCAATGAATTGGGAGGCAATCCTCCAGTTCCCACAATACAGGAGGGAAATCCTCTCTTTCCCATAATACAAGGGGGTAATTCTCTTATTCCCATGGCACCCCCTCTAAGTAGTATGGTCAATTCCTTTGATTGGAGTAGACTTACAGGATATCGTCTACCTCATTATGTGCCCTTTCAGATCATAGTACATGCTTATAATGTGGTCATAATTAGCACAAGCATAGATGAAGGTAAATATGCTAGTATTATGTCCTCAACTACTTGGAAAGCTTTAGGTTCTCCGCAACTTGTGCCCCTTACCTAGAATTTGTTGGCTTTTAACAAAGGAACCAGTCAACTGTTAGGGATCTTTCCCAAGTTGCATATTACTTTGGGAGGAAAAATCGTCCATATCGGTGTGATGGTTGTCCGAGGCCCTTTGGATTTTAATTTACTCCTTGGTCATGACTATGTTTATGTCATGGGAGCTCTTATCTCTTCTCTCTTTCGTTTCATATGTTTCCTACATGAAGGAAGAATTGTGACCATTGATCAACTTTCATTCATTGGTCCTAATTTGACTCTGAATCAACCATATTCCCTAAATCATCCTTGTATACAAGCGGTATCACCCTCACCATAGGTTAATTATGTGGCCACTTGTTCCATGCCCGTGTCTACTGATGATCTAGTCGGTGATGTAGTGCATAATGTACTAGGGGCATTGGAGCTCGAACTTTCCATTAGATCCCTTGATATGTATCCCTTCCAGAGCATTGTTCTCCCATATGATGAGAACCTATTGGAAGCCATGACCTCTTATGTTCCATGAATCAAGGTGTTGGAGCAAAGCTCCTTTACTTGTGTCAAGATCCTTAAAAAATGAATCAAGGTTCTTGGAGCAGAGTTCCTTTACTCGTGTCAAGCTCCTTAAAAAATGAATCAAGGTTCTTGGCGCAGAGTTCCTTTACTTGTGTCAAGGTCCTTAAAAAATGAATCAAGGTTCTTGGAGCAGAGTTCCTTTACTCGTGTCAAGCTCCTTAAAAAATGAATCAAGGTTCTTGGAGTAGATTTCCTTTACTTGTGTCAAGCTCCTTAAAAAATGAATCAAGGTTATTAGAGCAGAGTTCATATACTTGTGTCAAGCTCCTTAAAAAATGAATCATGGTTCTTGGAGCATATTTCCTTGTCTTGTGTCAAACTCCTTAAATAATGAATCAAGGTTCTCGGAGAAGAGTTCCTTGTCTTGTGTCAAGTTCCTTAAAAAATGAAAAAAGGTGTCGGAGCATAGTTCCTTTCCTTGTGTCAAACTCGTTAACAAATGAAACAAGTTTTCATGAGAACGGTTCTTTTCCCGTGTCAATATCATTAAAAAATGAAACAGATACCCTTCCAATTCGAGTCTTTGATTAGATCTCGTAAACTGCCAGTCGAGTCTTTCACTTGATCGCGTAAATGAACCTTCATTCCATCCACCTATTAGTAACCAGTAGTCTACTTGGGTGAATGAAATGAAGCTTGGGGGGAATATACCTCAAACTGAGCCATTATGCTAGGGGCATGTAAACCAATCTCAAGCATAGTTTTTCTTTGTTTCAATTTTGTGTAAAAATGAAACTAATCTCAAGCATAGTTTGTCTCCGTTTCAAGCCTGTGTAAAAATGAAACCAAATCCAAGCATAGTTTTTCTTTGTTTCAAGCTTGTGTAAAAATGAAACCAATCTCAAGCATAGTTTGTCTCCATTTCAAGCTTGTGTAAAAATGAAACCATTCTCATCCCGCCTCTTTTTATCAGCTTGTTTTTGTTAGATGAGCTTTGTTTTTTTTCATTCCATCGTCACCATCTCTTTGGATGATCATACGTTTTCACTTGGATTTTTTACCGTTTCCTGGGGAGCATTTGCAATGAGTGGTCTTATTAGCCAACCTCTTTACCTTTACATGTTTTTGAGAAATTCCATAATCACTGGAACCCATTGCTATCCTTTTATACCACTTGTTCCTCTAGGAGGAGTCATCTTCTAGCTCTTTTCTGACTCTCAAGATATGAAAATATTGTTGAGCACTTGTATTTTCGAACTCGTAAAGTAAATGAAAAGACGTCTACTCAGTATAAGTTTAACCCTTTTCCGGACTCAGATAGATTAGTTATGTAAAAGGAATACCTTAGTCAAACGTGGCTAAGAAGTTCTCTTGAGTATTGTTTTCTACCTTTTCAGACTTAAGAGACTATTTACAAAAAGAGACATATGGAGTTTTCTTTTCCGCCTCTTTTTCAAATTCTCTAAACATGAAAAATATTTCGAGTTACACCTTCGTTGGACTCGTAAAATTAAAACAACGAAGGACTTGTTACCATGACGAGACCGAGCTACTCATTCCTAGGGCTCATTATAAATACTAGGTTGGATTCATCCGAAGAATGAACTTATACGCCATGCATATAGTATCCTCTTCAAGCTTGAGATTAAAAATAAAGAGGTACTCGTTAGAAATAGTGGAGGAAAATGGAAAGAAACATATATCCTATATTTTGTATGAAAGGCAGTATGTCACTCTTGAACATGACACTTATCTGTATCTCGTGTCGGGTTTGGGGTATCCTCACTTTATCACTTAGCTTACCGGGTTTGAGAAATCCATTTGGATCTCATTTGATTATATACTATTGTCACCATGACCTTTGATCATATTTTGAGTCAAATGCTGCCAAATTTCGGAGTCGTGTTGCCGATATGTTCAAGAGAAGTCCCATCTGCAAATTCAAACCACTTATACCTTGTTTGAATTTTTCTGCAACAATCTTGAATCACTCTTTCCAACTTTGCAAAATCCTATGTTTCATGTCGATGATGTGGGAAAAATTATGGCCCTCCTTCGACGGATCACTTCCTGTCGACTCCAATTCATTATCCGAGAAGATGATATAGGAACTCCCTTTCAGTACCTTGGAGCTTGCATGCCTCAAGGGTAGGTTCTTTGCACTCGATGATAGGTTCACATCACTGGCCTTCAATCGGATGATTTTGTATGTGTTCGACTTCATCTTCATTGCTCATTCTTGTGGATTGTGTTGTTGTACCTTGAAAGCCATCAACATTATTGGTGGTTTCTCTCATGCTTGTTAATGATTTACATCATTAACTAGTAATCATGTGGTTTCTACCATGTTCGACTTCGACACATCTATTCACATGGTGAGATTCATACTTTAGTTGTATCGAGTCAGAAGTGAAGACCCTAGGTTTTGTTTGATAAATCCAGACTGCGTGGAGTTATAAAGTATTCATGATCGTAAACATTTTCCTTTTTATTCAGATGGTTGCATCCATGTCGTGGATCCATGTATTTTTAGATGCCTGCTTAGAGATGTATTGTCAGGCATACTTACATCAAAGATGTAAGATATATTGTATTATGCTTGATTTATAGGTCACCTGATGGTGGTTCTCTAAGTCATTTCCTTGCTTGTAAAGCACTTCATTCATCACTTCCCGTTATGACTTCATGCTTTAGGGGGCATCTGTTATACATTATTTTGCCGCGCTCCAAGTCTCGTATCCTGAAGTGTCGCACTTTGTTTCGTTGATGCCATAAGTGTCTCAAAGTGATGAAAGATGTTACAAACAATGTATTCACCATGAAATATGTTTAGAACATCCACAAAGAAAAGGAAGAAAACTTGCCTTGAAATAATTTTGAAGAGCTTGTCAAAAACCTTGTTTTTCAAGACCAACACGACTTTTATTAGGCAAATCCACGCTTGTCCTCTTCAGGTAGTTTTTTCCAAAATGGAAAGAGATTCTTCTCTTACTAGAAGGCTCGAGAATGATGATGTGGTTTCAGGTAAATTAAGATTGGAACGAGACCTCCCATTCCTGGTCCTTTATCATATTTCTATGGATCTCTCCCTTGAGATGTGGAACTCCTCCCTCTTTTCATGGATCCTCAATTCCCTCTCCTTCCCTATAAATGAATTTCCCACCATCCACTAATGGTTTGATATTGGTTGGTTGGTTTCCATCCTAGTGTTGAATTGTGCCTAAATGCTGCCCATTTGCAAAGGAGAAAAGGTGTTTGAAGGCTAAGGCTTGGACTTGGAATCTCACCTAAAGGAGGCTTCTAACATCAATGATTCATTGGTTGTAATGCTACCTTTTTTATCTATTAGTAATACAATATATGTTTTCTTTCCACAAATGTGTTAATTATGGTCCATTTATTGTAATTCGCCTTGATCTGTTACATATTTTGTATTAGAAAATGTTATGCTTTGTATAGTTTTGTTGTCTCCACTTGATCTTTCTTGCAGGCACTCATTTAAGCCAACGAAGAGGAGATCGTGAGCTTGGAAGCCAAAGAGTCAAGGTTGAAATCAAGGGTATTAACATCAAAGAGAGGTAGGAGATCTATCCTCCTTTGCATTTTCTAGTATGAATTGGGAAATATTGCATGTAATTGTCTTCTGTAGTTGCTAGATCCTCCCATAAGACTAGAGGGATCATTTCTGTCCGTAGAAAGGATTGCCTGCACAACATACGAGAGAAAATACAGTTGGAAGGTAAGGGTACTATACTCTCTCTTTATTAGGAATGGAAATACAAAAGAAGAAGGCGCTCCTTGTGGAGTTACTTGAGACCTGTTGTTGAGAATGCAACAAGATGATGGAGCTTAGTGGAAAGGGGTCGCCTTCACTAAGTGGGCCTGCAGGCAAATTATGGCACAAAGTCTATTTTTAGACATATGGATCATGTATATGAGTTACAGAATGTTGTTTATGGATGATTGGTCATGTTGGGAAAAATAGATGGACTTCTATTTTTGGATCACAGCAGGAGTGATCAGAGTCTATTTTTAGACTGCTAGTCAAAAATAGAAAAGTCAAATATTATTGTCTCATAATAATATTTGGACTATAAACATTATCTTATCCTCTTGGAGCACTTCACTTTGAGCTACAAATGTGGCACATGCCGCTGTCGGAAGGAAATACGCTTTTCTTATGTGTTAGTTGAGCTATAGCATGGAGGACTTTAGTTAGAACTCATGCATGTGAGTTCTGTGGAGTTGATGGAGTTGTGTTCAGTTTGACTTTGTTAAACTAGTTGTAATTAGTCTAACTGCAAATAGACTAGTGATGAGTGATGTGAATTAATTGATTAAATTAATTCACTAATTATTAACTCATAATGCAACTGAAGAATACATCAGTTAACTCAGTGCATGTACAGTTCAATGGAGGCAGGTGTTAGAGGTTGAGATTGCTATCAGTTGTGACTATAGTTGTGCATGAGATCTTGCACAATCAATGGATTGAGTATGCCCATGAGGATTGCACAGCATATGCCCAGTATTATAGCCCGTGCTCACGTGATTTTCAATGTGATTGATTTTCACAAGGTAAATAGGAGTTTGGATTAGCCATTCATCATTCATTCTCTTGCAGGATTGTGCAGTGGAGGCAAGCAAAGCAGCGGAGGAGATTTGAACCTGTGACTTGTTCAGATCTGAGCTAGTTTTGTGTGTAACAGGTGGAGATAGTACTGAGTACTTGAGAGGAGTATTGTACTATGTATTGTTACATGTTCTCAATCATTAATATACAGATAGTGTGGGGTTTTCAGCTATAAGCTTTCCCCAGGTTACATATTGTGTTAATGTGCGCATGCGATTGATGTTTCATTGTTTTTAATGTTGCTCATTTGATGATCAACGTAGAGGAGATTATGTATTGTGCATGTATTCCGCAATAGTGTATAATCGGGATAATATCTGTGAATAAGTGTTTATTATTCAAAATTTCTACATGGTATCAGAGCTGGTTGATTTGTAGAAAAATTTCTACATGGTATCGGAGTTGTTGATCATCATATCTACTATTCAGTAAGTGTTTACATCTTATTTCTTCAGGCAGAGTCTGTAATCGGGCCAGGTAGCCTCTGGATTCATCCTCCCTTTGGAAGGTGAGATATCCGGTAAAAGCCCATACAATCAATCTTTGTACGAGAAATACTTTGTTCTCACGAATTTTAGACCAGAGGCGGTTGAGTTTTTGAGCTGGTGAAATGGCGCTCGAGGATAAAACTCAGAAACATTAATTGTGAGAATGGAGACAGTATGCCCCAGTATCTCACGAAGTTCACCCAGTGCAGGGATGAGCTGGGAAGTGTGGGGGTGATTGTTGATGATGAGGACTTGGTGAGCTTGAATCTCCTTGGTCTTCCGAAGAGTTGGCATTCCTATCAGGACTCTGTCAATGGTCGGGAGAAATTTCCAGGATGGGAGAGACTTTGGTTGGATCCTGTGCAAGGAGGAGATCAAACGGAGCACCAAAGACAGTTCTTCATCTATGCATGATGAGGAGAACTGTGCCTTAGTGAGTAAGGTGAAGAAGGGGAAGGAGAAGGGTTCTCTTTCTGAATCTAGTTCTTCCAATGATGGGAAGAATGTTGACAAGTCGAAGGTGAGATGCTTTCGTTGACATGAGTTGGGCCATTATGCTACTAATTGCCCAGAGAAGAAATCCAAGAAGGGATCTGGGGAAGGATCTGAAGGTGAGGCACTTGCTTCACAATTTGAGTTGGATTTCACACTCTTCGCATGCATGGTTTCATCCATGATGGGAAGTGGTTGGTTTCTTGACAGTGGAGCTTCTTTCCACATGACCAGTGACAAGAGTTTGTTCAGTACTTTGGAGGAGAAAGATATCCAGATACTCATAGCGATGGGTAATGATGAGAAGTATAGTGCCTCAGGTGTAGGGACGGTTATTTTTCAGAGGGAGCATGGAGCTCGCCTTACCTTGACCGATGTCAAGTATGTACTAGGATTGAAGAGAGACTTGGTGTCGATCGCGAAGTTGGAAGACGGAGGCTATGATGTAGTCTTCAGTAAGGGAAAGGTTTTCCTTAGACACATCATCACTAGACAGGTGAAGCAGATTGGTTCACGGGTACGAACCTGTATGCTCTTGAGGTTCAAGATGCATGCAAAGCCTTGAGCAGCAAGGCAACTGATGGAGACTTGGTGGTTGAGAGAGAGCGTTTATTATCTCTCAACATGCAGTGCCAGGAGAAGTTTCAGACGATTGTGGAGGAGCCACGATTGGTGCATCAGCTTCAGGAGGTTGTGGAGTAGCCACAATAGGGGAAGCTGAGAGGAGATCGAATAGAGACATCTACTCATGCAGAGACCTCTAGTCGGGGAAACTTCGAGCCAGGTGGACAGAGGGATCACATGCAGCCATACCTCCAGGTAGGAGGTGGGGTGATGTGGATTGATCGTCCCAAGGAGGAGGGGCAGGATCCTTGAGGTACCCAACCTCTTGGATGAGACCTTGCTACGGAAGCCCCGATGTGGAGTAGAAGGAACTGATTTATTGGGTAGAGACAGATGCGGATGGAGCGGCAGAGAGAGCGACAATGTAGGGAATCCCAGGACAACACATAGCTAGCAGGCTGCAGCAATGCGAGAGGCACAAGTGTTTTGCACAGTGCTAGGTGGCACAGAGAAGTGTGCAATGGTGCGAGATGCATGGAGATGTTGCAGTAGCGCAGATGTCAGAGAGGGAGCACTTGTCAGCAGCGGGTAGAGCTTCAGCATCATAGTATGTTCCTAGCCTAACAGAGTGGTCAGTTGGGAGTGTTTTTGTTCCAAGTGTTGTTGGAGCAAGTGGAGCGGAGAATCATGTTGCATGCAGAACATTCCAGAGTTGCAGGATAGGGTTTGCAGATAATCCATATCTTGTTGAGAGGGAGTGTTGAGAATGCAACAAGATGATGGAGCTTAGTGGAAAGGAGTCGCCTTCACTAAGTGGGCCCGCAGGCAAATTATGGCGCAAAGTCTATTTTTAGACATATGGATCATGTCTATGAGTTGTAGAATGTTGTTTATGGATGATTGGTCATGTTGGGAAAAATAGATGGACTTTTATTTTTGGATCACAGCAGGAGTGATCAGAGTCTATTTTTAGACTGCTAGTCAAAAATAGAAAAGTCAAATATTATTGTCTCATAATAATATTTGGACTATAAACATTATCTTATCCTCTTGGAGCACTTCAGTTTGAGCTACAAATGTGGCACATGCAGCTGTCAGAAGGAAATACACTTTTCTTATGTGTTAGTTGAGCTATTGCATGGAGGACTTTAGTTAGAACTCATGCATGTGAGTTTTGTGGAGTTGATGGAGTTGTGTTCAGTTTGACTTTGTTAAACTAGTTGTAATTAGTCTAACTGCAAATAGACTAGTGATAAGTGATGTGAATTAATTGATTAAATTAATTCACTAATTATTAACTCATAATGCAACTGAAGAATACATTAGTTAACTCAGTGCATGTACAGTTCAGTGGAGACAGGTGTTAGAGGTTGAGATTGCTATTAGTTGTGACTATAGTTGTGCATGAGATCTTGCACAATCAATGGATTGAGTATGCCCATGAGGATTGCACAACATATGCCCAGTATTATAGCCTGTGCTCACGTGATTTTCAATGTGAGTGATTTTCACAAGGTAAATAGGAGTTTGGATCAGCCATTCATCATTCATTCTCTTGCAGGATTACTGCAGTGGAGGCAGGCAAAGCAGTGGAGGAGATTTGAACCTGTGACTTGTTCAGATCTGAGCTAGTTTTGTGTGTAACAGGTGGAGATAGTACTGAGTACTTGAGAGGAGTATTGTACCATGTATTGTTACATGTTCTCAATCATTAATATACATATAGTGTGGGGTTTTCAACTGTAAGCTTTCCCCGGGTTACATACTGTGTTAATGTGCGCATGCGATTGATGTTTCATTGTTTTTAATGCTGCTCAATTGATGATCAACGTAGAGGAGATTATGTATTGTGCATGTATTCCGCAATAGTGTATAATTGGGATAATCTCTGTGAATAAGTGTTTATTATTCAAAATTTCTACACCTGTGACCCAATAGGATGCTAGAAATACTAAGCCCCCTTTGTTATGCTCTCTCACTCCCACTTACAAGTTGTTATGCTCTATTGTGGAATAATATGCAATCAAAATTAATGGAACCCTTTTCCCTCTTCGTTTCCATGGTTATAACATAACATGATCACTAACTAGGGGTCAAGTTTGATTCCTTCAACTCTCAAGTAGAGTTACAACTTTGACCCTTCTAGAGTATTTTTCATAGTCAACATGTGGCTAGCTCCATTTCCATGAGTAGCAGGGATTGATGTAAAATACTCTCGAACCATGGTGGTCAAACATGATATTCAACTTCCAGGTGACATAAATTTTACGTATGGACTTCGATTGATGTTTTTCTTGAACAATTGGAAAGGTCCAAGCGTAGAACACCAACATAGGGTCTTTACACAATTGAGAGCTTTTGGACCCCAAAATAATTCATTTTATGCCTCAATTTTCCTCTAAAATGTTTAAGACCCTAACTCTCCAAACTAGGTCCTATCAGTAAAAGTTCTTTGTGAGATACTCCTACAATTTTTCCACTCTAAAGGCATAGATTTAGATGAGAAATAATATAACAATCTTATAAATTGGATCGTATCTCCCTATTTTGGAAGGATTTTGGCCCCCAAAATATTTTATTAAATGAGGTGAGGATGTTTTTACTTTACCTTCTCCCTAGAGTACCATTTTTATTTGTTTGGAAGTTTTCTTTTCAATCCACTCTGTTAAAAGTTATGCTGCCCCTGACTTGTAGTTTTGGATCTCTTTTACAAAACTGTGTCCTCTGTCAACTCTGCTTGGGAATTTGGAGCTAATTCCTTTATGGATGGTAGGAGTTTCTCCTCTTCTTAATCCAACATGGAAGGCTCATAGATTTTAGATTTTCCATATTCACTATTGACTAAATGTGCACATATGAGGGTACACGAAGTATGTAGGCATTATCTCCCACATTTTCTAACATCTTGAAAGGACCATATTGCAGATCCTTGATTTTATCACTAGTACCTTATAACATATTCTTATTCAACTATCATCATTAGGGTAATTTTGACATCTAAAATAGGTCTCCTAAGGAAAATAATAAAATAATAGTAAAATATTAACATAAGAGTTATGAATTTTTAAAGGAAAATAAAGAAAACTACTTTTTTTTTTAATTATATTTTCAACTTATCTCCCTATAGGTTTACTTAAATTTTAAGGGTGGGTACTCATTGGATGTGGAATTAGATTCTAGGTTTGATCAGTACCCATTTTGTATGCTTTGGAGTAGACCGACACCAAGAAAAATTGACAAACACATTTTTTCATGTATTTTCATTTTTTTTTGGTGTGGGTCTACTCAAAAGTATTCAATGTGGGTACTCATTAGATGTAGAGTCTGATTTTGCATCCAACAAGTGCCCACACTTGAAATTTGAGTAAACTTGTAAGGAGATAAGTCAAAAATACAATTTAGAAAAGTAGTTTTCTTATTTTCTCTCAAAAAATATTTACCTTTCGAGATGATATCATCATCTTGAATCCTATTGGTTTTTTAAAATTTGATTTTGTTAGTACATTTTTCATTTGAGGCCCTTTTTTTATCTCAGAATTCCTTTAATGCATACTCTACTCCTAATATGAATGGATTCTTTTTTGATCATGCTTGGCCTTGTACTTTTCTTGTGACTTCTTCAGTGTCTCCTCTACTTGCAAATCGATTTTCCTAATTTTATCAACAAAGTTTTTTTCCCTTAAAGTATCCCCTGTGAGATCCTCTCTCACTCCTTGTTACCCATATGTGATATTCGAAGGTGAAGGTGACAAATATCCAAAAGAAGTTTCAAATGGGGAATTACTAATGGAAGCGTGGGCTACTATGATATAAGAATGTTGTATATATACCAGCTTTTCATCCCAGGTCTTTGGATGCTTTTGATAGTAACCCCTCATAATATGCACCAAGTTTTCTTGACTTTTTTTTCCCATTTGTTTGTGGGTGGAATGTTATACGCCTCTTCAACTTTGTGTCCATCTTCTCCTCCAATGTAGTCCAAAATGCACTAAGAAATCTAATGAATATTTTATGTAAAGAATAAAGAAATATAAATATTACTAAACAATAATTAATAAGTGATAATTAGTAATAATGAAAGTTCAGGTATATTCTAAATGACATGACTTTTTTATGAAAGGGTACTCTAGCCTACGCACATATGCAAGGCCCTTATTATACTTGTTGTAGGAAGGATATTACACATTCAATTTTGCATTGACCAAGTATTACTTTCTCTTTGACCAAAAAAATTTAAAGCTTGTCCAAAGTTTAACATTATAAATTGAAATTTATTATTTTTGAATAGTATTTAAATTCATTTATCTGGAACATTATTGGTTCAAATCTTTTAGATCTTATTATGTAATGATGGAAGAAGAGGATTTCAATGTAATCCATCATTAATTTAATTAATATAGAGTAATGTACAACCCACCCTCCACTTTGTACTTTGTAGTCTGAGGTTGAGCATAGCCTGGAGGGTGAGGCCCACTTCCATCAATGATTGTTCTTTCAAAAATAGATTGTAGATATACCTCTATGTATGTTTAATTGTGACATGATGCAATAATGCAATCGATAATGTCGTTACCAACTTTTATGAGTCTTGGATTTATTTCTTGTCATCTATCCATTCATATGCACTTGTTCAATTAATTTTCTTGCAAATCAGTTGATCATGTTGATGTGTGGAACACGTGCAAATCATTTTCAATATTGATTTTTAAAAGAATTGACAAAGATTTTGTTTTTTTACACCATCCTTCAAATATGAGGCAATTATTAAAAAAAAATTGGCATTTCATAGTTTTTAAAGAATCTTTATATAATTTATATTTGATCATGATAAGTTGTAGTACTTCATTTAATTTTAGTTAAAATAAAATATGAAACCATACAAACCCTTTGACATTTTTTATATACTATGCAAACAAGGTGTTTTTTAGATGATACTTATCCCACCTTGTTTGGGAAGATGAAAAGCATTTGATTATGAAATGTGTTGCCTCACTGTGATGTCAAACCATTTTTCTCCCATGACTTGCTATCAAATATCAGTCAGTAATGGGATAGCCAAAGCTTGTGGATGAATAAAATTCAAAATAATGCAATTTATCAATTTATCATTTTTTTTTGTGTAAAGCAAATTTATTAATTTTAGGTCATATTTTTAACTCTATGACAGATATTGCGAGCTATGTGGCCTTATTTTCACAATAAAATGAAGAAATAATAATTTTTTATTTAAAAATACTTTATTTCATAATATATTATTCTCACATTAAAATACAGGTATGATGGTCATATCACCTTATCTTAGCAATAATATGATTGCCAAAATGCAATCATTTTTCATATGTGTGGAGTTGTCTTCGTAATTAAAGAAATCATTTTATTGGTAGTTGAAATTTGGACATGTATTTAACAAAGGTTTATTTTTTATATCTTTTTATTGAATGGTCATCATGTTATTCAAGCCTATATGGCCCAGATTTTGGGATTTAAGGTGGGTTGTCTGTTTGTGAAATATACGGGAGTTCCACTTATCTTAAATTCTCTCTCAATGTCTTACTGGCGTGAAATAATCAAAAAATCTATAATAAATCAGAGGGTTGGGCCTTTAGATCCCTCAACATGGTTGGAACACTAGTTCTATTGAAGTTTGTGCTGCAAGCTATACCTATTTACCAACTATCAGTGTTGGTAGTCCCAAAAGTAGTATGTAATTCAATCTCAGATATTTTTAGAAATTTTTTATGGAGTGGGATTTAGCAGACTAGGAAGTTGGCATTCTTCGCTTGGAAGAATCTATGTCTCCCTAAACTTCCAGATGTTTTGGGGCTTCGAGACCCTGAATTACTCAATAAAGCATTAGGAGTGAAGCTTTGGTGGAGATGGATCTAAGGGGGTGTATATTTATGGAATTAAGTATGGGAAAAAAAATATGGGACATTCAACTATTAGGCAGAAAAAATTAGAGCTGAGAACCTTCCTTTGGGCTTGTCAATTTGGAATCTGGATTTGCACAACAAGGGCTTAATTCAAGAGCATGCTTTCTAGGAGATTGGAGATGGGAGTACTACTCATTTTTGGCTAGAAGCATGGAAACAAAGGCCAAAACTCAGTATCCGAAATGATATGATGGATGTTTTTGCTTTCACTATAAAACAGGGTAGCTCTACGGTAGTGGATTTTTGGAAACAAGGAACGGATGGGCCATATTGGCATGTATGGAAGAAATTGGTCAAACCCCCCTAATATGACACAATGGGAAGTGTTGGGATGGGAACTCCAGAATTGGAAAATACTTGTGGAAAATGAGTCAGACACTTTGAGATGAGGATACCAAATTAAAGGAATTTTTTCCCTAAAAGAGGCTTATGCTCTAATAGATATACATCATGGAGGATGCTTTGGACATATCGCCTCTCGCTAAAGGTGACTCAATTTCTGTGGTTGGTGGGAAGAAGGAGAATATTAACATGGGATTAGATTCAACGACAAGAATTTTAGGGCCCCTAATACTGAATAATGTGTGCATAGAAAGAGAAAATTATAGAACACATTTTAAATGGTTGTCACTTCTCTAATGTGTTAAAGAATTCGAGAATTATTTGGATACTCATATCGATCATATAATAGCTTGATTGAAACAAAAGAACTCTAGAGACAATTAGTTTTCTCTTGCTTGGTTTTCAATAGAGCATGTATACTATTTGTTGATTCATAGTGTACACTATTTGGAAAGAGAGGAACCAACATATCTTTAAAAATGTAGAATCCTCCATGGATAAAATGTGGCTCAGGATCAAACATAATATAAAAGAGACCATCCTTGCGGAATCATGGAATTTAGACAATTGGCAAGTAGAACTTCACGAATCTCTTATTCTAAAAAAAGTTGATATGTCACCTAGAATGGTCTCCCCTACCTCTTGGAAACCCCAATTCCTCCACCTTCTACCCCCACCCCGTTTCTAAGAACCATAGGAGGGATTTGTTAAATTGAATTTTGATGGTACCTCCAATGGCAATTTAGGGCTAGCAGGGATTGGGCATGTTAGTGGGGACTGGAGATATCAGGATCTAAAAATATATGCATCTAACTATGCTCTTGAAAGAGGTTTGAAATTAGCTCTATTGGTGAGATATATAAGATTCATATTAACGGGGACTCATGTCTTTCCATTTATACTTCCCATAAAATAATTCAAGGATTTCTGATGCAGAGAATATCGAAGAGATGGTGTCTCATCAATGTGACACATAGAACCCGTTGGTTGTTGCAATCCTTCAATTATGTGATTTTATCTCGTACTAGGAGAACTGGAAACTATGCAACATACTTTCTTGCCAATTAGGGCTACATTCATCAAGGGAGAAGTTTGGAAAGTTTTTGGATATTATACTCACATAGGGAATATCTAAAAAATATAATCAAAATCTTGGATGAAGAAGAATATGCCAACCAAAGTGTGATTGAGAATGGAAACCAACCTTCACCAATGGAGGTGTAAATTGAGGAAAGTGGGAGCCCGGGTCACTGTGCCCACCACCCCGCGTCTAATTGAATGGAGTCATTAAATTGATGTTTTTCATTGATATGTTCTGGTTTGATGTTTCTTTACTCTTTACTGTTGTTGCAAATGTTGCTACAATTATAATTTTGGACTTGTTATTTGGTTAATAAAAGGTAAAAAATACTTGGTTTCCTAGTAGGCAGGTTGGCACCATCTAACATAAAATATTCGTGACAATGATGGGCTGATATAAGTAATATTTTTTGGTTTATGGAAAGAAATACAAATTAGCTTTAAAAAAATTAAAAAATAAAGGTTTAGATTTTGGTGTACACTACTTTATAAATCAATGGTACAAGGTTGTAGTAGATTTTTGTTAAAAATAAAAGAAAGGTGTGAAGATTTAAATAAAACAAAGGTTTAATTTTTAATGTTGAAATTGTGTATAATTTAAATGTGTTTATTTATTTTAATTCTTTTAGTATATAATGTAAAGAAAAAATTGTAAACATTAATGTGAATTAAAAATGATTAATTTACCAATTTATATATATATATATATATATATATATATATATATATATATATATAGATATATATATATATTATATATTATATTTTTATAAAATTATTTCACAAATCATTATTATTATTTTTTTGAATTTAAGTTGTATTGTTTAAAAATGCCTTTGTACAACAACAAAAAATATCATTGTTCATGTTATTTTTGGTCACAAACTATCTCACGGGAAACTAGATTTGTTAACCATGGATGAGTGCTCAAATAATACAAAATGAAAACAACTAACACTAAGAAATTTATGTCAACTAACATAGGCTAAACTATAGAAAGTAAATGACCCCTGCCAAGTGGCAAAACTTAACTTCGAGAGTCAGATGAAGTAACTAGAGCTGAGTCTTGAGTGCGTGTTCCATCTAGTGCATGGAGTTTCAGTTCACACTGTAGATGACTTTCAAGGTGAGCAAGCTGGACATCCAAATTGTCAAGGAAGGAGCACTGATATCGTTCAACATATTTGATTTTATTCAAAGAAGAGATTATATCCTTATGATCTTCATGTTTCTCCTTCAAGGCCTTGCCCATGATTGTCTTCATCTGCCAATGGAGGGTGATGGAGTTTAGGTATTCACTTTGTCTTTGCTTGGTGTGTTCCAAGTCATAAACCTAGTTGGACACCTTAGCTTGAATTCTTCAGTCATAGTAGGCTAGTTGGTCACTAGTGGTCAAGACTTCAAGTTAGAATATTTCCTATCAAATTTCTAGAGGAGTGGCAACATGGAAAATGGTTGTGGCACCTTGGATTTGGGATTGGGCTCATGGTTGTCCTTGAGGACCCCTACTCCCAGATCCCTGGCGACAATGCATTTTATATCAGGGCATACTACACCAAATGAACAATGTCCAAGACAGAGTTCTCACCCAAAAAACCCAGAAAACTAAGGAATTGGAAAGGAAAAGAACAAAAAAAAGTAAAACCCAGGGAGGCCCAAATTGTGAGAGAGGTATGTGACAACTTCTAATGGAAAACAACCGATAATGGAGGGAAGATAAAATACTCATGGTAGGATTCAATAACCATGGGAGTCAACAACATTCAATACACAACTCACCCCAACTGAGCTCAGAGTATTACATGCCAACACCCAACAAATATAATCAAAACCAGTGAAGGAATTAGCAAAACCAAAGGAATTGGAAATTCAAAAAATTACCCAATGTTGATCGACCCACCATACTTGCACCTACATGCACGTAAGAGATAGTTCATGGCTAGCACCTCCCACTCATGCAATTTTTGTCACCAACGTCCCAGGTAATGCATCCACAACTTGCCCCAAGATTTTCTCCTCGCCATTGTTCAACATCTAGTGCATGAGTTGAAGAACCTCAATCCATGAGCCTAGGTCTCTTGTAATTCCAATGCATGCCAGTCCATGACCATTGAAAAAATACGTCACCTAAACCAAAGAGAAATCCCACAATTTACGCAACAACCCTATGTATTCATCTATGAATGTAATCCCCTCAATTACTATCACCCAAAGGAATTGTCCCACCCATGAGGGAGGTAAAGTCAAGCATAACAGAAAAGTTGAAGAGCAAGGTCTTTCATCCCAGAGTGCTCGAGCATAAAGTCATTTTTCATAAGGATGAAAGGTGGTTATATTTGTTAGCATGTGTGTTACATGGGGTGGGTTGGCTATGCCAGCCCTCTTCCTGCCTCCCCCATCATCCCACTTCCAACACCCTAATCGATGAATTTCTATAAATTTTAAAAATATGAAAAACACTTATTTATCAGTTACTTTTTATAATATTATTTATAAACCAATTCAACTCATATAAAAAGAAAAAAATGTTGTTAAAGTTGTTTGTTTTAATATTATATTTGCTTTACCATTGTACTCGTTAAATTTTCTACACATATATAAAAAAAGAGTGAAATTTAATTATTATAACTTTTTAATTTTTTTCACTGAAATTTGATGATACAATTTTTGGTGACATCACCAGTTTTCATTGTTTAAATTTTTTTTTTTAATGTATACATAGATTTAAAGTCATGGCAAGACCTTAAGACATTTAGTCCATAGAAATTTAACAATTAAAATTTGTCATTTCTACAATATTTTGCGAAATTTTAGAAATAACTCATCATAATATATATATAGAGAGAAAGATAAAAATATAGGACTTTTAGACTACACTTAGATAAATATAAATATAATTTTTAAAATATTTTATGTTTTGCTTGTTTATGAATATGAATATATATATATATATATATATATATATATATATATGGGAAAACTAATTTTATGCGTAGAGAGAAGAAGAAGATAAATTTAGATATTGATTTCCATGTTTTTTTTTTTTTTTTTGTGAATCAAGAGCTTTGTATTAATCAAGAGAGTTGGATTACATAGATGAAATTATGCGTACAAAGGGAGTATCGAAACTCAGTTCTCAACTTATGTCACTTATACAAGCTACTACTAATTACATATATACAAAAAACATTACATCTTGGACTTTCTGGGCCTGGAATCCGTCCATACAAGAAAGCATAAAAATCTAGATAGAAGCCTCACCCAACAAATTCATGCAGACCAAACCATAGAAGAACCTTTTTCATCCACAAAAACCAATTGAAACATTGCGGGAAAAATCCCCCGAGGGCATCACTGAAGCCACTGTCCCACTGAAAATGAGACACCATCATCAAACCATGAACCAATAAACTGTCATTGCAAAATACCTCTTCCAAGTGAACATTGACATTACGGGCCCCAAACAAGATCGGATACACCAAAGTATAAAATAAGATACACAGATAGCCCAAAAAACACATGGTCATGACTCTGATATCTTGTCATAATCCAAGGATCGACAGGCCTTCCAAGGGCCTACCAGAACCAAAAAACAAGAACTTCAAGAGAGAACCATATACCGTCGCTCACCACCCTAGATGATTGTTCATTGTATGAGGATGACACAACTGTCAAAACTCAAGCTCTTGATCCAGGAGGGTCCATGGTGTCTCCATCACTAGAATCACAAGGAACGTGGTTCTCCACATGCATGAGGTGAGCATAAATTTTGTCCACGTAAAACCTCAGATTTCTCAACATTCTTTTGACATCCTCCAAGGAGGTGAAGATGTTGTAATTCTCTAACTGTTTATCCCTCAGTACTAAACCTAGCAATACCTTCATTTTCTAATGAGCATAATTGAGTTTAGATACTGCTTCTTTCCACCCCTGGTGTACCTAGGGTCTGACACCCATTCTACTGGGTCCTCAAGTAATTCAAAGTTATACATAAACTACCTCTCCTCCCAATTTTAATCTCTAGATCCCTTATCTCTTGACGTGTTTTTGGCAGAATTGCATTGAAGTATGTTGTCACATATTCATGGGAAAAGAGCCTCTCCCCTCTCTATCTAGGCTGGGTTCTACGTCCACCACCCCTCTTGCTCCTTTGTCTCTGGCTTGGTGGAATTTCCAAGTCACAAAGAGATTGCTCCTTTTACCTATGGGGATTTCCCCTACCTACAAAAGAAGACACAGACTGACCCAACCCCCCCACCCCCTCCACCCGCCCACGCCCCCAACAAAGCCCAGGTACCAACACACAATCTCGTCATAATAATACCATATGTAGGACTGAAGCTTTGGTGACAATCCACCAGAGAAGGTAGAATGCGACACTACTTCATCCACAATGTTATCTCCCTCAACCATTGGACAAAACAAACACCACCCCAAAATTGTGAAATAACAATGCCCCGACGAACAAAGACCGAATGCCAAACCCCACCCACAACATCGAACTCAATACACAAGATATTGATTTTCATGTTATGTTCAAAAGATGTTGTTTAAATTTGAAGTATGTATTATATTGTTTCATT